>CM029548.1:21154449-21661858 GCA_017141385.1 Sogatella furcifera
TGTTTTTAAAACCCCCCTTAGAAAGATGAGTTTTATTGATGGCGGACTGTGGCACAAAACAGCCAGTTGCCTGACCTGGCCTGCCGAGCTGCAATAGCCAAAACATAATTTCGCTATTTCTCAAAAAACACGCAGTTGTCTAAGCAGCGAGTCACCTCCCCAGCGACAGTTCGGTGTTTTTGGATAAACAGCGAGTTGTCGAAATAGTGAGTGGCCCCATCCCCCTATAGTAGTCTCTTATCATTGTGAACTACCTTTGTGGAGCTCAAAAAGGTGGCTGAGAAATTATTTTAACAGAAGTGCGCTATAATAATTATTATGTACAGTAAGAACTTGACACACGCTGATAAACAGAATTGAGATTTTAAAATTTCCCACACCTGCATCAGTTATGGGACGGCGACAATCTGTACCTCCGACATTTTGTACCAACGACAGCCTGTGATACTTTTAGTCAAAAAATGGTACAGATTGTCATTTGACGCAGCAGACAGATTGTACAATTTGGTACAGAATGTCGTTAGCACACATTGTTGGATCGTGCAGAAATAAAGAAAATGGAACAGAATGTCGTTGCACGCAAACGACAGATTGTGATAGCTTAGGAATGTGGTACAATCTGTCGTTTGTACATTTTGTCGGATAGAGTAGGAATTTAAATTGGTACAGAATGTCGTTGCGTGCACCCGACATGTTGTGATACCTCAGGAATGTGGTACACTTTGTCGTTGGTATAAATTGTCGGGAAGGGTAGGAAAATAAACTGGTACAGAATGTCGTTGCACGCAAACGACAATATGTACCAACTTCAGAATATATCGATTTCTATCGACTTTCTCTATCGGTTTTTTGATTCTTTTGATATGCTACCACAATTGAAGTGAAACTGAAAACACTACCTGTATGCTGTATATTCTGCCCCCATTGAAATGTCAAACACCGAAGACCAAAGAGCCTTTTGTCTCATTATATGGTGCTGGTACCCATTCTAGGCACAGTTGGCTAAATATGTTTTTCTTTTTGTTATTTTATGAAATGACACCATTTATAAACCACAAAACGTTGTTAAAAAAAGGACGTCTTGTCTAGAAAAGAGTCTGGCAGGGAGCAGGGTGGAACGGAATCTTGAGAACTGGAACCAAAGCAGGTCCACTTGTAAAATGAAACTTTCTCAGTGGAATCAATCTCTGGAGCAGAGATTATGATTACTATCACGTTTGTCCATTAGATAAGTATAATGTAATAAATCTAATTAAACCGCTTTCAGAGGCCTCATTTTAAGTAAGGAAATAGTAAGGTAATAATTTTAAAAGTATAGAAATCATAAATTGTTGTGGTTCCAGAATAGTTGAAATAAAAACTTTCACTTTTTAGCACTTGGATTATAGCAAATTTGTAATTAGAATGCAAATAATGTAACTTAACTATACTGTATATGTTATTTATGGCAAATGAAGAATGATTTGATAGTTCCTCCATCGTTTCTCAAACAATCAAGTACGGTAAACCAAGTTTTTCTATTGTTTAGGTGGGTATCAGAGGGTATCACTATATATTTTGAAGATCTTATTAAGTTAGATATAACATCAGGTCTTACGGTACATTTTCATTAGCCATCAATAAAAGGTCTTAGAACCTCAAGCTCCAGTTCTCCCCAGAAGATAACACATCTGTGTTTATTTATAGTAGGCCTACTGAAGGGTTCAGTTTTTAAATAAAATTTATAGTGCCCTGCATCATTGTAAACAGCTCAAAAAGCCTGACAAAAGATAATACACCTTCATGTCGAGTAAAACAAAAGTATCATTTTTTCCAATCAACCCCTATCTAATTATAATTATGACTAACCATGAAGCTCGCTTCGCTCGCCTTATCCGGCTAGGCAGGGGGCTCCGCCTCTTAGGCAGTATCACTATAGTGTCAAATAGAAAAACAGGATGCTTCGTTCGCCTTTAAATTCCATGTCCCATTATCTAATCTAATGGGGAAAATACGAGTAAGCCTATTGAGCTGAATCACTCGACACTATGATAAATTTTCTCATAAAGTGAGACCGGATGTTACATTATCTCACGCATCTCAAAAACATAAATGCTTGACGCATACCTATTAAATCTATATAAATTATTGCACTCACGTACATCCACTCATCAGCAGAACCAACTAACAATCCACTGAACCGAATTTTCATTTAAATTAGGAGCGGCTTTTTAAAACTTTCCATGAATACATCTAATATCTCTTTTTTCTATGTTTTTGGGCGTTTTCTTACTTTTTTCAAGATCTTATTGGCAGAAAATATTGAAATTTGGTAGACAGGTTCAGATTAGGTCTAGAAATGTTTGGAAATTTGAAATCTTTCTGAGATTGAACTTGAGATCTTTCTGATATGACCAGGTTTTATTCTCGCCCTTTTGCAGATTTAACAGAAACAATAACTGATCTATAATCAATACGTTCAAGTTAAATAAGGCCCGTATCGACAGTACACAAGGCATGTGCCGCGAATGCCTAGGTATAGTCTGTCAAGCAAAGAAGACCCTCTGGCAAGACGATAAAATTACTCCAGCTCGGTCAATATTGGTCTCAATTATAGGAAACATTCTGATCTTCAATTTGAGACCAAATCAATAATTTTTGAACCAACATTGACCGATCGAGCTGGAGACTGGAGTGAGTAATTTTCTCGTCTTGCCAGAGGGTCTTCTTTGCTTGGACCAGACTAAACCTTGAGGCATTCGCGGCACATGCCTCGCACTGTCGATACGGGCCTTTACACATCGCCACGTTGAGCTGAGGTAGTAAAAGGACTACCGGTACATAATAATTCAAATAATCTTCAAGATTAGTGCATAAGACCTGCTGAGTGATAAATGAATGGAATTTGAAGGCGTGCGAAGCGAGCCTGTCTGTCCCATTGACACTGCTGACCCTGCCAGGGATCCTCTGGCAGGGTGGATGATCCTCTTGCAGCCTGCTGGCTAGTATAGAAACGAATAGAAGTCTACTGCACCGAATGTGTTCAAATTTGGCAGGTATGCTCAGTTAGATGCACAGTAAGAACAGGGTTTGAAAATGTCCCAAAGATGGAATGTCCACTAGAATTGGAGTTCTATATATAGCGTTTCCAAGCTTTTCTTCGCTTTTTCGAGAACTATAATGGGCAGAGCACTTTGAAATTTGGTGGACAAGTTCTGCTTAGGTCTATATAAATTATTGTATCTTACGGCACATGAGTTACGTTAGATATTACGGAGTTACGTGAGTTATTGGGGTTTACTAAGCGTTTTCCATGTTTCTCACTCTCAACTACTGAATTGAAAACTTCTAGATGTCATACCAAGTTTCAACTGAGGTTTCTAGAGATTTATTTTTTTATGAATATTTTCAAATAGCCCGTAATTTACGCCTTTTATATAATTATTATGCTTTTTCATAGCAGTAGCCTAGCTATAGTATATTTTGTATTATTGTGCGTTTCTCTGGCTGATTTCTCAAACGACTGAAGTAAAAACGCTCCAATAATTGCATACAAAATGGTTCAGCGTAGGTATTAAATGAACTAATTTGAAAGATTTTGAATCAATCCTTAAACTGATATAACTTACCGGTAGCGATGTTTTCCTAGTTATTTTTTAGTTTTGATGAGTTTGAAACTAAACTCTATACACAGGTTCAGCCAAAGATAATTATAATACTTACACATGTAATTTACCATGTGTGGGTGGCTCGTTGGAGTAAGCGATAACGCGCGCCGATCTGATAGCCCAAAGGACCTGAATCCGATTCTTGACCGGGGAACAATTCTTTGACCACAGATCAATCACGTAGATACGGCATCCTCGTCGGTCCTGACTTGGTACCTAAAAAGTAGCCGCCATCTGTCTTCATCATCCCTCTCATTACTCACGAACAAGCCTATAAGAACTCATGTGGGCATCACTTTGGAGAAAAACTCATTCATAGTTTTATAGTTCGAGTTAGAACATTTCAAAATAACTGGTGAGTAAAGCTAGACGCTGAACAATACAAAGCAAATCCGTTTTGATGAAATCAATGAAACTTGTTGAAGAATTAAAATTAAATTTCAAGGAATATTTGGTAGCATTGACTCTGTACTAAGTTTACAGATCAGACTGTTCTTTTTTGGATGATTCTGTTCAATACCTACCGTACTCTATCCATGATTCAGATTTTTTTGTTCTTAGTCAATGGCTCAACAGCCCAAGAAGGGCCTAGGCCTACCATGCAGTTGGTTGCCAGTTTTATACTCACTCCATTATACAGTCCGTCCAAGCAAAGAAGACACCCCGACAAGACGGGAAGACGACTCCAGCCTGGCCAATACTGGCCCAAAAGCCATAAATTCTAAACAGAACCCACAGTCCCCGATCCAACACCGACCGAGCCGAAGTCACTCCCCCCACCCCACCCTGCCAGAATGCCCTCCGCGAATAGACAGAACACATGATTATTGACGTTGGTGATTATTTGCAGCAAGTGAATAAGGACAAAAAGCACGTGTAGTTAGCACGTTGATCCTCTCAACCATAAACCAGTCTTCACAACCAAGTGAAGGCACAGAACACCTCTGAATAACATGCAGTCAATCAGTTAGACTGGAAACGACTGACTGCCTTTATTTACTAACGACAGCCAATCTCCCAACGGAGGTTTCAGATTAGCCTATTCTGTTAAAATGTTCAGTTCCTTCAAGTAATTTTTTAGGTTTCTTCTTATTTACTTTATAATATTAGTTACCATATGTATTACTTTTGGTAATTAGTATGTGTATATTGAACTCACTGTGGAAAGATGGAATCATTTAATAATATGTCATTCTATGTAAGTTTATTAATTCTAATAATATGCTCTCTTCCGTCTAAAACGACTCCCCCCAGCACACGGACTTATCGTCCAAGCAGGAAGTTATTTATTTACATCTCACACTTTATTAACATTAATTTAATATTACATTTTATGCAACGTCTTTGCTTGTTTCAATAATATATCATGTAATGTATAATTTTAGACTTGAATAAAATTTATTTGAATTTATTACAGTAAGTATTTTTTGTTCCGTGTATCCAAATGAACGGTTTTTATGTAGGTAGTCCTGTATACTACCTGTACTACTGTGTATACTACCTTATATACTACCTGTATACATGATTGTGCAATGTGCATACAGATGTAAAAAGTCTGGGTCAGATAGGATGATTCCTATAGCCTCGATCCCAGAACAACACCACAAAATAAACCGAGTAGTATCGACTGCAAACAGCCAATTTCGTCTTTCAGAGGAGACGTAAAGCCGTCGGTCCCAATAAGTGTCTCTAATCATCACCCCTCTGCCACATTACTCATACAATGCCTATTTACACTATTTGGTTCTTCATATTAAAACTAAAAGGTAGTAAAAGCAGGCATAAATATTTTATACTACCTATATGTAATTATTAGAACTAAATTCTTAGTCGTTCAGGCTCGCGGTACATAGAAAATAATTTTAAACCAGCAAAATAGGCTATAGGATCAAATAAAAGATAAATGAAAGGAAATGTTCATCAGATGCTCACAAATTATATCAATTATAATTAAAATAATAATTATTTAAGTTATGTAAATGATGACTGCTTATTTATGAGTTTCATTGCTACTACCATTTATTCACTTGAGGGTTCTACTAAATTAAAGCAAGTTAGAATTGTTTATTACATGCATAAAATCAATAAAATAATTTCAAAAAAGTATTTTCAGAAAAACTCAAGTAAATGGAAAAAGCATGATGGATGATACATAAGTAAGTTACTCATTTTTTCAATGACACTATACACTCCTTTTATTTGCAAGCTGTGCGATCATGAGGGTTGATCCATTCTGTATAATATTGTAGACTATTGCTGGAAATTACTATTCTTTCTATTCAATAATATGATTGATTGATGTAGGGTAGGCATATTTATTATTTCTATCATAAATACTAATTCTATAGACTTCTTGATCCAACAATATGATCCAGATCTTAATCTGTAAATATATGATCCTTCACTTTCATTAGGCCTACCTCGCAGCTAAATTAACAGACCATGTACGGTATCAAATAAGTACACTAGTAAGCCCCATGGGCTGAAGAACTCGCGTGCGAACCCTCAAAGTCAACTTATGGCTTTTATTATTTAAAAATATGAACCACAAATCATACTAATACGATACCTAGATTTATTGAATACTGATGAATGATTCCTTTTTGTGAGGATATATATTATGTACAGTGAATTTTGAACAATCGTTTGATCATATTTTGATACATCATTTTCCGCAACTCTTCTGCCGCCAATGCACCAATAAAAACGTAGGCCTAGGCCTACTTGTTCAAGACGACTTGACTGCAAGAATTCAGAGTAGACCTATTAACTGAACATCGTTCAGTGAACAATTCTAACAAATTTACAAATATGGATGTAATAACTTTCCCTTATATTTTCTGAAAACCATAGCCTATAGCCTATAGGCTATACATACTATTGAAACTTCGTGTAGAGCCTATCCATTATCTAGGTATGATGAAAAGTCTTAAAATAATAGAAGGGCGGATTAGAGGAAAACTAAGGAGAATTCGGTTTTTAGCCAATAATATGTTCTATTTTCTTTCAGCCCAAAGAACACCGTGATAGTACTTGAGTTCGTTCTTTTCGGAACACTCTGTAGAGTCATATTGATCGCCTCTTGTTCTAAACTCGACAGAATTTGTAAATTATTCAGTGTATCAAATTGAAAGCAAACATTGTAGAGATTTGTTCAAGAATTTTTTGATAGTTCAGTATTTCCATTCGGATAAATCGTATAGATTATTAGAGATCTCCTTAAAATAATAACATTCTTCAAATCCCGTAGAGAAGCACGGCTAATTTATTTATTAGTCTTACTTATTGAAGCATGGAAATCAAATGGAACAACTAACTTCCTTCAACAAGAATACTTGAAAAATATCCAATGGTAGAATAATTTAAATTTGCCACCTTTTGTCAGCTGTTCAAATAAATAGACTCCTATCACATGTTTAAACTTTGAAATCAATATTAACATATGACTTCACATGAAAAAATTTATTGATTCGAGAACATTATTATTTCTCATGATAATAATTTCAAATTTGCCGCTAATATCAATCAGCTGTTCCACTGTAATCAGATGGATTCTCAAAAAAAATTATTCAAGTTCCTTATGACATTTTCCAGCCGTGATTATTGTGTTGAAATTGAATAGATGCCAGAGTATATATAGATATATTGTTGCTGAGAGCTTATCCTTTTTTCGCCTGAAAAAGGATGAAGGAGTCGGTCAATTTCATTGACCAACGAACTTGACCTGTATAAAAGTATGAAGAATATATATTCTGAAATTGAATTTTATTAATTGAGGCGTTCGAAAGTTATTGTCGAACATACAAACAAACGGGTTGGGTAAATTCACTATTTCGACAACTCGCTGTTTCAGCCAAAAACCCGAACTGTTACCAGGGAGGTGACTCGCTATTTTTCTGTGACGGGTGACTCGCTGTTTTTGTGTGATCGCGCTGCCTGTCGGCAACTCGCTATTTTCCCCGCTAGGCGCCCACTCGATACAAGACCGTGTCAAAGATTACCGACGAAAAACCCGCTAATTATTAAGTGGGTCAAGAAAGTGAGTGGGACATAATCGAGTGAGTAGCCCAGTCAAATGGTACGTCCAGACGGGTGTTTTAGGAAAGCGGTGCGAAAGTTTTTTTCTCGACGGTTTCATATGTATTTTAGGACGCTGAACTCGAATATAATATTTGCATACTCCTCAGGGGACGGCTTCACCACCAAAATTCCAAAAAACCCTTAAATTTTGTGACTTTTTTGAGTTTTTATTTTTTTTGTGAAAACTAGTCGGTCTATCAAAAAATGTGTTCCAGTACAAATTGAAGAAAATAAATTTAGCTACAAAATGAGTGGTCACATTTGAAGTTTGGATCAATGACTGCCAAGCTATGAACCGTCAAAAAAGCGGTAGTTTTTGAGCTTTTATGGAAAAAGTCAGAATTGATCACTTCAACTTGCTACAACTTGAAACCAGATGAGATATGTAAAAAATTCACAAATGAGGTGAAAGTACAATCCATTCTGAACAAGTTCCACCTTTTATTTTTCAATTTACCTCTAGGGTGGGGGGAACAGTTGCAAAATAAAAATTCTATGACATTCAACAAAAACTGTCTATTCTATGGTATCACCTTTTCAAGCCTATCTGAAGCAATATATCGACGTTTTGGGCTATTATGCTTTGAAAATGACTTTTGTTATACATTTATACATTAGTTTTTGCAATATTAATTGAGTCTGGTAGTCATCTACCATCTCCTACCCCTCCACTCTCACCACTTTCCAACATCCCTATTTACATCTATCTATTCATGTACGGTACTGTATTATCGATTATTATGGTGAATGCTCATCACAAGAAGCCATTTGGATTTATTTTTTGAAGTATAAAGTATTCTGGGGAAGCAATTCAATGACTTTTTGTACCATGATTTAGCATCCAATAGCATGGTTAATGAAGTTATAGGCTATTTAAAAATAAAAATCCAAGTGATTATTTTTTATAACTTGATGTTAGCTGGCTTCCAATTGAGGTATTGTAGCCTATTATGTATCAAGCCTCTTTTTTATGAGTTTATCTCTATGATGACATAATATTCAAGATTAAAATCACCATATCATAGCCTATATATGTTGTTATATAGGAACAAATTTCAAAACATGAGGCTTGATATACTTAATACCTAATACACCAATGTTAAAGCTACGCTAATATTTACAACAATCCTACTGGACTTGTTGTAGTCATTTATTATTAATTTGATGAGTTTAAGATGATGGTTTAGTGAGAAAACGGTTATTTGATTGAATAGTTTTTGACTGTAATCTCAATTGTGATTATGATTGATTTTTAATTTTATTATAAACGCCAAGGTAATTTGATTATAATGTAATGTAAAGTACCTTATTAAACTCTATCAAAACCTTAAGTTAAGTGTTATCAATGGATGGAGAAGAAGCCAAGTTACAAATATGTGTAATTCAACCAATAAACTTATCATCATCACCCAGTGTAATTAGTGATTAGATATAGCAAAGATGTCAGCTTTGTAGTTTGAAATTTTAACTAGGAGAATGGAGTTAACTTAAAAAATTCGAGTTTATCAATATAGGCCTATTTGAATTTGAAAAAAAAATATTTTAAAGGCTATATTGAACTTAAATTTGTACAATACCGTTCTAATGTTAATATTGAGTTTAGTGACTGATAAAATGGATATCAGTTCTAAAATTATTGAATACCTTAAATTAAATATAACTCTTGCTTTTTCTTCTTTTCAGCGATTTCTACTATTGTATGATTGCAGAGTCTTCCTCTCTTTCCTACAGTCAATTTGTTGATGGAAGAATTGCCTATCATTTGAATTATTTTTAGCCGTAACTATCATTTAGTGATTTATCCTGTATATGACAAAAACAAAGTCTCTTAATAAGATTCTGAACACCATTCTTAGCTTTGAAAATCAGTAAAATTAAATACAGCAACGTGTTTGCCATCAATTGGACTATTAGAGTACGGTAAGAGTAACTTACTTTAAAGATTTTCCTGGTAAATTTATTTTCTTATCTCATAGAAAATAATGTCTAAGAACATATACATATACTCATAAGAAATAATGTAAAAGTCATTACTTGGTAGGAGTTGGTTCTACGTGTTTTTTCATTATTCTATCAAAGACAATAAGAATTAAGAATAGGCCTATTGTGCTAGTTACTCTATGCTATTACTCCTCTCTAGTTTAAAAAATTGAAGAATGCTCTACTTTTTGAGTAGTAGTGAAGTTGATATTGTGGTAGCTATCCATGTTAAATAAAAGGACAAAATGTTGTCAAACCACTGATTTATTTAAAAATCGAGAAATTCTGGATTTTTTATAAATTAAAGAATTAAGAATCCTTATTTTATCCTTTAAATTCAATAGCAAGAGATATGATTGGCCACAGCTGATCGACTGCGTTCCAGTCGCACAAGTATCAACACACCACAAGACATTTGTGGCACATCCCTTGCACTGTTGATACGTGGATTTATGAGAGTTGGCAAAACTATGGTGGAATTGACCGAGCTGACCAATCAAAAGTGACACTGTCAATGTCCACACTATGATTATTATATACAGTCTCTATAGTTATGACGTTTCTGAAGCCCACAAAAAACGTTATAAAAAATTGAATCACAGGAAATTGAATACTGATGCTTCTATGGTAACATAATCAACTATTTTTTGGGGGCTCCAGAAACGGCATAATACTATCAATCTTCTGTGCATCAGGCTTATGATACCTACTGTGTATTCTAGTTTCCGTGGTTCTAACTGACATTTTTTCACAAATTGAGATTTTAATGCATTATGGTTCTATTTTACTTCTAGCAGATGTTTTTCAAAGTTTCAGTTGCGAATTATAAGTAGTTTTTTTTATAAAGCAAAACAATTAGGTTCTATGTCTAAAAAGACCAAATGCAAAATTCAAGAAGGTTCCATTTTGTACTTGGAATCATATTGATCTAGGAAGCCTCAACATAAAATTCAACAAAGTTCTATGTGCTACATGGAACCTTGTTGTTGAAATTTTACTCTTTCATACTGAGAACATGATGGTTGTGATAGGCCTACGGTACGTCAAGAGTTAAGCTTCTCTTCATTTTATTCTGCTCTAATTATTGTTCATTATGGACATTATTGATGAAGATAAGATACTACTTCAAATGCTTGATATTGATGGGCATAATATAAATAGTAATAAAAGATAACAATAATATAATAAAATATTATTCATCATCAGCATCATGTTCTATTCAATTATAGTCTTGAAATTTGTTCATTGTTTTATCATTAAATACAAATATTAGAATTCAAATGACTATATTAATTTGTAAATAGGTTTTATTAAAATTGATGAATAAATTTATCTTATACAATTTAATGTTTTTGTAATAAAATTTACTTTAATGGATCATTTGTAATAGATCAGACAAAATCCAATAAGGTTTTAATCAATTGATAGAATTTTAATGCATTACAAATCAAATCAATCTTGAACCATAAAGGTCCTATCTAAGAACAAGAACCGTGTTCTAATGAGAAAGCGATTTACTAGATCATCATGGTTCCAGCTTTAAGATGGAACATTGTTGAATTTAACTATGCCACAGCCACATTTACACCAGAATGTTAATAACATTTGTTAATAACTTTTTTATAGTGAGTTAGTTATATAATAATACTAGTAGTTCTGTGAATAGTGGACCTCACGAAGTCACCCATGGATGGGGCATTATTCATGAAGGGAATACTGTTGAGTTTCATTAATTGCATTCTTCATTGCATGCAATTAATAATAAACTCGACAGCTGGTTAAGCATGAATAATTCTATAGTGTGAGTTCTCCTATGTTTAGAAGTATGAATGTATATAGTAATATTTTAGTATGGAAGTAATACATTTTACTTTCATATTATCCTTAAAATGCAATATTTCAAGAAACCTTACATATACATCAACGCACAATTTCAGGAGGAACATTCCTGTCAAATTTCATTAGAATCTATTGCCGCGTTTTGTTGTAAATGCGGAACAAACAAACAGGCAAACAAACATAAAGAGAAATGCAAAATCGTTGTCTTGAATCTAGACCTCACTTACGTTTGGTCAAATACATTATTCAAAAAAGTTATTAACATTTTGGTGTAAACGTGGCATTGGCATTTGAGCAACAAGGTTCCACCATAATTTTAAAAGTAATTTTTTACCTACATCCTACATAATGATAACTTTAAAAAATGTTTGACATATTTTTTATCTATTTAGAGTAGGCCTACGAAAATTCATAAAACCACACATTGAATATTTTAATATCATTCCCTTCATTTACTGCAGTACCCGATTTGAAATTCTGCTCTCTTGAAAAGTTGAGGATTTGGCATTTACCCACATAGCACACAATAAAGTATCCGATACATTTTAAGTACATATCAATGTAACCCTTAAAGTATGTATTACAAAATATGTACCTCAAACGTATCTGATACATATTATTTGAGGCAGGATTGATACGTATCTCCCAATACTTTCCAATACATATCAGATACATATCCGCTAAACCTACCCACAATGCATTAGTAACTGCATCTCTGCTTGTGTGCTCTTTTTGAACTGAAATTTTCTGTTGTGAGAAGTGATAAAATGTAAGCTGATGTGATTGTGGAGACAAAACCAGAATAGGACTTTTAAAAGGATGAAAATTGTTCATTTGAATGTAACATTATAATATATTACTTATTATATAAATCTGTGTTTCATTTATGAATTGATTTGAATCTTATCCAATACTTAAGTTGATTGTGTAGGCTATTGATTGCATTCAGTATTTTGAGGTTAAGTAGGCCTATATTTCTTATGCATCTTTTTATGTCATTCCAAATAGGATTAACTGGATTATTATGATTTTATTTCAACAATTACAAATATCAATATTATCATTTGATAATATTATTATTCCATTGATGAACAAAGTATTTTGGCAATTCTTTTTTTGTTAGTTAGCCTACATATTAAATGTATATCCAAGACATGAGGGTGATACATATCAGATACGCATAATCAATACCCATATAATATGTATATCAAAAGCGGACATTTTCACATATCAGATACGTATCAGATAGGTACTAGATACATAAATTCATGTATCCGATACATACTGTAGGTATCACTGGAACATATCTAATATGTATCCGATATGTTCATGTGCTATGTGGGTAGAACCCTAATGTTTCAATCCCTCAAATAATTAATAGAATCATATTGGATAATACTGTATATGATAATATGTATAACACGTATTATGAGTATTGGATAATATGTATTTATGAGTTATTTTAATTTCTCCACTACATAGATGATTGTCCTTTTGTTCTCTATAATCAATTACTTTTGTACTAAGTTTCTTTCACTTGATGTTTCTCATCTTCATTTTTTTACATTTACATCTTTCCTCTCTAGGTTTCTCTTGCCAAGTACACAAATCAATCAAATAGAAATAATCTATTGCGGAAGACATCGGCATCAGCCCCAAATAGTGATATTAACTTTACTAGGAAACATACCAAAAATTTGTGTCCCTCAATATAGAATTGTTCTGTACTCAAGAAATTGGCAAGACAAAGCTTTTTGTTAGTTAAGGAAAAGATAACAAGTCATAATGTGTGTGTAGGCAAGAGACACTCAATGATGGTTAGCTGTCACATCTGTTTCTAGAAAATCATGTTCAAGTGGCAAAAACAAAATAAATAAAGACTGAGAAGAATTATTCGTATTCTCTATTCTCTGCCGTTCGCTCTGTCACTCCATTATCCCTACTGATATGCTCTCACTCACTCTTTTTGCCACACGTGCTCACTCTCTCTTGACTGTTCTACAATATTATTTGTCACGTTACCTCTAGTTCTCCTTCAAGTGGAGTTAACAATACCCGGCGGCAACCCTTGATCTTCTGCCTGAATAATTACTAAATCCAGCCTATTGACCGAACCAAAACTTTCTAATTCCAACCACACATTATTCTTCAAGAAGAATGAAAAGGGTCTCATTTGTCATAGATAAAAATTCCATAGTTACAGAAACTGCATCTTCTTCCTGGGAGAACAATATACCTGCTTATTCTATAACAAAAGACAATGTTCTTTTATATCCTGGTGAAGGTTATCTGTTGGCAAAGATGGTATATAGTCTGTACAAGCAAAGATACCCTCTGGCAAAATGACAAAAAATTACTCCATCTCGGTCAATATTGATTAAAAAATTATTGATTTGGTCTCAATTGTAGGAAACGTTCTAATCTACAATTTGTGACCAAATCAATATTCTTTCAAGTCATTTTCTCATCTTGCCAGACAGAGGGACTTCCTTGTTTGGACAGACTTATGAAGGCCCATTTCTATAACTGGACAAGATGCACAGTTGACCATAGGGCGCAAGAGCTCAGGAGATCAGTTTTGTAACTGTGATTTGGAATGATGTAGGTATTGCAAAGAGGGGACAAAACAAGAGTATTCATAGTGGAATTGAAAGAATAAATTGTTTGGGGCCACTTACGTGCTGGAGTTCCTGTCTATGTTTTTGAAGGAAAAGGATAGTCTGCCCACACGCGCTTTGAGGGTTACATTCTGCAAGCCTAAAACCTGATATTCTGTATATACAAATTATTTTATTTTTTCACATTATGCTCAGTGGTTATTGCTGTTTCAATCCGCAATTTCCAAGATAAGTATGACTGTGTTAAGATTCAATCAATGAAGCAATTAATTTATTAATCTCGCAAAATTCAAATTCAAAATTGTTTATTAATAAAAAATCATATATTCCCAAAAATATAAGTATTTAGATAATATGATTATTCTCACCGCATGGATGATTTGTCTGTGTGCAGGGAGGAAGATAATAAAAGACTATAATGTTGTACGCAGGACCTATACAGTACACTAGTGAAATAAAATGATAAATTGCCTAATAGTACAATTAAGTTTATCTAAAATGATTCTGCAATTTTTGTTGAAGACTTTACCAACTGAGATAATGTATGAAAATACAATAATTGTTATGACCTTTAGACTATTTATTGTAATATCATAATATTTGTCAGATTTATACCTATTTGTTCCTATGAGCTTCAAAACTCATAGGTCGTGATAATAATTTATGTACCAGAATCTATCATGCTCTTGAAATACTCTAATTTTTTTGAAAATTCTTAGTCTTGTTGTAACTTAATTCTATGAAGACAAATAATTAAAATGTAATCCAATTTACAAGTCTACAAAAATTATCATAAATATCTGACAAGGTAATTTTGAGAAGATTATGAAATTGTTATCTGAGATTCATGAATTTTCTTCAAATACGATTAAAAAATGTATAAAGAATAATATTCAATCTTGAATAATTTTGTGATTGAACAAGCAATTCCACCTTAAATCGTGCAATAAAATTATAAGTTTGAAGCCTGTCGTATTTAACGTAATTCTTCAATGCAAGGCAATATATATAGTCCAGTCAATAAAGCCTGTCCACACCGGTATAGCGAAATGGGTTGATTATGAGGTTGCTCTCCACTGAATAATATTATGAACATAGTATGTTCTCGCTGATTATCCTGACAAAGCTCAGTATTATTGATTCCCTAATCATTCATCAACCGCCAATTTTGGTAGACGCCAACTGAACTGGTGAAAAGTTCCAATTTCTCACAAACTGATAACGTTCTAATTCATTAAATTGGGTAGCTGCTCAAATTCAACTCGTTATTTACAAAATATGAAAACACAGAATCACTATATTTCAATAGTAGTAATCTACAAATAAAACAAATAGAAAATAAGATATAGCAACCCACAATAATACTTGATAAATGAATCATAGAATAAAAAAGAATTATAGGTACAGTACAGTACCTACCTAGTTTCGTTTCCAACGCAGTGGTCTGAGCCACTAAAATTAAACAGTGATACATCTGCTACCACTCACTGTATAGTTTGTAAAATTTACTGGATTTGAAAAAATGAAATATTCTAATTTTCTTGAGTGATATAAAATTTCACTATAGATAGGCCTATCAGCAGAGCTTTTAGACGTGTTTTAAAATTGAATTATTCTCTATTTTTGTTAAAAATAATAAATAAACAATTGAGTTTTGATAAATAAAATGAAAAAATCAAATATCCTTTTTTAAAACTTTGAAAGTATCATTTTTCACAGACATGTTTTGAGCTTAAGTCTACAATAATAATGTGAGTATTATTCTTGTCACATTGAAAATGGGCTTAAGCTCGAAACATGTCTGTGAGAAATAATACTTAGAAAAGGTTATATGATTTCTTCATTTTATTTATCAATTATTTTAAATAGCCCTAAGTTTAAAGTTCAATTCTCAATTGAGTTTTGCTATACTTCACTATTTGATGAATACTTAGTAAGTACGGTAGTGATTGCCGCATGGTACCATATATTTTTCTCAAATATTTGATAAGGACCTTTATTATTAATAAATGTACAGTATTTCTGAAAATTTTCAAATTCTTATCAAAAGAGAAGTTTTTCAATTGCATAGGTAGAATAGATTTTCAAAGAAAATTTACTCAACTTCACGGTCGATCCCTTTGCAAATGATTTTCGACCTCATCCCTTATTCATAAATACTGCCAAAAATGGAAAAAGGTACGGTATTGAAGTACAATGCTGTAAGCAAGAGCTACTTTGTCAGGAAGGCCTTATATTCATTTTTCACATTTTCTCTAGTTACTCTGTCCGGCAACAAACTTACAGTATCAGTACATGAATTTATTCATTTCTATGATTCCAATAATTATTATTATACTGATCTTCCCAATTCTAAACGTTTCTAAATTAATTGAAATTTCAAGTATAGTAATGTGAATAATAATAATATAATATTTATGAAAATTTATTGGAAAACTTTTGATTACATGGTATCTTGGCTCATAGGCCACATAGAGACTTCTGGATTTTACTAACTGATTGCTGCCATCCGACACTACAATTTGAGCAGCAATTTTATTGGTGTTGTGTATCCATTCTTTTTTCCACTTCAAAATTTAAAACTCAATAAAAATCACTTATAAATAGAAATAAACAGAGTCTGAAGATGACCACACAACAGGTCGAAACTATAGTAACTACTATGTGAGTAAGTTTATTTCCATTTATAAGTGATTTTTATTGAGTTTTAAATTTTATTGGATTTGGTATTAATTAGTTGTTAAATTGAATGAATTAAATTTAAAGTGAGTCTAGTTTGCTTGTATATATTTACCATGCAAATGTGTATATATGTATGTATCTGTATCTATGTATCTTGTGTATACATGTACCATATGTATCAGTAAATCACGTGTTTGGCAAATTCCATCATAACTTTAATTTTTTTAAAGAATGTGTTCATCCAGCTGTACCTTACACATGAGGATATTTTTTTTATTGTTGATGAGTTTTTGAATTGGTGAAATTTTTCAAGTGTTTTCTTTATTAGGTATTGATTTATTCAATTCAACCTTTATAAATGAACCTTCTCAATTAAAAATTTTCAGATAATTTTTTTGGGATCAATTAATTTATCTTAGACTTGTGCTCTAATTGGTTTAGCAACCAGTTAACCCCCAAAGATTCTGTGTGGTTCAGGACTTGCATCTAGCAGATTTTGTTGAAATTTCTCAAATTCATAACTTCATATAAAAAGTAAATAGATAAAGATAATTTTGAAAATGATAAAAACTTTTTAAAATGCACTAAAAAGAAGGAATTGACTTCTTTGATCACACTATTGGTTGATAGGAGTTCTTTCTCTCATACCTGTGAATATATAATAAAACTATTATTATTACCTCTAAATAAAGTACCGTATTCAAACTCAAACGATAAAAAAAGGTGTGGCTAAAACTTAGTAAACCTTCATTATCTATAAAGTTGAAATATTTTCTGAAGAAATACTTTAAAACTATAGTTTCAAGCCATACTTTTTATAGTTTAAGTTGTACTTGAATACTTTATTCAGAGGTTTATAAATACTTTATTCATTTATGAATACTTTATTCATATAGTTTATGAATTGTTTGTTTGTTTATGAGGGTGAAGCCCACATGAGCTCATAGGCTTGTGCGTGGGTAATGGAATGGATGATAGATGACGACTACTTTTTAGGTAGTCGGGACCGACGGCTTATCGTCTCCTCCGAAAGACGGGGTGGCCGTATCTATGTGATTGTGCTGTGGTCAAAAATTGTTATCTGCTTGGGATTTGAACCAGGGTCCACCTGGTTATCAGACCGGCGCTTTATCACTCCTCCAACAAGCCACCACAAATTGAGTTCTTGTTATAGCACGATGTATAAATTTTAAAAAATATGTAAGTTACTCCTATTATGTTATTATGGTCATAACATGTATTTGTTAACTCAAGTTCAGTGTAACTTCACAGAATAGTTTATGAATATTGAATTCTTGTTATAGCACTATGTATGGACTAATAGGCACCTACCACGGATACTATAACACCATATTCCAGTATCCGTGATAGGTAGCCTACTGTACAAGTAATTCACAGTTTTATAGGCCTAGTAGTCAACATAAATGTAGGCCTAATTAATTATAGGCACATATTTTTATAAATATTGTATGCCTATCTTGAGTTGTGTAAATATTAAATTTTGTCAATCCTTGGTCTTCTCCCAATTAAATTCGCTATCCTTTTCCAATTGGGTAAAAGTGAAAAAATACAATACTGACTTGAAAATGATGATCATTTATTATGTGAGTTGCGAGTAAGTTATCAGAAACAATTTGCAACAAATTCTGGAACAGATTGCTACCACACACACTGCTCAGGCACAAAGTGCTGTATGTAGACCAACAGATAGGAGAAGAAACTGAGTACACTTGTTTCCATCATCTACAGTATACAAAATCTTCTATTTAATAGGCCTACCTAATAATACAAACTATGTAGTGAACCATATATTGATGGTCTAATATTGATCTCTCAATTACAGATTACTTATTACTGTAATGACATACAATAACTTGAGGGAAGAGATGTGAAAATAGGTCACGTTTGTGTACAAAACTGGGAATGATAGATAGGCCTACTTCTCAAAAAAATATATTCAATGTCAAGAATTAGCAGAATTTAAGCCTATTATTTTCTAAGCCTATTACCAGACTTTAGAGCCTACTTAGCATACATGGCTTATCAACCATTAATTGGAAATATAAGATATATGCCAAACTTGCGTTGAAACATTAAAAATTTTGTCTCAAATTATAGATCACAATAATTCATCATATTCATAATTCTTGAACCAATATTGACCGAGCTGGAGTCATTATGGATCACAATGTTTCCTGTAGTTTGAAAATTTCAATCAATGATTTAATCAAGTTCATAATTCTTGAACCAATATTCACCGAGATTTTATAGATCACAATGTTCCCCACAATAATTTGAAATCAAATTCATGATTCTCAAACCAATATTGACCAAGCTGCATAGACTTGCGTCGAAGTATATCAGGTATCAGACTAGCGTCAAAGTTTGCATGCCCCTCCTAGACAGATGAGTTTTATTGATGGCGGACTGTGGCACGAAACAGCCAGTTGCCTGACCTGGCCTGCCAAGCTGCAATAGCCAAAACGTAATTTTGCTATTTCTCAAAAAACACGCAGTTGTCTAAACAGCGAGTCACCTCCCCAGCAACAGTTCGGTGTTTTTGGATAAACAGCAAGTTGTCGAAATAGTGAGTTGCCCCGTCCCAAACAAACAAACAAACGAACGAACAGACGGACAACAACTTCGGGCTTGAGTCAAAAGAAGGAACTCGCTTACGCTCGTTCAATTATTTATTTGATAGTTAAAATGCTAGGAGATCTCATAGATGATCTTAGGTTGAAGAGCGTCTATGCTATATATGTTTATTCCCTTAAGTCACTAATTATTAATTATTTGAATAGTTATTAAATAATTTTAAAAGAATATTAAATTGACTGTTATGAATTCAGTTATCATAACTTGCAGTTTCAGTGACAAGATTGATTTATTTTTAATACGGAACCAAACACATCTTCACAATCTGTTTGTTTGGTGTTTTAATATGCTATTCGGTAACAGATCAATTAATTTTTTCATTTTTCCACATAGTAGCCTACATTACATAAGTGCTGTGGGCGAAGTTCAGCACAATAGCCCACTCTTTCTACTTGAACCACAAACGTAATTAAATAAATTAATTGTTAGCCTGCATGAATAGAAAATATAAAATTATATCTATATTATTTTGTTTTTCATTCAATTTCACTAGCTTTGCAGAGATTTGACGATTGACTTAAATTTTCTTTTGCATCTAATATTAAATTAGAGTATAGGTAGTCTGTCCAAGCAAAGAAGAGCCTCTGACAAGATGAGAAAATGAATCCAGCTTGGTCAATATTGGTTAAAAAATGATTGATTCCATCTCAATTGTAGGAAAAATTCTGATCTACAATTTGAGACCAAATCAATAATTTTTAACCAAAATTGACCAAGCTGGAGTCATTTTCTCATCTTGCAAGACCCTCTGGCAAGATGATAATATGACCCTCTGGCAAGATGATAATATGACTCCAGCTTGGTCAATATTATTGATTCAAGAATTTACACTTTTATCAGAGATGATGTGGAACTTATCCATAATTTAGGTAACTTGAATCAAAACAAAGGTTGTCAGATCCACAAAGTTTATTTAGAATACTATAGTCTACCAGTTTAAATGCTCAGGGCATCATCATTGTTTTCCACCGATGATGATGCCCTGTGCATTGAAACTGAAGTATGGTATTCTAAATAAACTTTGTGGATCTGACAAACTTTGTTTTCACTTTACCTAGGTACCTAGATTCAAAAATTATTTATTTGGTCTCAATCGTAGGAAGCATTCTGATCTACAATTTTCCCTTCTTTGCTTGAACAGATTCTAAAAAAGTTTCAATTCATTTCTAAAAGGTTTCTAAAAAGTATTCAATTACATGACTTTATTTATATTATATGATAAATGACATGGGAGAAAAACACAAATAAAAGCCGAATGCACTCTCAGATCTCAGAGCTCAGTGCATAGAAGGATATTATTGGGAAGGGAATGGGAATTTTTGACAAAGGAAGAGCAGACTACATGCTAACAAAGAAGAGAAGGATAGAAGAGTGAGAGAATGGATGAGTTTGATGAATGGTCATTGACTTGTTGGTAGCAATAATGCTATACATATATATAATGTGTTCAAAGCTACAGGCCAGGCGTATGCTGGGATGCATTCATACACACGCACGCAAGCCAGCCAATCACAGCTCTTGTTGAGGACAAGACAAGAGCTGTGATTGGCTGGCTTGCCTGCGGGTGCACACGTGCGTCCCAGCATATGCCTGGCCACAAGAATTGAAGTCACCAATCGACTAAATTGAAGAGTCGATACTTTTCCAAATCGATACACCATTTTGAATGGAATGTGGTACATTCTCGGGAAGCGAAGAAAGTTTAAAATGGAACAGAATGTCGTTGCACGCAAACGACAGTCTGTGATAGCTCAAGAATTTGGCACAGAATGTCGTTGGTACATTCTGTCGGATAGTGAAGGAACTTAAAATGTACAGAATGTCGCTGCACGCAAACGACAGATTGTGATAGCTCTAGAATGTGGTACAGAATGTCGTTGGTACATTCTGACAGGTAGTGAAGGAATTTAAAATGGTACAGAATGTCGCTGCACGCAAACGACAGATTGTGATAGCTTAGGAATGTGGTACAGAATGTCGGGAGCGGAAGAAATGAAAATTATCACAGGATGTCGTTTCAAGAATGGTACAGGTTGTCGGTGGTACACATTTGTATCATCCCTCAGTTATCATGGCCCCCAAACAAATGTAATTCTTTTTTATATCAAATTCTCAGAAAACCAAGATGAATAAGAGATATTCTACTGAAGTTATTCATTCACAACCTTTTTTTTCCATTTTTGAGGGTAATTGAGGGTTTTTATTGTGGATTATTTTCCATCGATGAAAAATAAAAAGTCGGCGATCTAAAAGGCATTGACTTGGTTGACGGTTGGCGACTTGGCGTTGGCGCGGCGCGGTTCACCATTGCTTGTTTTTGTTTGTTTGGTTAAGCATTTCTCATTTTTCAATTAGTCATTAGGGAATAGGGAAAGTGATTTTATTTTGTCTTTTAGGAACAATTGATTCTTTAAAACTTCCAGAAAGCAAATGAAATAGTTGTGTACGTAATTTTAGTCATATTCTTCAACTAACATATCTTTGAAAGTCTCTTGACCGTAAGTAATAAACCTCAAGCTGACTTACGTCTTTTACTTACTTTTGATTACGGAATAATAAATTTATTTTAGTATTATTGGCTTTTAACTGACACATTTGAAAATTTGCAACACACTGGGGGTCTGATGGACCCCATTTTTCAATTTTGAAATGAATATTAGGCTACATTTTTTACCTATTTATAGTAACTTACTACTCCATAATTGAGTCTTTTCTGATTTTAGTACATGATTGTTAGAAATACATTTTTATTCACTCGTAATAACTCGAATATTATGAGAATGGTATCAAATCAGTAAGATGAAACACTTTTCAAGAAATTTTGCTCAACTATCTTTCTTTCTGTTTCTTTCTCTTGCTCACATTTCTAAAATTTGGACGTTTCTTCATACTAAAAAATAAACTACTTATAACGTTGCCGAAAAATAATCAAAATCCAACCTTATTTAAAGCTTTTAAATTGACTTAATTTCTAGGAAAACAAATGTGCGGCAACTACAGGGTGTTCAATTTGAACAGAACCCAAATTTCAGTTCAGTATGTAAATAAAAATTTCTTGACTAAAATTTAAATTACGAAATTACAGAAGATGTTGAATATTTTGTCCATGCATTTCTATGCACTTCTCACGTTAGCACGTTTCACGCCTTCATCATCTTCCTGGCCACTTTTTGTAGCTTTTCTCTGTCTATCTCACTATTAGTAATGAGTTGATGGATGACTAATCAGTCAGTAAGCTGGTAAGAAACTAATTTAGATGGGTGTCAAAATTCCACAATGGCTTCATTTAATTAGGCTATAGAGAATATAGAAAAATAGTTTCTGGTGGGGTCCTCTAGAGTCTAGACCCTAGTGTGTCTGTCAAAGAGAAATGATTTACAAGAGATAAATTTAAATAATTCTACAGGAATTAATTGTTCTCATCAAAGTTTTGACAATTTAACCTGTAGGAAATTCTAGGCAGTAGGCAATTGAGTTCTAGTAGCCCAATATAGTTCAATCTTAAATGTCTGATGCCGACAGAAATGTTTTATTGGTTTCAGTCTGGAAGATGCCCTATAAAAAGCGATCAACAGCATTTCGGAAAAGCCGGCGAGTAACAAGAATGAAGGAATCTGTTTGTAGTTCAACCATCTTGGATGAAGTTGATCCGCTACAGTCATCAACACCAAAAAAAGAGACAAGCATGAAATTTAAATTAACAAAAGGACAAATTTGTAAGTGCATTCCCCTTGAATGGTGTTTTAGAATTATTTTATGATTAGTACTAGAATGAAATAGAACATTTGAAAAGGGCTTTAATGAACATTAATAACATAGTGAACATTAGTCACAGATTGTACGGTAGCTTAACAACGCACTCATGAGGAGTAAAGATCTGATGATATCAAACATAATATCAATTTCATCTCAGTCATCACTCTTATTAATACTTTATTTCTATACTTGTTTCGCCCATAGATTGAATTTTATGGATGGCAGAAAATCAGTCGTCCAAAAATTGTGGTGTGTGAAACAAGTCTGAGAAAGCTATATGATACAGCTATCAGAGAGTAACTCATACTTTTTCCTTTTTTGGTCATTGAATCGAAACGACGCCCTGTTCAAAAAAGTAATATTCCATCCGATTACTCATGTATATCCCGTATCGGCAGTGCGAAGCATGTGCCGCGAATGCTTCAAGGTAAGTTGTTAATGGTGCGACTGAAACGCAGTCGATCAGCTGTGGTCAATCACAACTCTTGTTATTAAAGCTACAGGATAAAACTAGAGCTGTGATTGGCCACAGCTGATCGACTGCGTTCCAGTCGCACCAGTAACAACGTACCTTGAGGCATTCGCGGCACATGCCTCGCACTGTCTTACGGGCCTTTTAGCATGTAGCTGTAAATGCGTTACATAGGTCCTCATCCACGAAAGCCAACTCATTTCAAATCTAGACCTTAATAACGTTCAGCCAATAAATTTATTGTAAAGTGGTAATTTCAAGCTGATGAAAATATAACTAGACTAGAACATGAGAATACTTTCTCAATATTCAACTAGCTTAGTTGAATTTTTGTCCATTGAATCTCATTATTATATGTTCGATCATTAAGTAAAAAAACAACTAGCATAATTATGTTATCAAATCTAAGTTAATTGAGCTATTTGATATAGAATAACTTAACTGTGAACTATTTATTTACTTCGCAAATAAGATGCGTTGATTATTATTTTTATTTTTGACCTTTAAGCAAAAGCTGCCGAAGAATTGAACATAGAAATACAAAATATGATTGATGAATACGTGGAGTCCGCGACCATGTTCAAGCTCTCTCTAAGTAGTCACCTTTTGAAAACACCCCTCTGGAAGTTTAAAGAATACAGAGATAAGGTAAGCCAATGCTATTTTTATTCTTCATTCAAATCGCATTTCATGTTTGTAGGAATAAACATTTCTAAGGTCATATTGATTCATTAGTCAATCTATTACTATTTATAGAAAGAATTGTTTTACAGCAAGTAGGCTTTATTTCGTGTAACCCATCACAGGGACGAAATATGTTTTGCATCTTTGTATAATGATATTCAAATGAACTTTCTAGGTTGAAGCTTAGATTCCTCTAAAGCAAAGCTTAGGAAGTTTAAATGTTGAAGCTATTTAGTTACAGAACAGAGTAAGGAGTAAATCACTCCTCTTTTGTTACAATATTTGATTACTTTTTAATGAAACCATTGTATTGGATCATGAAACACCAGTGGATCATCGATTGAGAGGGGGCATGTTGTTACATGTTCAGGATTTACTTTGATAGTCAAATCTCGACTATAAGTCGTCCACAGATCTTCGGAATAACCAAGCATGACCAATTCTTCCGATACCACTCCCTGTTTCTCCCTCCGGTGATGCCGCTTTGTACTCAGGGGTAGCTAGTAAGTAGCTATAGTCGTTTTGAAAATACTTCTGACTCTGAGGGATCTGGGGAAACGCAACATGTGGGGATTGAGCTGGCGCAGTGTTGCCGTTGCCTCATTGATACGACAGTTTACTGGAATGCCTCAATCCACGCACTAGACACAGACAAGCTAATCTAGTAGTTCCTCCTTGCTCGGGAGCATTTGTAAAAATGCACCTGTGCGTATGGGAGTGGAAAGTTGACAACAGCGCGTGTAGCATTTGCTCATTTCTTGTTACTATTGGCTGAGCAGACTCTCTCTCTCTGCCATTGAAGAGAGGACTCCCCTCCAGGCAAAGTCAGAAGTTAAATCAATTCAACTATAGTGTGTGTGAGAGAGGAGTGATGTTTTGTTTGGGTGAGGGTGGACAACAGTGGCAACAGGGCTCAGCAATCCCGTGACCTTGGTTATTTCAATGATCTGTGGTTCAGTATAGTTTCTTTCTTGTATTGATACAAAAGTATGAATAATGTCACAGATGATTGATTTTTATAATTGAATTGTGCTTCTACAATTTTTTTTTAGTTTGCAGTTGATTCCATAGATTTAATAGAAAACTTGGAAAATGCTGAACCGAAACGTGAACCAAGAAGGCAGCGATCCATCAGTGCAGATAGATTCAAAGTACCAACTGTAATAAGTAAGTGTGTTTTTTTTTGTTCAAGATCACAGACACTTGAAGTGACTTACAGCTTGCATTAGATTCTCTTCCAATATTTTTCAAAATCCATAATGTAAACTTATTTTGGAGTTCTTCATTCAATGTTGTATCATTGACATGCCGATTAAAGGAGATAATTATAATAGTTTTCACTTTTCAATCTCATTTCTTATACTCTCTTCTTACCACGATCGTTGGTGAGTTAATGATCAGGAAGCTCTCGAAATCTCTTTTCAAAAACTAAGTCCGACTGCTAGCAATAAGTAGCAGTATTATAGCGTTTGCACTACCCGCAACTATTGTTCTTTATGCATTCATGCTTGTTCATGCATGCATTCTTATGCTTTTTTGTATTCATGCAGAATATATTCTTGAAATATTGAAAGTATACCCATGTGGATGTCGATCTGTTTTTTCAGTGCAACTTCCATCGAAACCAATCCATTTGGATTTTCGTCCAACTTATACTGTATTTCAATTATAAAATAAGAAAAATATCATTGTGAACTTTATACTAATAAAGTCTTATTCGAGTAGTCTGTTAGTAACAATGATAATAACTTACCATTTATATAATTGATCTAATGAATACTATATCATTGCTTTTCAGAAAAACCCACTGGTCGAGTGTCAAGATCAGCTACCAGATCTAGGAATTCAGCCTTGAAGGTGAGACTGTTGACAATTTTTCAATAAATGAGTTAGATAATCTTAGAAGTGTTACCATTCAAAAAGTGACAATCTGATCAATGATGTAATAGTATGTTCACTATCACATAATGAGTGTGGGGAAATCGTTTTTTATACGAATAAGCAAGGTTTACAAACGAGCCGATAGGCGAGTTTGAAAAATGATTATGAGTCTGTAAATTTGCCCACACGAATTATGTACATTTCTTATCGCCATACTAGTCTTGGAAGGATATTAACACCTCAAACTACTAAAAACATTACCTGAAGCTAACATAACCTACAACAAGTCTGTCCAAGCAAAGAAGACCCTCTGGAAAGATGGGAAAATGACTCAAGCTCGGTCAATTTTGGTTAAAAAAATATAAATTTGATCTCAAATTATAGGAAACAATTTGATGTAGTATTAAGGCCACATTTATAATGCTTGAACAAAAATTGACCAAGCTGGAGTCATTTCCCCACCTTGCCAAAGGGTCTTCTTTGCTTGGACAGACTATACCTACAACAACAACTAGCACTCAGTAAGCTATCATGGCGGCTCGTTCGACTCAAGGTCTGTAGAAGACCTTCTACAGACCTTGGTTCGACTCGTTAATTCATGTGTCGGAATTCGGAATGAAACTGCTGGACTAGATTTTGATTGCAGTATAAAATATACAGTCTTCATGATGATTAGTGCTGTAATAATCATCAAAATGATTATTCCCACATTCAGATTAGCTGATCTTTGATTCTTTGTAAACAGAAATTGAACAAACGCTAATCTCAAGGTTATTAGAAAGTCTCTAATAACCTTGCGCTAATCTAGCTTCGAAAATTCTCCATTACATACTAGTATGGCGAGAACAGTATGTTGACGATTCAAATTTTTAGTTTAATTACTAATTCTATTACTATTGAATTCATACTACAAGTTGGATTTACAAGTTGGCTCCTATGTGAATGTTGGTTTTTGAGAAGAAATTTATTGTTGAGAGAAATCACAGCTTTACAAGAGTTTGTTACAGAAATATTGAAATATTTTTTTAGTTGAGTAGTTGATAGTTGAGATTGTGTTCTAATTTATTAAGTTGGTTCGATAGATCGGGTGAGTGAGGGTCCAATACAGTTTGTCAGACTTTTTGAAGGCAACATAATTTTTATAAATATACAGTCTGCCCGAGCAAAGAAGACATTCTGGCAAGATGGAAAAATGACTCCACCTTGGTCAATATTGGTCCAAGAATTGAAAACTTGCCCTCAAATTGTAGGAAACATTCTGATATACAATTTGAGATCAAATATTGAATCAATATCGATCGAGCTGGACTCATTTTCCCATCTTGCCAGAATGTTTTCTTTGCTTGGACAGACTATACCTGTAACATATTATATCTGTACATCATAAGTACGTATATGAAATCACCTTATTGCAAACTCTACTTATTTTCTTAGGCATTTGATTGAGTTTAATTGAGACAACTTTTATACCTGAGTTGCTACGTAGTGAATTTTATATATACTGTAGTAATTTTTCATGCAGTACCTCATCGGATGTTATAGTTAATATATAAATAAGTAGAACATCAATATCCAGTTGAAAATTACATTATATTAAGATTTTTGAGCAAGTATGAGAAAGGCTGTTTAATAGCCTATGGTAAATTCATACAGTTAGTCTAAACAGTATTATCTGGACTACTAGACCAAATTGGTATTTTTGGAATCGAACCCTGGTTATACACAATGCGTAAACTCAACATGAATATGAATAGTCGTTGAAATTAGATGAAAATGAATTAGTTTCCAATGTATGTTGAGTCAAGTTCGGTGTCACGCACAGGTTTTGTAAAGTCATGTGACACTGAATTTAATTATATCATAATTCCTTTCTATATAATCATGCCAATTTCTGTCGTATTGGTAAAGTGGTAGAGTTTGAATTTTTCCCAAACTTCGCCACGTCAGAAAAATGAAGAAGTGATTCTATTTTATACCTCATTCACAGTAAATTGAGATAAAACAGATTGCTGACACATGCTCACACTCCACACATACGCATTGTTAATGCTTTGCTAAGATTATAGTTTGTCGTGTTTAAGGTTGCTAATCCATATTTTCACGCACACATACGCAAAAATTTTGTTTACTTTGTCTCGAGTTATCGTGGATAGGGTATAGTAGTAAAGGTAGAAAATAGATTGTCATAGCTATTCATAACTTTCCAAGCAATTGAAATTTTTTAAAACTTATTCGTAGTAATTGATGAGAAATATTGATACAAACAAGCAGTTAATGATGGTTTGATTGGATTTCAGACACCAAATATGTCACAGTTTGCGGGTTTGTCTGAGATGACGCCGATCACGCCCAAGTTCAACGTGAACATGCCGGTGTCGGTGCTGCGTCACCCGCGCATGGGCGAGCAGGCCGTGTCGCTGTCGGGCAGTCCGCTGCACGTCACCATCCCCGCCGACAACAACCCCACCGTCAACGTGCCGCTTAGCGACGGCAAGGTAATGACCATACACCCGCTCATCAGCCACAACCAGCAGCCACACATGCCCATTCTCGATCCCGAGTGCCGCCACAAACTGCAGAACATACAAAAGTATCTGGCGCAGATGCTCAACGGCAATAATTCTGATTGATCCTGGTGGGTCGCAAGCAATAGACTTATAATATTCTGATTATGATTACGAACAGTGGGTCAAAAGAGGTAGATTTTCTAAATGTTCGTAGTATTCTCATTCTGATTACTAAGTGAGAATTGAAGGGGATAGATTTATTGAACGGTCATAATACTTTGAATGAGTTAACTAAGTTCGTGATGAATAGCTGGTTGTACCCGGTTCGGTTGGAGGTTGCATTTCTGTTTTTTTGTTGTATTGAGCGTTCTTAGATTAGATTCTTATATTAATATAAGTGCTATTGGTGCCTTTTCAAACAATTATTTTGATCTTTAATTATTGTAATTGGAAAGTTGGGATCACTTGAAATTTGTAAAACAATATCCGATTTCGGCAAGTTGAGATTTAAAAGTAAAATAATATTGAATACGGCTTATTAAATTTTTACACTTTACAACCCTACAGTAAGGCAGGACCTCACAAGTCACTCATCAAAATTAATGGTGTTTACATCTACATCTAAAAATATAATTTGCGATCGGATTTGGATTATACACGTTGCTTTGATAAATTTTATATTTTTTCTTTTTTCTATCCTCTTATTCACAGTATTCCAGTCAACGTTGTGGAAAATTTACTTATTTTCTTTAATTCACACGAATTTGGTCAAACCCTTTGGAAAAATTATCATTCTTTAGAATCTTGTTACATTGCATAGCTAGACAATTTTATAAAACTTAATAGAAAAGTAATATTTTCAACGAAATCTCTATTGAGTAAAAGTGACCAAAGTTCAATAATTATCATACATTTCTTCTTTGAACTTGTTTATAAACTAGAGCAAATACTTTATTTTTCAAAAATTTACAAAGATTTTTAATTAACTTACAATAATATTAGGTTATCTAACTTCATTGTTCCATCACTCACTTTTTCAATGTGAAATTATCGTAGTGTAAAACTCAACTACAATATAAAAAATACTGATTAAGTGAACACATTTAGGTAAGCAATACTTGAATAAGATTATTATTTCAAGTGCAAATCTGAATCATATCAATATCATGATCATCTAGTATTGTTTTAATCTACTAGAACAACTAGAAAATTTAATTACATTTTAGGTTTTAAAAATTCAGCTCGTGTTCTTCCTTTATAAGATATCAAATTGAAAAATCCTTGTATATTTTATATTGTTAGTGTATTGACAATACGTTACATGTTTTTGTGTTGTTAGTTACGCACCTAATAGAATATAATGCTTCCATAACAAGTTAATTAATCATTCCATATGACCCAATTCAGGAATTGAATTCTCGTTCTAGTTGATATTCTTCTCAGTTCCTGATGAAGTTGAACTGAGGCAATCCAAATATTGATTTCTTCCATCAAAACCTGAAAATTTTCTTCCATCAAAACAAAAAACTGAGGCTAGAATGTGAAATCTTTGAAAAATTCATAGTTATAGAACCAACTACGAGAAAACTACTTACTGATTCTTGTTAATTGAATTATTGGGCTATTACTGCCAGTAGAAAAATGAATGTGACTTTTATGTAGTAGTGAAAATGATATTGCGGTGTTTACTTTTGTTGAAGAGTACGCATACTGATACTATTACAATGTATTTATTAATATTTTGACAAATGGAGAAGCCGATATTGATTGCTGAACTACTATCAATCCGTGTTAGACTTAGTTATGTTCACAAGTAGAGTAACCGATCGTCACACCAGTATCAATTTGTTGTAAAATAATTTTTATTGAACAGTTATTTAATCGATTAGAAAACTGGGGTTGTGATAGTTGCTAGTATTTTGATTTGATACTTATTTTTGTCGAATAGTCTGATTTATCAATTCTCCTAAACTGAATTTACTAAACTTGTTAACTAAACAGAGATTACTTCAGATTAATGAAGGAGTAACAGCTGAATCTGGTTTCTCCATTTGTCAACATGATAAATACGTGGCTAAAACGAATTTATTCGTTCTTTAGAATAGATAGAATTGTCTATCCTCCTAGAACAACTTTACCATAGAAATCATTGGACCACTCTAGACGACTATCATACTTGAAGTACTTTAATACTATTGCTTATCAAAATTTTACTAAAAAGAGGGAAAGCTAAGAAGTAACTCCTCTCTCATTGTTTCATGTAAGGAGGTACATGAACCACCTTGGTTTCATGTTAATGATCAAAGTACCGTACGCCATAGATATCTTATCTTAGTGAATAGCTGAAGAGTTTCACTTACGACTGGCCAAATTTGTGAACTTGCTGGGAAGCCACATACGGTTATTGCTAGAGGGCACATCATTACACTCTCATACATGAACAGAACCTGAAAAATCCAGTTTTCATGTGTTTACACGATCGAAAATTGTGTTGTTTATTTATTATTTTAGTAATAATTTATTATTATTTTTATGGTATTGTAGTTGATTATATGCCTGTTATAATAATCCAGCACGGTCTGTAATGATTTATAGGGAAATAACCTTCATTTAAGATAAATCAACTAAACATTTTCAAAATAAGCTGGTGCAACTTTGTATAGTTCTACCAGAGACAATGTGTTATTATAATACATTGTCTCTGGTTCTACTAAATTGTGCCTTTTGCTCGAATTTGAATCAGTACTTTAAAAATTAGCCAATTAGATTGACAAGACTTCATCAAGCAGACCTCTTTGATAGGCAGGAATTTTTTTTTAATGTAATTTACTCATGCAACTTAATAATTATTCTTGTTTGCTTTTTAAATGGTATGATTTTCAAATTGAAATCCCTCAAATCTTTTAATCACTTCCCCATCTTACACTGTTGTAATCCCTTAGAAATGTGAAATCCCTTTGAGATAGCGTCTACCCTTTAGTTATTGATGGTAATAGAAGACGCCATCTAAGTTGGCGGATGGCCAATGAATGTTATTTGTTAATAATGCTCAGTTCTGTGACGGCAGCTGGCGAACGGTCTACGAGAGCATATCGATTCAACCTTATTCAGACTGTCCTGACAGAGCTGAACATTACTACCAAACATTCATCATCCGTCAAATAAAGTGGAGTCTACTAATAGGCTACTCAAAAACATAATAACATTTTCAACTATTTCCATTAGCCACTCATCACCAGCCAATGATTAAATCTACCTTCATAAGAAAACATGCTACATTTCTTATGACGTCATTTGAGAGAATATGATTTAATAGAAAAATCTAGAACTCATCGGCTGTTGATGTGTAGTCCAGTCATTTTAGGTTTCGCACGAGAAAAAATTCAGGACGCTGCCATATTTTCGTGTAATGTTCCTTGAAATAATCTTGTTTATTTGAGAAGCGTAATTGTCAAATCATCTCCTCTTTTAATATTTTTTGCATATCTTCAATTGGAAGAACATTTTCAAGAGGTTTGTCTTACATTCTGTATTGTAGAGAATTGAATTCTCTATAATTTGAATTCTAATTAAAGTTTCTACAGTATTGCGATTCTTATTTACAGACCATTTAATAAATGAAAAATTTTGAGAAAAAGTAAAAACCTCACTTTTTTAATTCTTCAATAAGGTGTATTTTTTTATTAGAGGATTAAACATAAAAATTATAATTGTATTTTGTAGAGAAGTAAAATTCTCTACAAATTGGTTGTATCATGAGACTTTTTACCAGATTCAATTCCGAATTAGGAGACTTAAACTATTCACAAGAATAGTAGAACTAAATACACAAGAATAGTTCAAGTCTCCTAGTTCGGGATTAGATCGAGTAAAAAATCTTGTTATACAACCAAGTTGCAGAGAATTTTCTTCTCTACAAAATACAATTATAATTTTTATGTTTAACCCACTAATAAAAAAGTTACACCTAATTGAAGAATTTTAAAAGTGAGGTTTTTACTTTTTTCAAAAATTTTCATTTATTAAATGGTCTGTAAATAAGAATCGCAACACTGTAGAAACTTTAATTAGAATTCAATTCTCTACAATACAGAGTGTAAGACAAACCTCTTGAAAATGTTCTTCCAATTGGAGGTATGCAAAAAATATTAAAAGAAGAGATGATTTGACAATTTCGCTTCTCAAATAAACAAGATTATTTCATCTTGTGGAACAGATATTTCAAATTATAACTAGTGAAAATGAAAGAAAAAGCTAACATCTATTATTTGAGACCTATTATGATTTTCTATCATCGAGTACTATCGAGATAAGCATTCGAATGCAAAAAATAGCCCATACTCATTACACATAGTAAAACTTAAAGTCACCATAGGAATGAAATGTTTCAATTTTTACCGAATTTGACTTGTGATATATGCATTTAAACCGCCTTGATGAGCTGAGAAGAATGAGCTATGATTTCTTAAGATTCGTCCTCTCCCACCAAATTTAGAGGCGTCCTTAGCGTTGGATCCTTTAAGGACTCATTATGCTAGAAAATAACCTCGATTGTGTGTGGTTGGTGGGTCATTCGTTGTAAAATTATCCAATTCAAAATATTCTGACAGGAATCTTCAATAAGGTACGTAAAGATTGATTTTCGAATAAATTGCAAGAAAAAGTGTATTTCTGGAAATGCAATGATATTTGTTTACAGGTGTAGCTTGAAAACTATTCAAGATAGAGAGGTCAATTTGGTCTCAAATTGTAGAGAATAAAATTATCCCCAGAGGGATTTTGAATTACACATTTCCAAAACATCAGGCGAAAGTTATCAACAATCAAATACTGAGAAGTATCAAATTTTTATTTTCCTTGAAAAAATACTGCTTTTTTGAAAACTCATAACTCTGTCATCATTCAACATAGAAGGTTGAATTTGATACCAATCGCTTGGGAATTTTATAAGCTAAAAGAATTATGATTTATATGATCCTGTCCGACACTTCATTATCGCGTAAATCGCAGAAAACTAGAAGCGGAACCGAAATTTAGTGGTTTTTGGGGCACCCTGTATTAAGCACAAGGTTTAGAAGGTCAACTTTTTTAATATAAGTTGTCCAAGGACCAAGGATCATTACACGAAAATGTCGCAGCGTCCTGAATTTTTTCCCACAAAGGGCCTTTTTTTATAAAATGACTGGACTAATGGTATATACTCTCATGATTGGAATTTTTTATTCACCTGCTCTTGGCATCCAATCGAGAGCCTGGCTATTGAAGTGATCGATAGAGAGTCAACTATGTCCATACTCTGCAATTAAAAAACTTCTACATTAATATAACGCTCATTCATTTTGTTGATAAATAACTATAGTTTCATTTTACGCCAAGTTTACATAAGTAGATTCAACTACTTCAATAGGTTTGAGGTTCGGCCTTTTTTTAAACTAATTTCACCGTACTTATCTACCACGACCACATCGAACGTACACACGTTCCCATTGAAAGCGGTAAAAATCTTAAACTTTGGTTAAACAGCTCTTGGCGGGCACTTTGAAATTGATTTTCATCAATGCATTTATGCTGGTGTTTTGCTTCCTCACATAAAAACATTATTATAAATAAACTTACAAGTTATAGAAGATATTTTTTTTTAACAGAAGTTTATGCAGAATAACCAATGTATTATAGATGCAGCTGATTGATCCAGCGCAGTACTTGAAATTGATCAAATTGCAGTAAGTTACTTACCGTATCAATCAAATCGTTGGAAATTCTGATGAGAATTACAAAAAGAATGATGCTTGCTACACGGGAGATATCTTCGTCATGATTTTGCGATGATGAATCTTCATAATTGATAGTATAGTTATAAGCTGTATAAAATATGTGAAGTGTTGTCACAGCTACCAAAATGCTTGATCTCTTATCGCAGACAGAATTATTGACTACAGTGGTGATTTCTTTTAACTCTGAATATAATATCCTTATTTGTTCAAGTTTTGAAGGTGTGCATTTTGAAGGATTTAGGATATTAAAATACCACTCATAAGAAAGACATTGAAATCTTTCTTTAAGATCTTTCAAAATAAAGAAAGTGGTGCAATGTATGGAATAAAATGAACAAATGTAGAATTCGCGACAGAGAAGTTTCAATATTTTTCCATAATCATAAACTTGCCTTAATATTCCACACCGGTATGCTAAAGGAAATACCCCGAAAACCAATCTTAATGTTATCAAAATAATAAGCCACTGGCTGCCCAAATTTTTGGTTTTGTAACAATATTTGAATTTATCAATTTTCTTATCGTATTCAAGAAGTTGTTCTAAAGTGTATAAGAATTTAGATTCAGTAGAAAAACAAATGTAGTAAAATAGAAAAATCAAAGAAAGTTTGATTAGGCCTATAATAGGTCTATCATTGAAACCTTTGTGGTCCGATGGGTGAACTGCTCTTATAAATATATGAATTATGACACACCAAATAATTGTCAGTAGTCGAACTTTGTAGTCTAGAGCACCATACATTTTTTTATTGATAGGAAATGAACTCAAACCGAATAGTTTACTCATCATTAGAAGAGGCCACATCCTATCTATCACTGTTCTATTGTTCGACATTCTATTGGAAAGAGCTCTCCAGAAATGTGTTTAGCCTATACCTGCTGGTGTTTCGAGTGGAATTAATGATAAAAAATATCTCATCATTGAAGAATTATCATGATTGGAAAATCATTAATGTGAAAGAAAAATACACGAAGGAAAAATAATTCATCAACAAGAAAACCTATAGGCATAAAAACGTTCTATCTGCTCTCATATAAATCGTTCGGTTAATGGATTAGTTCTTTCATTATTTATTCTCGGATGAATAATTTATTCTCTTCTCAGTTTTGATTCCTAATATTCATCAATTCATTATTCATGTGTCAGCTACAAGATTGTTTATTAAATGCGATGTTCCTTTAATATTTCATTATATCTCTACTATGAATAGTAATAGTCCAGTCAAATTCAGCAAAAAAGTAAAAATCGGAGAACCCTGCTGAAAATTTGCAGATATGATCAAAAACGGGCGCTGAATAACATACTACAAGTCCCCAAGAGTCCCCTGTGACGCTTAGTTCGGCCACAATTCACGAAAAAACAATTTTTAGTGGGTAAATTTACAGTTTTTTCAAGATGGCGGCCGAAGCTCACAGGGGACTTTTAGTATGTTATTCATAGCGCCCTTTTCTGATCATATCTGCAAAGTTTCAGTTGGGTCCTCCGACTTTTACTTTTTTTGCTTATTTTGACTGGTCTATAAACCCAGAACAGGCGTTTCAATGAGCGCCTGGTTTTTTACAACTTTTCCTCCTTCCCAACAGTGGCGGCTCATGTTCACGGAACAGGTGAAGTGCTGTACATTAAAAGATACGGGCACTTCACCTGTTTCGTGAGCACGAGCCGCCAGTGCTTCCCAGGTAGTCGACCACCGTGGGACATGACGACGGGTTTCATAGCCATTAGACACCCCTAAACAATAATCCGAAGTCAAATTCTCAGCCTCTCTCTTGCATGTGCTCATGTTCAATGTAAGCCATTTCCTGGACTATCAAGATCGCAGGAGCATTCACTTTTTGATGTTATTTTTTTCAATTCTTTTGAATATGGGTTTCACATTGCTTGCGAGTTGGCGGGAGAAATCTCACAAGAATCAAAACCAAAATACTTAGCCATTTGTTTTGTTTCTGTGATGTTTTCTTTATTTTGATGTAATGAAACAGCTTGCAAAGTTTGTCGGCTATTTCAGAGTATGCTCAAACATCATTCTCGAAATGATAGATGGTTACGGCTCAAAGACCATCATATTAATGTCAATAATAGAAATATAACTATATATAATATGCAGTTTCTACGTTCTAAGGAAATGAAATATTCATCAAGTTGCACGTACACTGATAAATTTATATATCAAATGAAAGAGTAATTCAAACAGTTTATAAATCTATTGTTACATATGTCATACGGTGCACTATTCAGTCTACAGTCAAGTTTTTCCAAAATTTGATGAATTTTTCTTCAGTGTAACGCAATTTTCCTTTGACCCAATAAACACGCACGTCGCATGCTAATCCTATGGGGGAAATGGAGCTTTGAGCTCAATTACTCGACACCTTGATAATTTTTACAAATGTATAAGACCCTATAATAAACAGGTCATCTACTCAATAAGATCCTTCGAATGAGAACTGAACAAACTTGATCGGTTGAGAAACTACAGAGGAGTTTTTGTAAAAAAATGAACCGTTGACAAAAATAAAAAAATCGGTTTTTTCCATATTTGGGTTGATAAACCCCTAGGTAACTGTTTTGGATGAAAAAAAAATCACTGGAATCAATCTTTATGTACAGGTTGGTTCCTTTCTACAAAACAAATATCCTACTTTATGTAAGAGAGAAAGGAACCAACCCACATAATTGCCATGGGAATTGGAAATTTTATTATTAGAACCAGACTAGAATGTTAGTATTTCAGAGAAAATAACATATGAGGCAAATTTTTTAACCATTGATTACTATCATACAGAGGAGTGTTCTGCCAAAATTCCACACCCCTACCCGTCTTGCTTCCCTCCCAACACACCCTTAAAGTTTCCATTTGCAAGGATTTCTTTCATTGAGTGTATCTCAGCAACCATTGAAGATAAGATATTGAAATTCTCATCATTATTTAGAAAATTGAATTTACTTTTTTATGTCATCACCACTTCACTATAGCTCATGTGGTTCAGGAGTTATTTGCATGGAAGTATGATGGAAGCCCACATAGGTACAAACTTCTGCCTAAAAATTTCATTATTTCCCTAATAAAAGTAAACTAACAAATGTCTAATATGAAACATTTAGAGAATTTCAATATATCTACTTCACAAATAATAGAAACTGTATCTGATTTTAAGCCAATTGAATTCACTGAATAATGATACTAAGTTCAACTATTTATCTCTATAGAGTACCGAGACACATGTGATACTGCTGTATAAGAATTCTTGAATAAGAGGGGTAGTGTGGGGACTTCAGACAGAACACTTGCCAACATGCTAGTTATAAATGGGAGAAAATCAGCTCCATATAATTTCAAATGAATTATCTCAAAATTTAATGAATTAAAAGGGTATTTTAGTAGGCCTACTCACTTGATAACCATAATATTAAGCTATCCGCCAAGCGCTTCTGAGATAGCGCTTTTCATTTATTAACTGACTTACACTTACGTTAAATTTCAGAGAAATATATGTTCTATCATTAAAAATGTAGGTTTTGAGAAGTTCTTCAAGTTTCATAAGAGACATTTCCAGTAGAATCATCCTGTAAAACTTTTATTTTGGAGATAATTAAAATTTTATGCAGAAATCTAGAGAATCCCTCCATTCTTCCATTTATATAACTTTTTGGAACCTGTGAGCTACAATGAAATGGCAAGACATAAAATAAAGAGAATTTATTTAATTTACTGAAAAATGAGAAAAAGTATGATTTCTTATTTCCAATGAGTTCTGAGATACATTCAATGTAAGAAACCCTTAAAAATGGAAACTTTGGAGGGGTGCAGAGGGGTAGCAAGATGGGTGGGGGTGGGAAATTTTGAAAGAACACTTTTCTTTATAATATTAATCCACTCAAATAGAATTCTTAATCACAAAAATGCATAGGAATGTGGTACAATTTTGAGGTTAGTTTGTAGAATCGTTTGTTGTGCATTGCGAGGCAACAGGCACTGCTCGCTGCAAATTGTGTGCAGCGTTTGCCTCAGCAAACCTGTATCGACAGTCCGAGGCATGTGGCACATGCCTCGGACTGTCGATACGCGGTAGATAGTAGTCTAGTAGTCGTACTTTTTGTGTCAACAGACTGTACAGCGAGGCATTCGTAGCACATGCCTCGGACTGTCGATACGTGGCTCAAGATTTGGATACAGTACAATAATATTGGGTATTAAAAATAAAAATATAGGCTTCCTGAATCAGGAATTCACTGCAAGTGCCTATTGATTCCTCTGAAAATATTGCAATGTAAATATGTACTAAAAAACTAATTTTAAAAATAACTGTGATATTTGTTTCAAGTTGTTTGTACATTTTCACTGGTGAAAAATCTTTGGTACTGTTTGACCAATAAACGTTTAAAACTATTTTCTATTTCATTTTCCTTGAATCATTTTTTATATTAATATTAGATAGTTTTTAGCACTGGAAACTCTTCTATATGATTTGCATTTGATTGATAGTCTTAATTCAGGCTACGTATTATTCAATTTAATCATTGCCACTAAACAGAAATCAAACATAAAATTCAGATTTCAATATTAACATAACAAAAATTAATCCGTATATATTCAGTTATTGACACAAAACATGTATGTACAAGGAATTTGTAGCAGGTTGCAACATTAACTGTGGCTCAAATAAATTAATTTTCATCCACTTCCACACGAGCTAGAGCATAGCCACCTTTAAAAAAGACTATGGTCTTGAAACTGACAACCATGTAGAGTAGGAGTCGGTCCATTTGAAAGAATTGAAATCATTTCTCAATCAACTGTTTTATCGGAGAGTTTCTCATGTGCGTTCTCACATTTGATTTGCTACAAATCATAGCTACATTGTTAAGTCACGAACACTGTGGACTACTCTTGGATGGGTAACTGGTATTTGGCCAAGTACACATTCGCGAGGTGGAACTACCCGTAAGGCTCCCACCATTAAAAGCAATGAGAATATTTTTATTATCTTTTGACATAATTGTCTATTTTCAATCTTATCTGCTAATCTCTATCACAAACCATTACAGAAAACACATAGGCTACAAGGAATTATAAACCAATAAGGTTTCATGAAAATATTTATAATTCAATAACTTACATAAAGAGATTCAAAGTTAACCAGAAATTCATTTTCTTCTTTTTAGTCGGATTTAAAAACGTTGGTTTATGAAAGTTTTTCAAATATATTTATTATAGAATAAACAAAAAATTTTCAAGTAAGTATTTGGTGATGTAATAAGAAATTGATAACTCAAAAAAATTCTTTATGAATTCATTCTTGGTTAGATTCAAATTGTGAACAATAAATGCGTGATGAAATGACAATAAGCAACAAATTATTGATTAAAATTAAAATTCAACAATAGGAGAATATAATGTAGCTATTATTTAAATGAATAAATTAATTTCAAATATAATAAATTGAAACTCATAATAGTTTCAAAAACAAAATAAATAAAAGTATCCTTCATGGAGTTGGAAATATTTTTACAAATGCACAGAAATTTTTGGGCTCTCAAATCATTTTAAATGAGTCACATTGATTATATTTATTGCGTTGGAGCATCCATAACTTAGTCATATATGAAAAATTGTTGAGAGTTGAGTCATCATAAGCATAATTTTTAAATAAAACTGAGATAGATGTAGGTTATGTGAAATTATTCATGAAGAAATAATTTTCTTTCCAAAAATAAATAAATTTAAAATTCTTTAAGGGACATAGGCCTACGGTATAATAGCCTAATTAAAATTTACAAACCAAAAGTTATCTTTTCATAAAGTTCATCACTCCAGACAGCCCGCCAACTGTCCTGAGAGAGCTGAAAAAGCAGTTATTCTCCAACCGCCTAACTGACGTCAGCTATTCATGATTAATTATTTTATGACTCAATAATATTAACGAGAATACTTACGGAAAATCACTGAAATACTGAATTGTATCATTGTAGAAGGCTGTATCATTTAAATTGATGGTACAGTATCATTTCAGTACTTGATACAGTATCAAACGAGTATATGATACTGTATCCTTCTTGTTCGTGCCCTGATCTTGTTTTGGAGTTTGTGAACTTGGAGTTTTTGAAACTGTGTGGCGGTTTGGTTTTGGAGCTAATGATCCTTGGAGTTTGTGGCGTACGGATCGTATCCGGTTGGTCGCCAGTCGTGTTGGTCGCCAGTCGTGTTGATCGCCAGTCGTGTTGATCGCCGGTCGTTTTGGTCGCAAATCAAGGTCATTTGACGTCATTCATTATCACGTGATCAATGACGACATCGAATCGATTGTGGCGCCCCTACAAGCTTGTTATTTTTCCAAAACAGCTTTTCCTCTCTACAAATCTATTTGTTTTCTATATTCTAATCATCTTGAAAGTTGAATTTGAATGGAATGAAATGAGAAATGACTGCTAGCTTTGAAAATGTTCAGATACAAATATTCGGCTAATGCCGCAAATGGTACGTTAACATGCTTTAGTTATATTAATTTCACTCGAATTTATAATTTAGCCAAGTTTTATTAAGTTGAAATAATATCAAAAAATCAGCTTCAGTGTAGCCTAAATCAAGAGAGCCCTGTTGCCTAACTTTGAATGGTAAGTAGAATATTTTTATTGTAGAAAAGTATTGGGTTTATTTGTTGTCTATTTATTTATAAGCTGAGTATAGGGAGATTTTTCTGAAAGTGAACATATTGATTTTCATTGTTACATTCTAAACTACCACTGTTACCTGTTATTGAAATATGACCGTTAGGTTGAGGAAGCCTTATTATTTCAGTTGATATTGCTGTACTTTGAGCTTCACCAATCAATTATCCTTGTCCCTTAAAAACTAAAGAATAACCTTAGTTTTTAAGGTTAACCTTGAAAATTTAACCTAAGGTTACCTTAGTGAACTGCGGGGACTATTTCGTTATTTCCCTAACTTCCTTAATCTCTAACTTTTCAAACTGACTACCTAACCTTGGCTTTTGAATAGAAATGTCTATGAATCTAATAATAATAACTCACTATAACTCTGAAAAGTCAATATTTGTGAACATACAACTCTGCTGCTCTCTCATTTAAGTGGTGAAGGTGCTCCTTTGGTTTATTGTACCTCCTCTTCAAACTGGAATTCTGAAAGCATTTTGTCAGAACGAAACGGTTTGTCTGAAGTCGCTCTCAAATCGATATGCTATTGCGGCCCACTCGCCGACTGTCCTGATAGATCTGAGCATCAATAAATCATTAGCCAACCGCCAGTTTTGATGGTGTCTGCTATATCATCTTTCCAGATTTTCTATAACTTCCATGTTCTCTACATCAAAGCTCAGACATTTCTGTATTGATTTCATCATAGAAGACGGACTTCTAACTTTGTCATACTGAGTCTTAATTCTTTTGGTGAGGTTGTTTCGGTTGAGGTGGCGTTATGTTGGAGGGCTAGGCCTACAGGTTGTCTTTCAAAAACTCATTCACACTAGTAATTTCTCATGAAATCAGCCACTTTGTCATCACACATTCTTCAAAATTTCTTACAAAATGTAAATTAGTGAAGGCATTTAATTTCAGTTAGAACTTGTCTAAATTAAAAAAATTATTTTTCAGGAAGATTTCTCTGATAAAGTGTCTTCTTCATTATGTTTGTCGTTGATGAAAAATCAGGTTGAAGCAAAGGTGAGTACTAACTTGAAATTTATTTCTGAGAGTGATGCTCACATGAGATTTGAGCTTGTGCTTGAGTAATGAGAGGGGTGAAGTTGAGAGATGACGTATTATTTTATTTGATATGTCTGATTTTATAAATAAATAATTCTCATAGAGAAATCGCATAGATTTAAAGAACTTTGTGTAATTTGTAGTGATGTGGATCGGGAATATTCCCTGTGGGAAGGAGCTTATGATTTGGGAATATTTCCCTGGCCAAGAAATTTTGAGAATTAATAAAATTACTTCAAAATAATTGAATTTATCAATCTGAGTCACTTTTCACGTTATTAAGTGCTTCAAAATGATTGGTATTTATCAATCTCAGTCTCTTTTCCCATAAAAAACTGTAAATCATCCTTGTAATCTCAATTTTAGCTCACTTTGGTGAACTGACAAACAATACTTCACGTCTACACACAAACAGAACTCAACTCGCTCTCTCTCTCTTTCAGACACGCACTTTCTCTCATATTCTACTCCTAAGACTTTTGAGAGGAAATGTGATTAGTGTGTGAAATAACAACTTAATTTGAATTTTCCAAATTAATAATGCTAGCTAAATTGGTGCTACATGTTGTTAGCAAGTAGAAAACTGCGCACACATAAACCTAATTTACATAAGCTACATAATAATAGAATTATGACTTTGAGAGAAATTCAATATTTAATGGATCTTAGGATAAGGCTTCAACAACCATTGGTAAGACTTTTGTGGGCAAAAATATTTTATTATTACAAAGATATTGTATTATTACAAGTCAAGGAAGCCTTAGTGATTCTTGAAAGGTTGTGAGCTGTGGAATCATATTCTTTTTAATATTCAATTAAACTTGAGGGTGGATGGTAGTGGACGGTTAACTACCGAACGGCAAAATTATGTCCCATAAGAACAATTTGATTTTTATCAATTAATAGCGCTGTTATTTATGAACAGAATTTCACGTTCTTTATGTCATTTGAAAGAAAATTCAATTCTCCAGTGGCTGGACTATTTACGTTTTTGATTTTAAGTTAATTTTAATAATTAATTAACTATGATTCATAAAAGTATTGAACTCTAATTATTGAAATGAACTTGAAATAAAAAAGTAAAAAGTCCAGCCCCTGAAGAATTGAATTATCTTTCCAATGTCATGAGAACGTGAAATTCTGTTCATAAATAACGGCGCTATCTGCTCCAAGAGATTGATAAAAATTAAATTGTTCTTATGGGGCATGATTCTGCATTTCGGCAAATGGCCGACTACTACTGCCCACTCTTAAGTTCTTGTTTTCGGTTTATTTTGTTGTAACTTATATAATAATTTCTAATTTTTGATTTCTATTCTATTCTTTGTTTAGGGGGTTAATTATTTTTGTGCAAAGAAATAGAGTAAACTTACTTTTCAGCTCTCATGATAGAAATGAGCCGCATCTGACATCATAAGCACAACGTCATCTTCGGAATACAAAATATCCAACATTTTTCTATGGAAGAGTAGGCGGTGCTCAAAATCGTTGAAAATTGTTCTATAACTAAATCGACCGTCCATTGTGCAATCACGTAGCAAACTGGCAACTATAGACGAAATGCAGACGGCCGGGGACGATTGCCACCTCTCCCCATCCATCAGTACTATTTAGTTCAAATACGAGCATCCTTTTGCGCCACCCAGTACATATACATGTTTGAAATCTTATCTCAATTAGGAATGCAGTGAATATCACAGTCTACTTTGGGAGATTGGCTATCGTTAGTAAAAACAGTCAGTCGTTTCCCGTCTCTGGAGGAATAGAATTTGTTACATTACTCTAACTGCATGTCATTCAGAGGTGTTCTGCGCCGCCACTTGGTTGGCTTATGGTTGGAGGATCAACGTGCTGACCACACTTTGCCTCTATCCTGGTTAATGATTATTCGCTCAGGGTTCTGTTTGAGAATTCATGGCTTTTGGGCCGGTATTGACCGGGCTGGAGTCGTTTTCCCGTCTTGCCGGGGTGTCTTCTTTGCTTGGACGGACTGTATAGTTGAGTGAATGTGAAACTGGCAACCAGCTGGTAGGCCTAGGTTGCCTAGGCCCTTCGTGGGCTCATGAGCCGTGGACCAAAAAATCGCATTATTTGCATTCTAGTGTATGTTTCTCAATTTTAACTATTTCCGTTCTTAATAATCGTCTAATAATTCGATTGATTTTATTACAGGTACAGCAGAGAATAAAATAAGATGTCCGAACAAATGATTTGCCTCTGTATTCATGTTGTATGCGGACGTTCTCTGCCAACGGTCTGATTATTTCTCCATGAACAAATGGAACATTTGAGCGGGTTCGAGAAGTATGGAGGAAGACGTGGACTAACAGATTCGTCATTGACATGCTTAAACGATTTGGAGTCAATTCAGAGAGACACACATACTACAGCGATCTGAGAAATGTAGAAAGAACAATTTGTGAGTATCTCTTATTATCATAATGTCTCATAGAATCATATTGTTTTGAGAATCAATTTCCCTCCTTTGGGAGGTTGGCTTGTTGTTACTGAAGATCGTAATCCTTGTTACTGATGCTCGTTTCCTTTCTCTGGATAAATAGTTATTGTTGAATTACATTCTAGCTGATTAACTGGATGTTATTCAGAGGTGTTCCGCGCCGTCACTTGCTTATGGAAGCTAGTTTTTGGTTGAGAGGATTAACGTGCTAACCAAAAGTTACCTGTATCCTGGTTGATGATTATTCACCTCTCGTGTATAGTGGAGTGAATATAAAACTGTCAATCAGCTGGTAGGCCTAAGCCCTTCATGGGCTGTTGAGCCATTGACAAGGAATCAATATGGTTTTTATAATGGAGTAGTTAATTAATATTCTAATATATTTCCTATTAGAATAAGTTATAGTACATTATGGACAAGACACGAGGAAGCAAAGTTTTTGGACTGTGAACTTTTATAAAACAGAATTTCCATAATTTTCAATTGTAACTTATAGACTTTCACGATATTATTTTCTCATGATATCGAACCAGTGGCGTAACAGTTTTTTTCGGGCCCCCCGCAAACATATTTTTGGGCTCCCCAAAATGACTTTGATTTCAAGTTTTTTTTACTACTTTGACCAATAATTATTTACCTACCTTGTTTTAATGTGTATTGGATTGTTCTATGTCAAAAAAGTCCTCGTATGTTTATCATTAAAGATTAAAACTTATATCCAATGATCAATAAATTATAAAAATTATAAATTATAGCTTGCTTTAGTTTGAAATCCCTTCAATATTTTCAATCAGCTTTTTTGCAAGAAACGAGCAAGCTTTTCAATCATTAGGTGTTACATAGGCTTATAAATCAATTGAATCATACAATTATTTACCGGATAAAGGTAGCATTCCCAAGCGGCTGCTCGAGCTGGAGCTGCCACGGCAATATATCTGCGCTGCTCTAGCTGCGCTGTCTAGCCATCACAACTCTATCCATGTAACTTATATATTATATCTATATTATACTTTGTTATTAGGGCTACTAATGTATAATAAATCGATGAATAGTGAAATTCACTTGAAAGGGTAAATTTCACTATTTATTGATTTATTTAAATAGTAGCCCCAAAAAGTGATAGTAAAAATTTATCACATAGTTATGTGAATAGAGTTGTGATGACTAGATAACGCAGCTAGAGCCACGCAGCTCGAACCTGCAAGCTGTCGCTTGGGAATTCTACCTTTAGTTAGTTTTTTAAATTGTTATACTGTAGTTAATTTAAAAATTTGTACACCAGAAGTAGATTTGATTTGAAGGTTTTCGTTCAGTTACCACACACTGAAATACTGATTTTTTGTAAGTTTTATCTTAGAATAAGTTGAATTTCAATTGTTGACCTACATTACAAATAAAGGACATATTGGTTAAAAAATAATATTTTGACAGAACTTGTCTTGTTGGCCCAATTTGCTTGTAATTCCCATTACATTATAAAAACGATGCTTCTCAGCTTGGGAAAATTATGTCTTAGTATTCCAAAAATACTGTATCAAGTTATCAAAAATTGCTATAAAATATTTATTGCCGTTTTCTATTCAATCTATATCTATGTAGGCTACTGTTTATCTAATACTCAATTATTACTTACTGGAAATTATTGTTCAATAGAAACTTCGGCCTTCACTTCACGTCAATCCTTTTGCATTATTCACTGTTGCTATAGTTTTTTTTAACATTTAAATGCAGCATTGCATTCAAATGGAGTTCGATGCTGTCAGATGAGTGTGAGATAGAGCTAATTAAATAGCTTTGAATGTGAACAAATCCTAAGATCTATTTGTGTCATATGATAATCATAACTCACCACATTTTGTCAAATTCCTATGTATTAATGTTCAAATTTACATTCATATATCTCTCATAATTGATGTACTGGGGGAAATTTTAAGGATGTTCATGATCTGTTCGTATTACATAAAAGGGCAATAAGAGCCGTTTGCGTTAAGAATTATGTACTAACCTTGAATTTATATATTTTAATGTTCACCATTGAATCGATTGAATCTCCGCACCTTTTGAATCAAGACAATTTGTCTTAGGTATTTTAGGTATAACTTCATAAAATTGACAAATTTTTTGTTTCGTATTTAATATTTTTTAATATTGTGAATTTTTTCAGCCTCGTGACATTCTTTTGTGGAGCTGCCGATGAGGTTCTGGCCATTTAAAAAATGACCGGTTGAAAGAGAGAGAAGATAAAATGGAGACCTAATCGCTTCTCGGAGGCCTGGATGAAGAACGCTTTGCACTCCTTGTCAATCTTAGAAAGAAAATCACCGATTTCGGCGCTGGGGAGAAAGTCAATGAAGCTGGTAAGTCTTATATTTTATTCATTTTTTGATCTCAAATAAATTCAATTTCATTCATATTTTATTCATTTTTTGATCTCAAATAAATTCAATTTCATTCATATTTTATTTATTCTTTATCTCAAATAAATTCAATTTCATTCACTAAACCTTGGTTGTTCATAAAACTGTCAATTCTTCATGATTGACTGGATGAAATTCCGAATCATCATTTTTTATAATTTAAGAGATTACAATAGGCCTACAATGAGACTGAAACACGAACAAAGTCATAAATGTATCTTCTTCCTAATTTTTATCAGTTATTTTGTATTCTAGTAAATTTGATTTAGTTATTTTTGTAATTTTGATCAATAATGTGTAATTGATATTTCAGACGAATGTCAGTGATTAACTCATTACGATCGTCACCAGACAAGTTTTTTTGTAGGATGAGAGATTGTACTGGTCATTTTTCTTGATTTGTCATGGACTGATTCATTTTATCAGTGAAGTTCATTAGGTCTTGTAGATCTAGTATCTAGTAAATAATGTTATCGGGAAGTAAATTTAAAAAATTTGGGGTTAAATTTAAATATTAAAATGTCTTTTTTAAAAGGGTACAGTTAGGCCTAAATCCTCGGAGATTCCGGTTCAGTAAACCTCTTGTTAAATGAGAGCCTTTCACCAAATCACAATAGTTAACTGTTGAACCCTCATTTCCACTGAGCAGGTAAAAAGTAGAAAGCACTTTATGGACATACAAGTACCTCAGTAGAAGTACCTCAAACCGTTGAAACAGCGGTAATGTTCGATCTCTGTATCCTGCACCAGCAATTACTCGAATAAATTATTTTTGCAGCTTTACAATAGGGTTCAATGTAGTAGGCTATAATAGGTGCTTCCCCAACAACTCAATCCATAACTGATTCTTGAATGGGCAAATGCATAATAGATTTCTTTGGGGATGTTTTGATTATCCACATCCTTTAATTTGAACATTGTTCTGAGGTAAAACTGTAGTGACTTTTTAAGGGATGTATGAAATTTCCATGACAAGTTATGATACAGTAGCAACCCAAGATATTTTACATTTGATTCCATTTTCACTACGGGACAATTGCAAGAGTCACGCCTGCAGTCCAATGTGTAAAGAAAGATAGGATTGTGTTATGTTATTTTAGCATAATTATTTCCGTTCAAAAATAATGTAGTCTTGGGATATCATTCCCAAGTGGATTAGTTTATTTGCGTCGAGCTGCCCTGCTCTAGCTGTACTTTCTAATCACATCTCTATTCTTATAACTATATTATAAGTGTTTACTTTGTTATTAGGGCTTCTTATGTATAATTAATCAATAAATATTGAAAATCACTTGAGAATGACTTGAAAAGGCTGAACTATTATTTTATAGATTTATTATAAATTAGTAGCCCTGATAACAAAGTGAATATTATTTATAATATAGTTATGTAAATAGAGTTGTGATGATTAGACATTGCATTTAGAGCTCTGGCAGCTCGAGCAGCGCAAATAAAGCCGCTCAGGAATGATACCTTGAGGTTTCATGACAGGTTTCATTTTTATTGGAGTTGTCCACGGTTCAATTCCATTTCAAGAAGTTTTAAAAGATTTATTTATTTGACCAAGTGAACATCATTTCCAGGCCCTTAGAAACAAAAACTAATTAAATCAAGATTAGTAGGTACAAAATAATCTTATATCTATAGTACAAATAAGAATAATGTTGGTAGTATTCATAGACAATCAAGGCAAGAGATGTACTAACAGAAATAAAATACATTCACATCTATTAATACATACATGTCTTGAAAACATTATTGATGTCTCTCAATTTCCATACATGTATTTAAATTATTCATGTATCAAATGAAACATGCTCTCCAATAATAATACATTTATTATTTTATTGTGTTATATTCATGCATAATCCTGTATACACCATTGTATTATTTGATACATGTATCACCTTTTTGAACGTAGTGATCGGTGTTCACACAGCTTTATCGAAGTGGTCAAGTGGACATTAGTGTTTGACCTTAGCTACTTCAAATTAATGGAGTTATTGATTTTTCCAAGCAAAACTCCATTCCAACAGCTACTTGTAAATGTTACATAACTTTATTCAAGCTTTTCTAAATCCATTTCCAGAATCAAGAGTTGAAGGATTTCTTGCCTTGGATTTGCCATCCATCATGCCGAGTCGATCGATCGTACACTCTAGTTGAGGATCTTTTTGCCAACAGACATATACAGGTAAAGTTTATTTGTAAATTTTATTCCGTTAATACTTGGCTAAATATTCAATGGTATCAGTCCCGCAATAAATTACAATTATTATTATTCAATATATCGTGTCTATAGAGGCTGAATGATCTTTAAAGCATTAACTACTTGAAATTAAACTCTTGCCGTCAGTTTGTTGAAGCACTGTGTGCAGGCTCTTTTTTCACTGACAATTGCGTCACCAATAAAAAACTCATAAAATATGAGCTCCTACTAATTTATTAAGATTATTAATTTCATTCAATAATTAAAATTATTAATTTCATTCAATAATAAAAATTAAAACAAACTCCCCTCAAATAAGCCATACATTAATAATAATAATAGTAACAAGAAGAAATTATGCAAAGGGTCTGCATGGCCTAGATGTCTGTGCGCAGGCAGAGTAACGTATCTTCTTCCCAAATTTTAGTTATTTTAGTAATTTTGATCAATAATGTGTCATTAGTATCTTATAAGAATGTTATAGTGATGAATTAACTAATAACGTTCATTTATTGGATGTCATTTTGATGAATTCACCAAAAAAAGTTTTATTTGTAGGTAGAGAGATTGTGCTGGTCATTTATCTCGATTTATTATGTACTGATTCATTTCATCAGATTTTTTTCTCTTTTTCCCCTTTTTAAATATTTTTTAAAATTCATTCCATTTTCTCATTTATTTTATTTTTTATTTTATTTTTTTTTTAACTGCCTCAATGAATTATTAATTTATTATGCACCTCATAGCTTGTTATTCCAGCAGTTTTTCTTTTTCTTTTGTTTATCACTAGAATTTTAATTATTCTATTTTTTGGTTCATTTATTTATTTGTTAAATATGTAACTTATTTGATTTCTACTTGTAATTTCTTCTTGTATTTATACTTTTGATTTTTATTGCATTTATTTATTTTTTCACTTTTGCATGTTTATATTGTTTTGTATTTTGCTGGTGACGTGGTTAAGTGGTAGAGTGGACATTACAGTCCAAACTTCGCCACGTCATAAAAATAAAGAAGTCGTCCTATTCTATTCTATAGTTTCATTAGGTCTAGTAGATCTAATAATAGGTTACTTGTCACACTTTCTGGTAGGTTCCACCCCGCCAATGCGTACCTATATTACTTGTTTTTCAATATCAACTGTATCAATTAATCAATAAAACGTTTGTAGTAGGTTAGGTGAAGATTGTTTCAACCAATATGAGCCGAATTAATTCATCAGTAATGACATTGTTAGGGCAACCGACGAGCGTTCTGCAAAAGTGCGAGAGCATATTGAGTCGAGAGTGTCCTCTGGCTGAGCATTGAGCAAACCGTTCACTCTAGCAGACCGCTCACCAACTGCCCTGACAGTTCTGAGCATTAATAAAAGTCATTCGTCAACTGCCATTTTTTTGGCATGAGCTATATTAAAATCTAAGCTCGAAATTTTTTTTTTTTTGAAATGTATTTGAGAAGGATCATAATACTGTATATTTTACTAAAATATATATTTTTTATTTCACAGGTCTAAAAATCAAGGGATTTCAACAAAGAGGCTGCAATTGGAAAAATAATATATAGATTAATTATTTATACTACTGGTTTGTCTTCCTTAATTATCATACTGTATTAATATTCTATGTTTTTTTCAAATAAATAATGATGGATCATTTATAGCATTTTTTTCCCATTCATGTTTCCAAAATAAAGAATTTTCAAGTTCAAAGAGTGGACGATCATTTAATTGAAGAGTTGAGAACTTTATCATTCAGACAGTATGTAGATCAGTTGAGAATATTATATAGCATTTATCTTTTTCTTATTGAGTTTATTGATTGATCTTTATTATCATTAATTATTATTGGTTCTGAAAGTTTCACTCAATGATGAATACCTGTTTATCATTCATTGCAAGCAAATAATTTACTCTTTTTAACCTTGAAAAATCTTTACCAAATATAATTCATGAAATAATTTATATATCATACTAGCTGTTTCTGGCAGAATTGTCTAGAAAATGTTCATATTTCTTCTCTGTTCGTCAAGTGTTGGGATTTAATTCAGTCTTTAAGATGTAATGTAATTCTTTGCACTCGGTGTGCTTCTTTAAAACAAAACAAAACTTCACCCTATAAACCTCACTTGAATTGCAGTTTTCGAATTTTTGAGCATGCATGTGTCACACCTTGCTACTTTATCTACTGCTAGCTAAATAGCTGATAGAAAATAGCAATATGTGACAAAGGCAGTAGCATCTATTGAAGTAGCCTGTTGTGACACAGGCTTCAGGAAGCGACAGGGTTGCCCTAGAATATTTTGGAACCCAATAACTAAAAAGTTTAAATTTATTCAAAAACTTGGGTATACAGAGAATAGTTCAATTCATTTTTTATACAGATTTCCATCAACCGCAAAGCTCTAGTGAAGATTAGAAAGTCGCCTTAGCTAAGGCTATAAATGGAAACAATAAATTCGGCCATTATACCGTTTATGAAATACAGACATCTGCGTAAATATTTTATCATGATCAGATACTCTGTTTTTAAATAGCATTACATCCTCCTTTTGGATTGGGAATTATATTATGGTATTCTATTTTTCAGTAGGCCTATCCATTATAATATTGAAATATGTAGGCTGGGCATAATTCTAGAAAAAGTAGATTATAGTTTGATAAAATAATGATAGGCATAATTGCTCTTATTTGGTTGAGGAAAAAGCACAAAATTAGGCTACAGCAGCAAATTTACCAATTTTGCACAAAGTCTAGCAATCCTGAGAATAACAGTCAGATGTACATACCCTAAATCGATCATCATTGCTGAGAACTTATCAAAGCCAGAAGTGATTGAAGGAAATGAATGGGCTACGGTACTTGTTTCAGTGAGCTAATTAGAAAAAAGAGGTGAAGGAGGAGGTTTATATTCTTGCCTCACTCTCAGGCATTTCCCTTATGAGGAACCTCTTCAAAATTGAAGATTGGAATATACAAGAAGTATATGGATGCCTACAAGCTATTAATTATAATATAATTATCAAGCTATAATTTATACAGGGTTTTCTGATTCAAAATAATTCCTTTATAATTTGAAAAAATGGAATATTTTGCTTTTGAAACTTCAATTAATTAAGCGATTTAAAAAGTTGAAGTAATTATATATGCTATAGTAACAAAATATTGATATAATATATTTCAATTAAATGTAGATCTTAATTTACCCTTTTTTAAAATATATTTTTTAAAGAATACCCACTGAGATTCTACATTTATTGAGAAATTTTAAAAATATATCTTGTAAAGGAATTATAGATGTAATATATTTATATTTGAAATGATTTTATTCATCATAAATGCAGCCATTGTTATGTTGCCAATTCTATTATTTTTTAAGATATTAAGTTGAAATTATGTATATTCACTTATGAAAATAATAATTGAAAACCATAAGTCAACTTATTTGCAGTTTAGCTATTTTATCTATAAAGCTATATTAAATCAATTATATTATAAGAGAAACAGGTTGACTCATTTTGTAATAATAGGATTATAGATAAATTAATAACATCCTTTAAAATCTTTTGAGAGAAAAACGAATGCCAGTTTTAAATAAACTAGTTTTTTCACAATCTTGAAAATGTTTCAACTCTGGTGATAAATTGTCTTTTACTTAGCAAGTCACTGCTTGAAAAAATTTTTACTGATTTGATAAATTTACAAGTTTAGACAAATTAAGCTTCAAAAACCAAGCAGAGAAGTACAAAAATGATTTTGGCATCATCCTTCAAATATTTATCGAATCAATAGTTATTGGAAAACAATTAATGATAAGGAAATAGGTATTTTAATTCTTTTAAAAGAATTTTGTGTTATTCATTATTAAAAATTTTGAGAATTTGCGCGCTAAACGTTTATTGGACAAAGTTACAGTGAAAGAACCAAGAGGAGCTGCATGCTTTTGGTGCTACCATTCCGCCAGGAGCGTTTAAAGCGGCCTACGTCATTAATCAGCTGTGCAACCGTCATTTGTCGGCTGCAATGCTTTGTTTACAAGTGCGGACCAAAAGACTGAGCTTTGTTTACTAGTGCGACCAACCGGTACGGCGACCAAAACGATCCTCCCGTGGCGTACACCCTGATAATGCTAATCCGTGTCTTTGCTATCTTTTGTCTAGGCTATTGGTGGCCACCCATTTTATGTAGGTCGTACAGACACACAGGTCTACCAGAATACTACTAACCCCGAATATTGTATGAACTGAAATTTGGGTATGATTGTATTCTTTTGTTTAGAATTTTGAGTATTTTCTATTTCGAATAATGACTGCTTGAAGAGTTTTAAATTTTGCTTCAAGAGTTTTGATGTTTTTCTAAGATTTGACTGCTTATAGAGTTTTAAATCTAACCTTCGAAAAAGAAATAATCTTGCATTATTCAATTTACGGACATGGCTGAAAGCAGTTCATCCAGTTCCTCGTCTACTGATAAGTTTGCTGATCGCATGAAGAGATTGAAGGAATTGCATTTAAAAAGAGTGAGTATAATTTTTATCACTTATATTATAGTTTTATTTCAGTGATAGATCTATTGATTTGATTCCAAAAAATAGTCTTGGTTAACTTATTCACCTAACCTTTCGTAGCCTACATCCCCAGGTACTGAAATCAATAGTACTCTACAAACTACAATTGTTTTCAAATATTGAAGCACTTTTGAAACAGGATATTGTAACTCAAAGCAGTTTATTATAAATGAATGGGTCAGGTGAACTGCAGTGTTACAAAATATCTTTTAGGTGGACTTAAAATCTACTCAATCGGCCCTATTTATCAAATCACTATGACTTGTGCTTCAAAGGTCATTATCATAAGAAGCACATATCTATGTGATTAAAATTATACAATAAAAGGAACTAGAATAAAGGCATTCGCCCAAAACATCTATTCCAATTTTTATTCCACCATGATATGATTGATATGTTTCAACTCAGAAGAGTCATTTTAAAATGCAAATAAACAACAATTATTCTACACCTTATACTGACTTCTAATTTGTTTAGTTGCATTTGAAAATGATAAATGACATGGTAAAATAATTATTTCAAAAAAGGTACTGAGATTTATATATTCAATAGAAAACATTGATAACTAGTCCTAAAAAGGAAATATTGCACTTGGTACTATCGAGAAAAAAGTGCTTCCCATTTATAGCCTTGGTCAATGTTATTTTGGCAATTTTTATGTAAGTAATTTTTACTTGTATAGTTTTGGGTGGAAATCGCAACTCATCATTCATAACAATCGTAACCATTTATTCAATCAATTGAATAAAATGTGAGTACAACAAGCATAACACCCGATAACCAATTTAGTTAGCTTTAGACAAATATTTAATAAGTTAGTTGCAATCTATTCAGCTTTCAAGGCGTTATCCTGATGTAAAATCCACAAAAATAGTGTTTAAAAGTTGTATTTATTTGTATAAAATTGTATTTTTACACAATTTCCCACCTAACAATTTTTCGATGTAAAAAATTGAAATAAGCTACGTTAATTGCTGGGTTTATACGATGCTAATTGGTTAGATTATAATTGTCTTCTGAAACTTTCAGCTGATATCGTAACGTAATTTGGAGTTTTCATTTGATTTTAAAAACATTAAGATTTATGGTTTTAAAATTAAAAGGCACCGTGCAATAGATATTTTACATCAGTTTTACATTTAAGAAGACAATTATTGTCTCGTCAATGGGTGGCTCGTTGGAGGAGTGATAAATCGCCGGTCTGATAACCAGGTGGACTCTTGTTCGAGTTCCAATCGGGGCAAAATTCTTTGACCACAGCACATTCATAATCATAAATACGGTCACCCCATCTTTCGGAGGAGACGATAAGCCATCGTTCCGTTCCCGACTTCCTAAAAAGTAGTCGTCTTCTATCATCCATCTTATTACCCTTGCACAAGCCTATAAACTCATGTGGGCTCCACCCTCATAAAAATATTGGCATCTTATAAACCCGCCTTTATTCATAAACACTGACCTATATAATATAGTACGGTAATATTTCTATTTACTTACTTAAATGTAAAGTAAGTAGTACGGTAAATGTAACATAGATAGTGAACCAATAATTTTCAAGTCCTTACTTACTTGATACTTGAATTCTTCGTGGTTTCCAGTGGTTCCAGGGGGTGTTACCCCTTAGAGTCTAGGATGGCAGTAGTTTGTATTGGATAATAGTGCTTCATCCAACAGTTTTGTCAATTTATAGATAGGTTGTTGTATTAGGTTGTATTCAATAAATGCTTGAACTTCCTGGTCTCTACATTTTTTACATATTCAGGGAGTTGATTAAACAGTTTCAGTGCTGATTTTTCAAAATTTCTCATGGTCGCTGTAAGTCCAACCAAACTCTAAAAAAGCCAACTTCGGGAAATTGCATATAAATATCATAGAGACTATGTTTGTGTTTCAAGAGTACGCTGATATATTCTAATCGTGTATCTTCGATTGCAGAACGAAGCTCGACAGTTGAACCATCAAGAAGTCGTTGAAGAGGACAAACGGAATAAGCTACCATCAAACTGGGAGGCACGTCGTAGAAAAGCCGAATGGATACTCAACGACGAAGAGCAGAAGAAACAAGCTGAACAAAATGTAAGTGGAATATGCATGCACAACCTGCCTATTACCTGTTTTTTCTCTTATTCATGTATTAATTTGTACAAACATATTATCGTGTTCATCTGGTAGAGAAAAACTCGGCTGATCCTATACTATTTATCTCCCGAATTTTTAAGGACTGTGAAGTCCAAAACAAGTTTATGAGTTTTCACACTTCAGAAAATAATTTCTTGTTCTAGTAATAGTAGTCCAAAAAATCTGGATTGCCTCTTCATTCAGGGAGTAAAGCGGCAGGTTCACAAACTTTGCTTGCTTGAATAAATCACTCAAATACAAGTATCTTCACTTCCTGTACTCGGAAATACACTGGCATCCTGTTGAAAAACAGTGCTCGGACAGGGAAACTACTGTGTCATCGCGTGAGTCTTGCAAGTGATAGATAGATCATCAATATCATCTCGTCTGCTTGTATTGTGGTTGTGCACTTGTCCTCTTTGAAGATAGATGTGCTGACCTCTTTTTAAGAGTATCATAGAGCTAAACAGATACTGGCGATAGACTGTCATAATCTTCAGTCTCCTGTATATTGGCACACAATGTTGAAGCCGATGAGAAGCAGTGATGATCCGGAGAACCTTTTTATGCAGGAGCAGAAATTTTTTGCAGCCACCTGCATGACCTCGCAGCACAATAGCATATTTGATATAGCTGTGGAAGAGGCCGTATTACAATTCTGTTGTTGTGCTATCTTTTGTAAAATTTGTCTATTGTTTAATATTATTTAGAAATCCTTGAAACTGATTTCCCATTAATAAGAACGTGTAGCTAATCTCACACCATACCACTTGAGGCGCTCAAGCGCATGGCTCAGGATATTGTATAGTCTGTCCAAGCCTTTGGCAAGATGAGAAAATGATTCCAGCTCGATCAATATTGGTTCAAAAATTATTGGTTTGATCTCAAATAGTAGATCAGAATGTTTCCTACAATTGAGACCAAATCAATAATTTTTTATCCAATATTGGGCAAGCTGGAGTCATTTTCTCATCTTGCCAGAGGCTCTCCTTTGCTTGGACAGACTATACTTGTTTGATTTTCTGTCAACACTTTCTTGAAAGAACTTTATATCTAGTTCTCTAGATGTATTCTTTAAAGTACTGGAAAACTAAGCAGATTATTTCATTACCGTGAGTGTTAACTGTTTATGAATACTTGTAGTCTATTTTATTACATTTATATTTATTGAAAGCTATTGTGTATTCATTCTAATAGCATTTTTACTTGAATAAAATAACTTTTTTACAAATGTGGCGAACTGAACAATTTTTCTTCAATTTTCAGGGAGAGGACTATGATAGGGTTAAATTGTTGAATGTGGGTGCTGATGAAGCAGAGCGATTGGAAAAGAAGAGGCGCAAGGCAAATCCTGACACTGGCTTTGCTGACTATGAACAAGCTACTATCAGACAGTACAATCGCTTGGTCAGGAATATGAAACCAGATCTGAATAATTATGGAAAACAAAAGGAGAAACTGGGAGATGCGTTCTATGGAGGCAGAAATACCATATTGCATGGTCTCCATAAAGACTCCAAAGAAGGAATTGATGCTATGGTTTCAGATTTGGAAAAACAGTAAGTTGTTATTTTCAATTGTTTTAAAATGATTTTAGTCTCTGTAAATATTGAAAGCAACCGGTTTTCTGACCAAATTTGAGTAGAAAACATGTAAGGCATATATATATCCTATAGTTGAAACATATTTACATAATATTGAAGATTGAAAAAATAGAAGAAAAACAATTCGATTGAACAATGCATTGTAGGCTTTTGATAGGGTCTCCTCAATTGATTGATTCATTTCAATTTCAGTCCTTCAATGAAATTGCTGCGATCATTTACAGGCATAAATGTACAAAGAATATTTATCAAATATAAACTATTGAATGAAAATATCCAATTAATTTTCCAGTTGTGGGCTATCATTTTTTTTGGTTTCCCATTTTTGTCCGGTATGATATTTTCAGCTGTGTGTCTCACAAGTATATTGTGAACTGATATCCAGTCTGTATTTATTATGCTTCTTTTATAAAATACGAGCCGGACCTAGATTAGTCGGGATGTTTCATAGGAGGGGCGCAATTGGAGACTCTCTACCGCTACCCATTGATGACACAATATGGATGACCTCAGTTATCCTCTAGATTCAATCTTGGTCCGCCGCACTGATGTATTGTTCTTTGATAGGTTATGATAATTAACTCAATTTCTTATAATATGAATACGCATGTATGGCTAAATTGAATGTTATTATACTAGTAGTAGTACTTGTGTTACTTTGTCTTTGTGAACAATTAGTGCCACTTCAAAACTTGCTTGCTTCTTTTTCCAGAATTTCAAAACGTGAAAAATACAGCAGACGACGCATGCATAACGACGATGCTGACATCGATTATATCAATGAGCGGAATATGAAATTCAACGAAAAGTTGGAACGATTCTATGGACAACACACTACTGAAATCAAACAGAATTTGGAACGTGGAACTGCAGTGTAAAGTGCGCGTAAGTTTGGTGATGATTGCTGTGCATTCTTTGATGGTTGTAAAAACTAGTTATCATTGATGTAGATTATGTTGCGCAACCAGCATTAATGGATCTTTTTACTCATTGATCGACTGTATTAACTGTAAAACATAATTGAATAGATGTATAAACTTCATCAACACAATTATCATGAAACTTGAAGATCTTCAACACAAGAAAATGTTCACATTTTAGTTTGTTCAATTTGTTAAACCAATTTTAATGTCAGGTTTACCGTTCAGACTCTAGAAGGCTTGGTCAATTTATATAAAGTTATTGGCAAAACCTTGAGTTGAATTTTATCAAAATACTAAAAATTTCTACTGTTCACCTATTTAAAGAAGAATGTGAATTAGCACTAAGCACTAACACGTTAAGCCGTCGGTCCCGGCTGCCTAAAAACAGTCGTTAAGTCATGTCAGAGGCCCTGAAATTGATCAGGAGCGACCTGAAAACTCTTGACACCAGACCTGAGCCAGCCAGGTTACACGAATATTATTAATTATTATTTAGCACTAAGTAGCAGCATAGACTTGCCAAATAATAATTGATAATTGGTTATCTCTGGAGTATGCCTAAATAGGTTGATGTAGCACTCCATGGTGATACTTGGATCAACCAATTTGTTTTGTTTTTCCAAAGAAAATACTTCATTGGCCATGAATAACTGGCATCTTGAATTTCAGAACTGAATCAGTATTTGTCAGAAGGGCCTAGGTCACAAAACCTATTTTTCGATATGAATGAAAGAACTGTTTCTAGACTAATGAGCTAATTTTCCAATTAAGGTAGAATTACCTCGTCATAGAACTCATTTTGACTGATATTTTCAGTAGGAATTTTTTATTTTTTATCAAGAAAATGATAGAAAGAATCACTATGATATAAATATTTTATAAACAAAAATAGCACAACTACATTTTCAGGATTCTTTTACTTTCTTTACTTTACTAATAATCATATTCATTAGGTCGACCCCCCCCCCACTCCTGAACCTGTTGTATTCTCGACAATTGCTGGCCTTTCGATTTCAATTTTGCTTTCATTTTTTCAAAGAATTAATTTAACATCAATATTGAAAAATTTTGTAATTGCACCATGGGATCATTACGGTTGTAACTCAAAAAACCCCTCAAAGTTCATTCCATGATTACTATTAAATTGCTTATCATCATTCACAATAATAGAAATCATCCAATGTATTTCTTTTAATACATGAAGTTTTTACTGTTTTTTACATGAAGCTTTCATCAACTTTCATTTAAAAACAATAAGATACTTATAGGTTGTTTACTCCATTTGAATTAACCAAGTTTGATAATGACATTAATGTGTTGTGAGAATCAAAACCATAATATGTTCTTCTCTATAATAAATCAGTGATCATGGCTACCACAAAGACTGTAGTGATCATTTTTGGATGACTAGTCCATCTTCAAAACTTGGTGTTTTGTTAAAGTACATAAACTTAGTACATGTACAAGTTAAGTGCATTACTGACCGATTACATTGATACTCATTTCGTACATTAGACAGTATCGTAAATTGGTTTAAATTATAGATCAGTCTAATATTAAAAAGAGTAATAATCAAGTTATTCTGTTTCATTAGTTATATGAAACATTCCAAAACACAATCATACACTTTGTTTGATTGACCAACTTCATCCTGAAGATTATCAAATGGATAAATCTCAAAACATTCTCAATTCAGGAACTCATAATTTAAGGAACATTGAAGAAATGCATAGCCTACTACAAAAGTGATGAATATTTCTTGATTTATTTTAGAAATCACTTGAAATTAATCATGACATCGTGGATCATTGACAACTATTCCTTTGATTTCTTTTGTTTCTCTACTGGCAAATTTGTATAAAATGAATGATATTGCTCAGATATCAGATTTGAACTACAAAGGGATAACAAATCTTCCTTCTTCTCTGTTGAAATAGCAGGAGGAGTTTAATAGAAAGGTGTTGGTTTCCCAATGTTGTCTCTCCAGCAATAGACTTTCCTACTATTTCTCCTACTATTGCTTCTTACATTGATTGCACTGAATTCATGAGAGAAGTCTGTCTTATAATACTAGATGAATGGTGTCTCTTCACTTTTACTAAAACCGCTTCTGAAAGCATTACTTTTGTTTCTCAATATTTAATTGGAATATTCACTGGGTCCTTTGTGTTCACAATCAAACAGATCTGAGGAAGGAACATATGGCACCAAATCTGTACATTTCATTTCTCCTGGGTTGTAGTATTTGAAACCTTTTTTGGCTTCCTCTTCACTGGTTTTTCTGCTTCACTTTTTGCCGTGGTGTTGTGTTGGGGATTCATTTCTTCACCCAAATATGAAGATGATCTCAGTCTGTGAAATTATATTTCTACCATGGTATAAATATTTATTTAAAAAGATGATTTTTTAAAAATACTGCAGTAACACTATTAGTCTTACTATGTGGACTTACTTCAATGTCCTAGCCCTTTGATTACAAAATTTCAGAAATGAGGAAAAAACTTTTTTGGTTAATTTCTGTTATTATTCACTTTGAAATAACACATAGAACTAGTTTTCAACTCTCATCCCTAGCCAGATTTTAAAATTTGGGGATGTTGCTTATACGCTACAATGTGAGGCTATGGGTAAAATAAATCTGAAATTTTTGAACTCTTATAGAATATACGTGTGTACAATTTTTTTCACTTGAAGTTCACCGTATATAGTTGAATCAACATATCAGCCAGGTCAACGCCCCCTATGTGTTTGTTGTGTAGTGATGCAACATGAGGCCTGAGTATGTTTTTGTGCAACTCTTTCTCTAGCTTTCTCGCAGCACACTCATCTACTTCCATTTTCTTCTTCTTCTTCTTCAATGCTTCTTGAAAACTGCTATAGGAATTTTGGCAACCTCCAGCTGTAGCTACGTAGTCATAAGATGTTCGTTGAGCAATTAGGAGCTCCTCCTGCATGTTTTCCACAATACACTCCTTATTTATCGAAGAGCCTCTTTCAACACTAGCATTCCCATGCGATAGGGTTGTGACAAGTTTGATCACTTTGCCAAGACTGGATACATTCTCTGCGCGGTGTTTTAGAATCCTGGTCCAAAAGTGATCTATTCTCTCCTTAGATACATCGTATTTTTTCAATTCTTGAACAACATCTTCATCTTGAGTTGAAGCAAACGATCGCTGAGCCTGGTCTCCTTCAATGGTATTGATCCACTTTGATTCCAGAAGAAGAGTCAATAGATTCTCCATTCTTATCTGGCCAAGCCTTTGGTGAAGTGCCACTTTTGGAGAGAGGCACAATACATACTTTGTCAAATTATATGTGATTGGTGACTTCTCCAACATTTTCTTCACAAATGTCACAAGTGCTAGCCTACACTCCTGCTGAATTAACCATGACAGCGGCACATCCTTGTACAAGAAAAGGTTAACAACCTTTCGCCAAAACTTTACCAGTCCCACAGTCCTCTCCTTTTTTATAAACACATTTTATAAACTTTTCCCAATATTTTTTTTTCATTCCCTGAATTTCCCAGAATTAGCAAATTCCTTGACTATTTCCGGTTTTCCCGGTTGCTAGCCACCCTGTGTTATAATTTAATTGAATATATTCCTTTTCAATATTGATGGCTTTTGTCCCCTTCCTGGTAGAAAATTATGTGGTTGAACATAATTCCATGATGCTAAGTAACTGAAAATCATTCTCCATGTTTTCTTTTGTACTGACAGTAACAGATTCTTATAATTTAATTGGATGTATCCTTTCAATATTGATGGCTTCTCCATGTTTCCTTCCTGTACAGACAGTAACAGATTCTTATAGATTGGATTCTATGATGCTCAGTAACTGAAAATCATTCTCCATGTTTCTTTTGTACAGACAGTAACAGATTCTTATAATTTAATTGGATGTATCCTTTTCAATATTGATGGCTTCTGTTTCCTTCCTGATGGAAAATTATGAGATTGGACATGATTCTATGATGCTCAGTAACTGAAAATCATTCTCCATGTTTTTTTTGTACAGACAGTAACAGATTCTTATAATTTAATTGGATGTATCCTTTTCAATATTGATGGCTTCTGTTTCCTTCCTGATAGAAAATTATGAGGTTGAACATAATTCCATGATGCTCAGTTGGTGAAAATCGTTTTTCTCTGGTACATAACTTTGTTTGGGTTTGAATTCTTGTAGACTTTCATAGCTGGCTTAGATGATTGTGGCACATCTAAGATAGCTCAAGTTGCCTTAGCAACTGGCCAGCTGTTTTGATCTGAGTCCCCACATGGGACCCACCTGCGCTGGTACTTTGCCAAGTAGAGATAATACACCAAACATAGTGTCACTCAACTTCTGAGGGATCGGTGAATACCAATCCGTTACATCACTCTGGATGCGCAATCCACGTAAGCTTACCGCTCCTGACGCTGTTGACATTAGCATGCCGGTGGAATGAACGTCACCTGAGGCTCCTTGATGTATTTGTCGTAGTAACTCTCCACGACTGCTAACCACTCATGAATGAGGCAAACGTCCTTATGGAATTCACTGATGTTGTAGCCAGGTGGCCAGAAAGTGTATGCGTTTGTCAGCTTGTTGTCATTACTCCAATTCGGCTCCAGGGAGGGAATCTCGCCCACGAAATGCTGCGTTTGGACTTCTGCTTGATTCGGTCACTACATCGTTTAGGTTTGTGAAAAACACTTGCACCAGAATTGGTTCATCAGGCTTTAGTTCAATGTACTTGGTGTCAGATTTTACAACAGCAATGGCGGCTGGGTACGTTGTAACCGCTTTTGTGGCATTCATATATTCTTCTTCCTCCTTGGAAAATTACTTGAGTAACGAGATGTTTACGTTTTGTACCCGTTACAATAATGTTGTACATAATCCGGTCAAGCTTTTTTCTCACTCAATTCTTTGGGATTTGAATGTCTCCTTAGCCTTCTTAGAAGCTTCCTCCTTAGTTCAAGCTCTTCCTGAACATTTATAAAAATGAGGAGAAAGAAGAATTTTTGTCCATCACATACTTAGCGTGTGTCTCTTGAGAAATTCTCCAACTAGGTACTTTCTGTGGCATCATTCGATGAGTTGGAAGTAAAACTTCACAATAGCATTGCAAGTAAAAAATCCTACTGAAAGTATTTGTTGTTCTTATTGAAGGTATATGAAGAATAAGTGAAAGAGTTTGTTTGTAATCCCACATCAGAATTCAAAATCTTGAAAAAATTAACCAACTCAGCATTTTATCATAAAAATTACCAAAACTTTATTTACAGGCACTGTAAATACTTACCTAGGTATTTCGTTTTTCTCAATATCGGTTTCATCCTTGAACCCCTCAAGCAGTATCCTTGATACTGCCTCCCAAGCTGCTATCTTCTTGATCCTATCATGATAGGTCTTGGAAGCTTTATTCTTTATTCATACATCGATACAACTACTTGAATTATGACAATTCTGTATCCAAGATTGCTGGTTGTTGGTGAATTACGCTGATGTATCGTTGTTGTTCATGGCAAACGACGATGCTTCTCTGACTATTGCCTAGCTCACACTTACATCAGTTTCTACATTTCCGATAGGCCCTCACAATCTCACAATAGCCAGCGTTTCCAGCCACTGCCGCTGCTGCAAAAGTCGCAAATGAGCAACAGCTCTAAAATCAAGTCAAATAATATGTAACTTGTGCAGTACCGCTTGGTGTTATAATCAAAACATATTCTTGTGTTGAACCAGTAATTATTATTTATTGTAGCTAAAATTATAGGATACACAAATGTCCTCTCAATTGTGATTTTTGTAATAATTCATATTAGATCTAGAGGAGTGCAGATTCAAAACGTTTTTTGACACACCTGGACTTTATCGGTCCCAGATTGTAGAGCACATGGTATGAGAAGTATTTAGCTGAAATACCTTTTCTGGCTCCATGGTCTGTTCTTGGTCTTGATCTTTTTGGGTTTGATATTGCGATGAACCTTAAAATATAAGTGTCTTGTTTTTCCTTTATTTCTTTCTCATCCTTTGCAATCTGATAAAACTTATCATGAAACTTATCATGAGTCCCTCTGTGGATGCAGCTCGGTTTCTTTGATAATGCTTTTGAAGAGTGCCTGAAACAATACAAACTCACAATAGGGTTGAAAATCACAAAACAAGAGCCCAAATAAATAACAATATATTATAGATCATTTTGCTTATGTATGTATAACTTGTGTATAACAACAGAGCTGATGTCACATAAGTTCTAATGTAAACTGCAAGATGTTTCCGATATTTATATGATGTGCAATAGTTAACACAAGGATGAGAGTTAGAAGAGTAGAAAGATTAAAATTTTTTAGAATGATAACTTAGTTATTTTGATGAGAATGTTGAAACACTGATTTAGTGAAAATGTCAAAAATCTCAAACAGTAAGCAAGACACAAGACATTCATGTAGATGCCATACTAAAAAGTACAAGCATAGGCTTACCTTTGTTTCTTCTCAATAAATCTCTTCCACTTTTCAGGATTTCTCTTGTTTTTTCTTCCTAATCTTCGTTCAGCAGCTTTCACAGTATTGGTTTCGATCTCCATCTCTAAAATTCTCAACTACAGCACCACAAATTTAGAAGCTAATGACTTGGTTATAATTAGGTAGGTAATATTTTCTAGATTAGAAGTATGAAGAAAAAAGAAATTATATGATGTTAAATAAGGCCAGTTTACCCAACTAACCTATTCTAAAACTGTATTCAAAAAAGCTTTCACTCTTGAAATGGACAAAAATCAAGTTTGATTTGTCACACCAGTCAGCCATTCTACTTGCTTGGACAAAGTTCATTTTGCTGCAAAACATTTGAGGACAAGGACCATTTTGAAACAATTACAAGTTTTCAAATGTAATTTTCAATGGGACAAGATTTTTTCTGCAACATAACACCCTACTCATTGTGAAGGCTTTTTACTACAGATTCCAAATCTGTGCCTAACTAAAAAAATGTTTGGTGGACAAGACCCATTTTGAAACTACACTCCTCTCGATTTTAATTTTTGTAATAATTTATATTGATTGCATTAGATTTCACTAGGAACATTTCCTAAATAACATGAAATGTCGATGGATGATCATCATGTATGATAATGTATCAAATGAAAATGTATAAAAATATTTATTTCAATAAAAAATTATAAGTATACGCCTTGCTTACTTCCTATTTTCAGAACCATCATGTAATTGAAAGATTCAAGTCAATCTTTAATATGAATTATATTATAATTGCACAGGGTAATTCAGATAAGACAGAACTCTAAATTGTTTTGCAGCTTGGTTGGACATTCATTACAATTTCTTTGCGTTTTTAGTTTTTTTAAAAGTTTTGACATTCGAAAACATATCCCACTTCCCACATTCACCTCCCACCACAAGCGGTGTCTGGCAGCGAGTGATATCAACTCAGTCCTTCATAATTTTCGCACGAGAGGAGTTTGGTGGTATCATTGGATTTATCCTCTAAAATCTTCATTACGCGATGTGCGGTCTCATCAAGTGTCGTTTTATTTGAATGGATGGATGCAAACGACTTTTTGTATACTTGCGTTTGGGCTGCCGAAAATTAGAAACATATGACATTACAGCCTATGTGTCTACTAGACAATCACAATATCTTTTGTATTGATGAAAATGAAGCTTGTTTAATGGCAAAGAAAATTAGTTATTAAGTGGTAAATACGATGGCTATTTTTTCAACTTCCGATGTGGCATATAAATAAAACTAGTAAGGATAATTGAATGAATTTATTATCAAAAGTTACCTACATTATTAGTTACTTCTCAACATAGTAATCATCCAAATCGATGCATTTTTCATACCTGGGTACAATCTTCCTTATACCTAGTTTAAAGAAGTTCCCCGCCAGTGAATTGACATGGTTTTTCACATGGATCTTGCAGCGCATAGTCGGTTTGGAAGCTCTGCCCTCCTATAGCATCATCTTCAGTTTCGGAAAAAGGTTGTAGTCGCTTGGTGCTAAATCAGGGCTATACTACGATCCGAATGGTCAAAAACGTCCCATTTAAACATGTCAAGAAGACGCTCCGTCACAGCAGCACTGTAAGGACAGGCGTCGTCATGGATGAGCATTATTCCCGATGTGAGCACTATTCTCTTTTTTCCTACACCAATCACGCTCTGCTCTGTGCTTTGTCACTCATGAGCTTTCGTCGTATACTCGTTTCATTCTACTGTGAATTTCTGCTGCGTATAACCCTTCAGCTTGTAAAAAACGAATTGCACCTCGCAACTCACTCTTGGCGGGAGATTCTATCACATTAGCCATGTTTATGTGTCTCTAGATGAATTGGTAATGACGTCAGATGGCCGAAAAAGGGTGGGGTTATAGTGGGAGAGGTGCTTAGTCAATCGCCGCGCATTGTTGGCCAATGCTACTCGCACTGCCGCGGCACAATCGGAAGTTGAAAAAATAGCCCTCGTATGTGTGAGGTATGAATTTGAAAGAATAACATTTTATCATCCATTCACCATCTGAGTTCTGACTTATCTGAATCACCCTGTAATTATGTACATTATTATTAAGAATTGGGTTAGTCTCATCATTATTGCCGCTTTAAAAAGCATTAAAAAGCAGTGCATTTTCTTCACTGAGTAATATGATCAGTGTTGAAATACGACACTCATCAATAAGACTCAAGTAAAAATTATGTCCGCTTCAAAGTACCATTAATATATAGGCTACTATACCGGTAACTAATAAACTATAGGTCATAGTTGACAATATTCCAAGTAATGAACAGCGTCATTACTGACTGTGAGCAAAGTGAGCCTTATTAGATTTTTAATCAATCAGATTCTAATTGAATTATTAACTAACGCATAGCCTATACTTATTATCTTTGTGATGGAAGACTTCCCTCTATAATTATACCCTTGCTCTAACGAAATGTTTCTTTAGTTGAAACTTGCATGTCGGAGACATTTAAGCACATTATCTCATTATTATTTTCGCTTCTTTGAATTAATCACTCCGTGTTCCGATATCACAATATTTTGATGAAAATCAACTTTCACTGTATAAAATAATGAGGAAAATTATCGTTTTGTTCAAGTATATTTTCACAATGTTTTGATTAGTTGAAAAGTACTTTGAATTTTTGAATGGTAACTTATTGTGTCCACGAGTTGATACAAGCTTTTTGAATGGTAACTTATTGTGTCCACGAGTTGATATAAGTTTACTTGTTGAAACTACGAATCGATCACATTAACATGCTCAAATTGTTTTCACGGCTAATAATTGGGCATGTACAGTAGTTCTTCGACTGACGGCTTCGGCCAAGTCTATGATGATTTGTGAAAAACAATTGCTTATTGCAAAAAAGAATACTATTTACAATAATTTATATTTGTAATGAACATTAAGGTATGTATGTATGTTTTTATTTAGCTTCAATCGACATCTTTAACATATTAAAGATATTTCTAAGAGGTTTCTCATCTTCAACTTGAAATTCTATTCATATAAAAATTTATATCTGTAGATTCTCAGATAGTGAAAAATCATCTGACCAATTCTAATTTAGTTGGAAATGAAAGTTTTATTAATTTTAATTGATCAATTACCTACACTATAAACAGTGTAAAGAGCAAAGAATTATAACTAGTAATAATGTTATAATATCAGGAATGGTAGATTATATCTTGTGGATACTTTGTAAACCCAAAGCCAGAAGTTGTCAAGTGATAGACCTCAATCACTTTTTTCTACAACTCAAAGTTTCCCTTTTCATTGAATTATGACAGTTGAACTCGATTGCTTGGCTTCCCCATGGTCCCACTCTTCAGTTTGGAAGAAATAAATACTGAGATGTTAACATCATCAGAAACTCTACTGCACTCAACGTATACCTACATATTATTTTTGGATGGAACGAACAGTCTTTCCTGGAGAAAAGTTTGTTTCCTCTCCTTTTCTACTGTGTAATTAGTCTGACCGTCACACCAATTATGTTGGTTGGTGTTCAAAATCGTGATGATAAGTCATGTCCCATCTCCTGCTTTATTTTCAGAACTCTTCAAGAACAAACTCTGATGATTATAGCCATCTTATAATTACTTTGGAACTCTGTCCAGATTTTCAGATTTCCTTCTCTATTTGCAACATTAATGAGCTTGGTAATTGCTGAAATACTTTTGTTTCGACTACTTTACTGCAATCAAAGTCAAATCTGTGCTCTTACCACTTATCGTTTTTGCTCTTTGATTTGAGCTTCTATTTTTGTTTTCATTCTTTTTCAAACAACTGCGAGTCAGTTTTGATCTTTTTGAGTCTGTCTTGCCTCTTAGACTCAACACTAAGTTCAGTTCTTACATCATCCATCAACTCAATTATGTGAAAAAATATTTTAAATGTATTATATTTTTTACGTTTTCGATTCTTATTGACCTTTGTTTTTAAACACGTTCAGTACTAAATCAATCCTCTTTTTGAGTTTTTTTCTTATAGTTCAGTCTTTCATAAGTTCACATAAGTTACGTCCAATTAGCTCAAACCTGAAGTATTATCTTCAAATGATTTAGAGGTGAGTTTTTCATGGATGACAGTGTTAGAATGAGTTTATTATTTTTTATTGCTATAAAATAATAAATAGATTATATCTGTATAATATAGAAATAAATTTCAATGATGAATTTATTCTAATACTTATCAGTCATCAGGCGGGGAAATCATGATTATACAGTGGCGGTGATAAACTATTAATATTAAATTTAATGTTAGCCTGCTTGAAAGAACAGTAGGACTGAAAAAAATATTTCAATCGTAGATCTCTTATTCCTTGAAATTGTTTACACATCATTTAAGTGAACCATGTTTGAGCTCTCTGTCAATCGTTCAAAACTTAAGTAACTCATCCAAGTTATGTCTCCATAATATATACCGTATGGTTCATCTTTTCACTTCAAATCTTAATAAGAAGATTGTATCTATGAAACAGGACTCAGTATGAAAAAATTACGTTCTAGCTATTTTTTTAAATATTTAAAACTTCTTTAAATTAACAAACTCTGTATTCTAACAAATCAGATGTAAATTGGAATTAACATTAATTTTTTGTATAATGTAGTAGAGCATATGCTATATTTTAATAATTCAATAAAAATTGTTAGAGAATGTCATCTTAATCAAACTAAAAATTTTGTGTTTATCCTAATTTATTTCAGGAGATGGAAATTGTTGGGGCTTGACTCGTTCCGTTGTCCAAATACACTGAATATCGAATGGAAAATTTCAATTTCTACAATCTGCACAAGGCAAATGTTAGAAACAGCTGCATTTTGGGCCTTTCTGTCCCTGGACCCAAGCATAAAGGAACTTCTTTCAAGTCGTTTGTTTTTGCCGTTGATATTTATCAAATCTCGGTCTTCTTTTTCATGATTTATGGTATTTTCTATCAAACCAGAATTCACAGTATTCTTGTTGATATTGATGCAGCTTATTGCACATTGTTCGGCGTAGCTGTATCTTTATACTATTCATTTTGCACAGAAAGCTTCAAAAGCATTATTTATCAAATTGATGAATTAACAAAAGCTTGCCTATCGGATCCCCTTGATAAAGGCCACTCGTTTAGGGAGAATGTAATTACTGAAAATGCAGTGATTTCAAGATGCACATCGGTTATTCCTCTCTCAATGTCTCTCTGCCCTTTCATATTCTATGCCGTTACAATAGTGAAAATGTTGAAATTCAATCCTGAAGAGAACAATGAACCACAATTTCTGGACGTGATCAATCGCTCCCAAATAGCTGAGGCAGCACAGGTCATTGTCAGTATGTTGAGCATTCAACTAGGAATTACAAGGAAGGCGTCAGCCGAATGGTTTCTCCTCAGTTTGATGGCTCATGTTCGCACTTACTTCAATCACCTTCAAGCCACAATTCTGCAAGTATTCCAGCCGAATCAAAATAATGTTCAGCTATTAAATTCACATTTCAATGACTTATTCCACCACATTGGAACACAATCAAATAACACTCAGGAAGTCGCATTGCCAGCAACTAGAGATGGATTGAAATTATGGATCCAAATACATCAGAAATTATTGAGGTGAGATGAAAAATATTTTCATTGTAGGCCTAGATACCAGCAGTCTTTTATGACGAAAACTTATGACTAATATTAATTATGATAATTTTATTTCCAGAATTGAATTCTCTACAATAGGCCTTTCACATGCGTTTTGGAATACCATTGAACCAAAAGGTTATTTATATGAAATAATATTCATTCATCAGAAAAAAAGACAATACAATACAATTGTATAAACTCAAAAAAGCAATAATATAACACACGATTTAAAATAAAACAGTACTTGAAATTATTATAATGTTATAGAAAAATAATATAATAATTTCAAGTACTGTTTTTATTTTAAATCGAGTGTTAGATTATTACTTTTTTTCAGTTTATACAATTGTATTGTATTGTCTTTTTTCTGATGAATAAATCATGATTATTTCATTATTTATTATTTATATCCATTTGAAGTTGTGAAATTGAGTTTTTTTAGCATATTTTGTTCATTATCCCATTGAACATCAAAATTGCAACTAGCTCCATTAAATCCCCCACCTTTTTAAAAATGGGAAATGATGATTTTGATACTTTGATGAACCCCTAAAGAATTATTATAAACGTGAAGAAAAATTTACGTCTGTAAATTTATCTCTAAAAAACATTCCGTGGGGTAACTTACATCCAATGGAACTTTCTCAATATTTTTTGTAATGTAAAGAATCAGTCTGTAAGGTTTGTCGGTCAATTCCAGAAACACTCTCGATTTGTAATATTAGTAATTATAAATGCATATTTTTGAGTCGCTAGGTCAATAAAAGACTTGCATTTATTAGCAAAAAGGCACGGACACAATCCACGATGAGAGTGACAAAATGTTTTTAATTTTTATGCCATATTTTTATATACTCAGATTGTATGCAAATCTATTGGAATTTTTAATAATGTTGTGAATTTTAATGTTATGAATCTGGTTACAGATTAACAGAAGATTTAATTAAAGTTCTTTCGCCTCTCCTGGCATTCTACTTGATCAACATAACATCACTTTCAGCGCTGACTGTCTATGCAATAACAATGGTAAATTTTTAATTTATGCTTGAAAACTTAATTCTCTAGTAATCAATTGAATAGATATTTGAAGAAATATTGGCTTGCGAGAGACTATAATAAATTATTATTTTTTCGAATAATGGGTGTTTCATTGTATGTATGGATGAGATTTTTCTCCACAAAGTTTGAAATTTTTCCGGATTCATCATTTTGAATAGAAAATGAAACAATAAATAAAATTATACTGACTTTTATAAAAATATTTTTGGTATTGCATTAAGTAATATTATTTTATTATGTTCAAACCATACATGACTTCTAGCACCCTAGAATTAAGTTATATTTCAAGTTCATTTTTAGAGGAATGTATTTAATAATTAAATCTCTGGATCTATTGTTTATAAATTATGTTCTATAACAGGTTGTTATTGTCATAGTGTAACGATTCATGAACTCAAACTGAAATCTTGATAATACTATCACTCAATCTGTGAATAGAATAAATTTATAGATCATTTTTCACTATTAAACATTTTCTTTTTCAGGATAAGGAACTGAATCTTGTCGAAAAAATTTCTATGGGCTATTTTGGCGTTACTTCAATGATAACACTTTTCTTTTTGTGTTTTTTTGGAAGTCAACTGTTCCTGAAGGTGAGAAGGTTATTTATAGCTCATGCATCTATTGAAAAAAAGTTTCATTTCCTTTTTCAACTTGATTTCTATCTAGCACGTTCGTGAATAATCTATAACTCTATCTTTCAAAGTTTAGTCAAGATTTATTTCAATACTGTAATCTTGTTTTTAAAAAAATAATAATTTTCAACATTTTCCAAGATTAGGTCGAGATAATTAAAATCGATTGATAGGATCATTTAAACAAAAAGTACCAAAGTGCCAGGCAGCTATAATAGTCAATTAATCAGATTTTAATATTTTTCCGTCAAATCGGCGTACATTTAACGCATAACCAAATAATTATTTCATTATTATGCCTCGAATGAGCTAGGTGAATTATGGTTTTAGGTGAATTATATGAATTATGGTTGATATAAACTTGTAGGTACAAATTATTTTTCTAGGTCTTCTCAACTTGGACATTTTTTCATACACTGAATAATAATCATTAGCTGTGAATCAAAGAGTAGACTACCTGATTATCAACATTGAGGCCCCTTTAATGAAAAACTATGGTATTTTTAGGTCATTACGATATTTGATTGAAATTTATATTTTTCTTACACCAGGAAAAGTCCTTTAGTCATCAGACTGTTATCAATTTTCAGCTCTGTCAGGAAAATCGGCGATCTGTTTCCAAAATACATCGGAGCGAGCAGAGCGTCCCCAGCTCTACTTATTTCCAGCTATACTGTTCTTGAAGACAGCTTCAGACTGTCCTGACAGAGCAGGGAATTGTTACAGTCATTTGCTAACCGCCTGTATTGTGTGTATATATATTTATATTCACAATTACCATGCTTTAGTATACATACGGTACCATAATTATATTAACTGTATATTAATAAGCATACACTCTTAAAAACTTTTTGAAAAGTATAAAATTTCTAAAGTTTTACTATTCCTCAAGTCCATGTTTTCTCTAATTCCGAATCTATCTTGTTGAATGTGTTTTATCTAGAGTGAGAAATTAGCAGAAGCGGCCTTTTGGAAGAGCTTTGAAAATGGAAGCAACACTGTGGGAAAAGATGTACACTCTAGTTTGCGGTTGATCCTTTGGCGCACACATTCCCCCGTAGTCTTTGCACCATACAAGAGTCCTACCTTCACTTTTACAAACGAAAGCTTCGTTTCGGTAAGTCTTAATCGAGGCATATTATCATCATCATAAATTTCAATTCTCGTTTTGTCAAATCATAAATTTATTTTGTATGCGCTGTATCACTTGAATTTTCTAGCAACAATAATCGTTCTATTACTGATGAACAAGTCAATATTTCACAGATTATATTCTTTGGTTTGTTTACGAGTTGTAATGTGGGAGAATTTATGTAGGTGCCGCTCAAGATGTATAGAATAGTAGAGGTGAGCCAGAGTGAAGCAGCTGGCTGGGAAAGTTATGATTCTGAAGTCACAGAGTTCCTCTATTCAAAACTTATCTATTTCGATATGGTGATCCGAAAGTATATTGACCAATGAAATTAAAATTGAATGGATTGTAGCTCTCCACCGTAATGGTGTTTGAATACTTCATTTGTAATAATACATATTGGGCTTCATCATATTTTGGAAAAGTCATTCTCACTGATGCTATCATAATATATAGTCTGTCCAAGCGAAGAAGAGCCGCTGGCAAGATGGGAAAATGACTCCAGCTTGGTCAATATTTGTTCAATAATTATAAATGTGGTCTCAATACTAGATCAAATTATATTAATAATTAATTCGAATCTCCATTTATTGCTATATAAATAGACAAAGGACTTCTGCAACTGCAAATATTGACCAATGTACTAAATAGCAGTCGAGATCCATTGAATGAAACTGTTCAAAAAATTCCGCCAGGACCGGGAATCGAACCCGGTACCCCTCGGTTGCCGGCCAAGTGGCTTAAACTTTCGCCTAGCAGGCCTACCAGCAGTCGAACAGGACTTCTGAACAAAGGAATTTTTTGAACAGTTTCATTCAATGGATCTCGACTGCTATTTAGTACATTGGTCAATATTTGCAGTTGCAGAAGTCCTTTGTCTATTTATATAGCAATAAATGGAGATTCGAATTAATTATTAATATAATTATCCAGCAGTTGGTATACTGCAATGTCTAATAATTCTTCCATCTAGATCAAATTGATAATTCTTGAACAGGGGCGGTCTGGCCAGGTCGGCTGGTCGGGGATCCCCGAGGGCCCCGAGGCCAAGGGGCCCCCGAATGGGGCCCCAAAAAGTAAGGCCTTCCTTTGCAAACTCACTTGAAATTTATATGTTTTTTCGCAGTAACAAGGTAACAAAGGGATATTCAATTCTGAGAAACCAAAGCAAAGACTCTTGTGCGCGCTTAAACCACGATAAGTGTACCCGAATCTCATTACAAAATCCAGTACCGTACTTGATTCAAGGGTAGGCCAACTAGGGGCCCGCATCACAAAAATATAGGAAAAAATTATTTCATTTCTCAAGCTTACAATTATTTAAAATCACATATTATACACATACAGTATACTTGATAAATAAAAAATGAATACACTATTAATTACAGTACCGTAACGAATAATAAGGCTTAAAAATATAGTTTTAGAGTACTTTTTCTGAAAAAAAATTTTCCCTACAGAAAGAAATCGTACTTCAGTCCACCATCTTATTATAGCTATTTTTGTTCATGACCTTGGCAGGAAGTATGAAATTGTAGATATTGCTAAGCTGTTCTGATAGTGAATAATAAATTATTGTAAGTAGTTATATGCTTTGGCAGTTGGCACTACCAAACTAACAAAATTGGACGTTTGGCACTTATTGAATTGATAGAAGGTAAATTCAACTGTCAATGAATGGAATGAAAACTTAATAAAAACTACAGCTTGAAAATGGAAACAGTGCTTCTATCGGGATCAATTTTGCAAAGTAAGCAAGTGAAGATTCGCTAGTAGACTGCAACATTGAAAGAATGAGTGTTTAATTCAAAATTTTATCCCAATCTCCAAGTGAACGAGTTTTCAATAACTCATCATGAATATTTCTTGAATTTGTATTCGTTTTTTAATCTTGAACTTAGTTTCGAATTGGTGTTATATAGGCTATCATTATCAATATTTCATCATTTCATGTTAAAAATAGGAATTTCCTCATAAAATGGCCTTCTCAAACGCAATTTTGCAGTAAATTTTTACAAAATTTCCCGGACACCCCGCCTAGCTGAGAGGGTACACCCCCCAGATCCCGCCATGGGGGCCCGCACCATAAGCTGAGCCTAGGGGGCCACAGATCCTTAATCTGGCCCTGACCAAACCATACATAATCATCATTATAATGGTTTCAGTTTTTTGTATTAGGCTACTAGGCCTACTACTGAACACTGACACTGACCATGCTGACTATTACTTGTAATAATGCACAATCTATTTGGAATAACATTACCGCGCTCAGCCACATATGGAAACCCTCTTGAGGACGACGACCAGATTAGGGCTTGCAGTTCTGCCTGCCAAACAAAACGGGCAATAAATCATCCGACACCTGTCACCGCCCTAATAAACTGATATTCCTTGTACACATCTATGGCCTATTTAAGAAACGTTTATTTATTTTACTCCCTCTGAAATTCAGCACCGCATAGGAATATGTTATTTTATTTTCAGGCTGTTTCCTTGAAATTGAAAAAAAGGACTTTCTTTAATAAATTATTAATATTTTTTAATAATAAGCTACCAAATACCACTAATTTTTAGAAATATTACATACTCCAAAACGGTGTAAAAATCAATTATTGGGCATCAATTTATACAAAATTTCCCGGGGGATGGCCCCCGGACGCCCCCCCCCTCCTGGGGGTATTCCATAACCCCCAGACCCCCCGGTGGAGGGGCCCCGCAATCAGCCATAGCCGAGGGCCCCCAGCTGAGCCAGACCGCCACTGTTCTTGAACCAATATTGACCGAGCTTGAGTCATTCTCCCATCTTGCCAGAGGGTCTTCTTTGCTTGGACAGACTATACGTGGACACCTTCAAGCTTATTAGACGCTTTATTCTTCCTGTATGAAAACATTTACAATTCATTTACAACTTTTCTACAATTTACTGATTCATGCAAATCTTAACTTTCCTCTAAATGACGTAAATGTTATTAGTTTCATGTTCATCCAATTCAAAGCGTACCGTAATATCAATATTGACTGTATTCTTTTTGTTGCAGTTTTCGAGGTCAATCATTTCATTTTTCTTTGCAATAAAGAAAATTCGATCTATGACGTATTGAAAAACTATATACGGTACTCTAATTGATATAAAAAGGGTGATTTAAAGTAATTTTAAATTCCTTTTTAGTAGGCTACTGGTTTACTAGACTTGAACTTGAATTTATTTATTTGATTACAAATAAAAGTGCTATAGTATCCCTCTAGCTGAAAGCTATTTGAGGAATGTATTCAAGATATCAAATTACATTTAATAAAACAAACAATAATATTGATAATTTTGTTTTAATAATCAATCTGATTATACTATATTTTCTTAATTTTTGTTACTGATTGTTCTGTTTTGTCCATTGCACCATAAATTTTAAATTCCTTTCTAGTACGGTAGGCTACTGGTTTACTATACTTGAACTTGAATTTATCAATCCCCTGATTGTAACATACATGGCTTTATTACATTGTTAATAGTAGGCCTAATGGCTAATCTATGTAGCATATTAGAAAGTATGCTAGCTGATCATCAAACATATACAATGTAAGTTACATCAAGTACCAGTATCATATTTTGTTTCTTAGTCTGTTCTCTACCCTCAAATACACAATTTATGAATATGTCTGTTCTGAATTTGATTCAATCCTTTCCATGTCTAAATCCATTGACTTTTCTATTCATCTTGTTTTATTATGACAAATATCATAGTGTAAAGGTTCACTATCCGCAGAACTACCTTAGAAATATGAATAGCTTACCGTTCTTGGTACGTGAGTTACTGTAATATTCGAAAGGAAGGTTGTGTGAGTGTAGCCTAACATCTCAGATTTTCTATCAAGATTTTAAATAAAATTTATCTTAAACAAAACGTCTGGAATACCCATTTATCTAAATTTTGGAGAGGAAGAGGTTTTAAACAAAAGTGTGTTGATAATTGTGTTTTTCATCTACAGTATTTGTAATATAGTACCTACATAGCCTAATTAAATATCAATCGTCTTTTTTACCGAATAATTTAAATGAATCATCTTGAAACTCAGATCTTTACCTATTAACCTATCCTAGTACCAAATTTTAGTACAAATAGCAACCTCAAGTGACTCAACATTATCATACTCATATTATATGGTCCATAATAAAAGAAAGCTGGTTGTAAAACCAGAGACAATGCATCAATAATCTTAGTCTTTGATGGAAAACAAAATGGTGCAATAATTGTTATAGAATATGGTACTGATTAGGGAGAGCCGAAAGATTACACTACTAGCTATGCAGGGGAAGGAGGTGGACACATCGGCTATCACCTCCACCTTGAAGGAGGAATGTGCAATACTTCTCAGGTTGATTCCTTACATCAAGTACAGGAAAAAATTTTATGGGACATAGGCGTACCCCGATAAACACTTTGTTACCGAGATAACAATGGCAAAAGATGGACGTTTGAAAAAATATAAATTTTTATTGTTTTTTAGAGGTTTCATTTGGGTTCTAAAATTATCAATTAGGCAACTATGTGAAATTATAGTCCGCGCAATGTAAGTTGACGAAAACCTCCTCCACCCGAGAAATAGCTGCGTTGTCAGATTGTGTGAAATTGGAACATCTTCAAATTCGCGATTAAACCAAATATCTAGACGTAGAATTTTATCCTTGATATGCCAGTAGTATTAAAAAAGTTCCTGGGTGGAAAAATTCAAAGGAAATTTGATTTTTATGAAAAAATTGAAAAATCGCGAAAATATTAATTTCTTTTGTATAGGCCTATCACTTCTCTCACAATCATGGGTTGTGGTAAAAATAAAGTTTTTTATATCAAAATGACAAGGAGAATTCGACCTTTCTAATGGTTTTTGAATTTTCTATATCCGACCAATAATTATGTTTCAATTAATGAATATGTTTGTCAATGTCAAGTCTACTAGAACAGAAAACATGAAATTTTCGATGATCTAGAAAATTTTTTGTTTAAGAAGATAAGTGGGTGGTGAAATCGAGAAAGTTGTTCAAAAACAATTGAAATTATTTTTCCAAATGTCGAAAATAGTTTGGCCTTTCAAGAGTTTCAAAGTAAGGAGAGCGGTATTCGCTGTGTGCAAGTGGGTGGAAAGGATATTTTTGGCGATCGAGGCGCTATTGGCGGATCATTTCGGCGAAAAATTGATTGAATTAACATTGGAGGAGATAGGGCTAAACCTAAAATAATGTCCTGGAGAATTTGTTGTGTTCTGGATTGTAAAAATAAAACACGCAATGGAAATTTCAAGTTCTACACTTTTCCAGTTGCCATACATAAGTTTCATCAATAAAAAGAATGGTTCACTGCATTGAATAAATATTGATAGGTGAAGCTAACCTGATTGTTTTGCTTACGTGCAAAAGAATTTGTCGATCAAGTAGGACCATGGAGTGCTCCATTCTAACCTGTACATGAGGTAATGTACATGAATAGTTTTTATGTTAGTTAATCTAATAAGCTGTTACTATCAACGCAAAAACTCTATTAATTATGTTTTAATAAGGAATATTCATATCATTCAATTTTTCAAATAAATGTGAGCTTGTACCAATTTTTCATTTTCATGTAAGATAACTCATCAGCTGTTATCTCAAAGTTTTTGTCGACTCTCAAATACATCTGTTTGCGGTTGTCTGCTCTCAAATACTTAAAAACTAGGATTTTTCTAATATAATGAGCTATAATACTATCAATAACTAACATTCCTATCCTAAATATCATGTTCTAATCACTGAGAAATGCATGAAGCAGCAAATAATACCATTCTAATTATAAATGCGTTTTTCCCATTTAGCGCTATGCTTTGTATGCTAAAACGCGTAGAAAAGTACACACGATAATCCACCAGAGCGCAGCACGGTAGATGCTCATAGCGAATATGCATGAATCATTGTATAAGATTGGAGTTATTGAAGCTAATCGACTTGGATATTTGAGCTACGAACAGCTGGTTTATCATAAAAATAGTGAGTTTTACAACACCGCGTGATTTTTCCGAAGCTACGCTGTCACTTTTAACATTCAGTTGAATTTATTTGCGTTAGAAGAAGTTTCAATTCCACGCAAAATGACAATGTAGCTATTTCTCGGGTGGAGGGGGTTTTCGTCAACTTACATTGCGCCGACTATAGCTGATGTATTCAATGAAATTCCAGTTTGAAGTTCGAAACTTTAACCGACGACTTATCTGACAACCGGATCCGATCACAACCGAACCTCAAAAATCACATATAAAAGATTTATCAAGTTGTTGTAAATAAGTGCAGTAGGAAAATACTGAGATCTATAAAGTGATAATTTTACCAAAATAAATAAAATTTAGGCTATTTATAAAATAAGTAATTCTGATTTTGTACTAGTAGATCTGGATAACATGATGGCTGGCCTTTGCTACCGAGTCGTGCAAGGGAAAACGGTCCAGCCGCAGCCGGCTGAGTATTTTTTTTTTTGAGGGTGATGCCCACATGGGCTTTTGGGCCTGTGCGTGGGTAATGGGAAGGATGATGATGAGAGATGAATGGACCTACTGCTTTAGGTGGGTTCCGAACCACCGGGAAGCGGTTTTTGAGGCTCATAAATTGAATTCAGAGGAACCGGTCACCAGTACAACGGTGCTGGCAGAGGCACGTCGCTTATCTAATCTCACCGATTAGACGCTCTCTGCCACTGGGACAAACCGCTTCCCAAAGCATTTGGCGGCCTTATTGGCAGCTATTTGGAGTATTTGGCAGCCTTATTGTGGCCGACCGTTTTGCATGAAGAAAGCATACCGTAACTTAAAAGCCAGCATTCTTTATTCTGTAATTGGAGTTCAATAGTTATTAAAATGTAGTTGAATTTATCAATTGAAAATTCTTTATAAAATTCATCATCTAGATTAGAATAGCCTAGATTACAACAGAACATTCCTATAATGTCATTTGCAATTGCAACAGAATTGAACCAACCAAATACAGAGTACAGGAGGCGTTTGGAAAGAAACCAAAACATATTTTGTGTAAGTTACTGTAATATAGTACATTACGCCACAAGCCTGGGAAGGAAAAGTTTACGGTATGAGGATAGTTTCCTGGGCGAGGCTTGCCGAGCCTGGGAATTATTCCGAATACCGTAAAAAACTTCCTGGGCGAGTTGTGTATTATTTTTTTTGCTACACTTCAAATAAATATTATCAAAACAATAACAAAACAAATAGGATTAATGAAATCTAAGAACAGCTAAGACCAGATAACTTACTATATTAGCTTTGGCTGAGCTGAATCTGGAGTAAGCTGAACTGCTAAGTATTGCAAGATTTGCTTCTGGGTAGTGGTTTACTGATCACTGATAATTCTGTTATGTATGTAAAACATAATCTACTTCAATACCAAACTGAATCAAATACTGGGGGCTCTAATGGGCCTGGGGGTGTACCTCCTCAGCCAAGCGGGCGTGGGGGCCTCCCCCCAGCAAATTTTGTGAAAGTATACTTTAAAACTGTGCTTTAGAACGCCTTTTATATAGCCAATCAAATGACGAAATCCCTATTTTTTGAGCATAAAATATTGATGATATACAGAGTGTCATGAAAGGTGTAACAGCCGGATCCGGAAACCATAGATTTTTAGTTATTTTTCAAGTAGGCCTACTTACAGTAATTAAATTGTCAATATCTCAAGAATCATTTGTCAAAATTAAATTTTAAAGGTATTATTAGGAAGAGTAAATAATTTCACATTATAGTTGGCGCAACGTAAGTTGTCTATTTCCCCCTCCACCCGAGAAATAGCTTCATTGTCAGATTGTGTGAAATTGGAACTTCTTCTAATGTAAACACATTCTACTGAATGTTAAAAGTGCTTAGCTTCGGAAAAATCATACGGTGTTGTAAAACTCACTATTTTTTATGATAAACCAGCTGTATGCAGCTCAAAAATCTAAGTCGATTAGCTTCAACAACTCCAATTCTCTTAATCTCTAACACACAATGATTCATGCATATACGGCTCTTCTTACTTTGAAACTCTTCAGAGGGCAAATTACGATCTTCCGACTATTTTTGACACTTGGAAAAAAATTTCAATTGTTTTTGAACAAATTTCTCGCTTTCACCACCCACTTATCTTCTTAAACAAAAAAAGTTTCTAGATCGTCGAAAATTTCATGTTTTCTGTTCGAGTAGACTTGACATTGACAAACATATTCGTAGATAGAAACTGAATTGTTGGTCGGATATAGAAAATTCAAAAACCATTAGAAAGCACGAATTCTCCTTGTCATTTTGACATAGAAACATGATTTTACTACAACCAATGATTGTGTGAGAATTGATATATAGGTACGACGGAAAATAATATTTTCGCGCTTTTTCAATTTTACTTTTACCCAGGAACCGTTTCAATACTACTGGCATGTCGAGGATGAAATTCTACATACAGATATGGGGTCCAATCGAGGATTTGAAGAAGTTTCAATTTCTCACAATCTGACAACCTAGCTATTTCTCGGGTGGAGAGGGAAATAGTAGTCTACTTAGATTGGCCGACTACAATTTAAGGTATTCTACATGCCATAGTCATCGATTATTGAGCTGTATTTTTAGCCGGTTTAAGTTGAAAAAGAGTGATTTTCAAGTTTTTCTAGAACCTCAAACAGATTTTTCACGATTTTTTTCCAGGGTGAGAGAAATTTCCATAGATTAGAACCTTCCTTTTTCATTATCTCCAAATGAGACCAAGTACAGGGGTCTATCTCAAATCCCTGAGTCAGATTTTTTATTAAAAACTAGACTATACCCTATTCATGATCAATTCTATAGGACTCAGAACTGGTCACTAGTCCTGGTTGACTGGAACTGGTTAGAAGTGCGTATCTGCAGTGGTTATTGATATATTTGCTAAAATATGAAAATAATCAGTATTTTTTAAGTTCAAAGAGGTTTAACATGGTTACCTGATGCTTCAACTTACTTTTCTGTGGGTGAAATTTGTAGATAATTCAATTTTAAATAAAACTGGTTCAGTCAATAAACAGCCTAAATCTAAAATGTCCCACAAACTCAGAAATCAGGTTTGAATGAAACAAAACTGAATGGCCAATTACATTTGAAGAATCAATGTGTCTAACTTATTGAATCTTATCTTATAAATCTTTTATAGTTTTAATTGAAAAAGTGTTATCAAGGGCGTACGCAGGATTTTTTCCAGGGGGGGGGGGCAAGCCATGTTCCCTTTCACGTTGACCACCCCCACCCCTCTCTTTCTAGGCCTACTCAAAAAAGAGGGGGGGGGGGGGTCAGTCATAATATTGTTCAGTTCACTACATTCTATAAAGAAAAATTGAAAATAAAAATAAATTAACCATAGTTATTGTTAATAATTGATTATGGATGATTTGTGATTGAAATGATTAATATTCCATGAAGTTATATGAGATAAGGTATTTTGTACTAACAAGTCCCACATTCTTTTTTAAATAAATTCATCACAAAATTTGATTGTGATTCAATTTTCTGTTCACTGATTGTTCAAAGTAAAGCAAATTCAATCTTGCAGGTGTTAAGTATTGGCTAGTTCCATCCATTCAACATGATATTTCCAGGTCTGTTTATTGTCTCCAATATTCTGCCTCATGTAGAATAATTATGTTGAGTTTCTGTCTCATTTCAACATTACGAATTCTATCTTCTCTGGTACACCCCTTTAGGCTACTGCACTCAAAAATTGCATTTCAGCCTCTTGTAACCTGCTCCATTCTTTATTTCTCGGTACCGGTACCCAGGTTTCAGAGACATATAGGAGATCTGAGATTGGCCAATGGCCATCACTTTATAAAATTTCAAATTGTGTCTCTCCTGGCTTCATTTTTCAAAGTCCTGTTGATTGTCTCACAAATAGCTTGAATTCAATTTATCCCAGAAGAAATATTCAGTTCCTTTTTTCGTCCTGAACGTACTCAAACCTCACAAATATGGATTTGAAGGAGAAAAACAATCAAGCAATCCTTCAAAAGACAATCATAATCTATTTAAAACTGCCTTCATTGTCAGTTTTGTCTTCTTTAAATCCTGATCCTGATTTGTGAGGTTTGGGTGCGTTCTAGAAGAAACGGTAACTGAGGTGATTAAAAATTTAATTCTCTACAATATTGCTTGATTCGAAATACCATTCAACAATAATGTATCCTAGAGTTCGGCCAGTTTGAAAATATTAAGATACTGTAGTACCTATGATTCTCACCCAGGAAAAATGCCCTAGAATATTAGAAGGGAGTTCTGAAATACTATATTTTATGGCTGGCTATTCGGCTCTGTATGCGTTTATTGAGAACTATGTAGTATTAGATTACCGAAGACCTCAAATTCAAAAGATAGTTTTGAAAAATTTTTCAATAAATCCAAAATCCAAGGTAAATTAATTCATAGCTTAATGAGGATAGAATTAAATAGGTAGTTGAACTACTACAGTAACATCATTCTTCCAAGATATGCGAAGAACATATCTTATAATACTCTCTTTTCAATCTGGTCCTTGTTTTTTATTTTTAATTCACGATGGATTAAGCGAAATCCCATCAATCTTTCTTCTACCATTGTGCTCTACTGCTCGCTGAGCCGTCTTTAGCATACGAAGGGTACCTAGCCTTAATTTTTTCCCTGTAGGCTAGTTGCTGAGAGTGGTGGGAAAGCATTTGAATGAGTATGTCTAGTATACTTAAAAAAATATTTGCAAAAAATTTAGCTGCTCCAATTAGGCTATCTCCAACTCTTCATTTTTTCCTTTCATTCAAATACATTATACCACAGCTCTAACTTTGCAGTACCGTAATGGATTCTAGCTCATGAAACTACATTGAAGATACAAAATTTTCTTTTGATTCTCTGGAGCTACCTACACTTGAACACATAAAGAGTTAGCAAGGAAAACGGAAAGATTTCAATAAGTCATCAACTCTTCAAGAAAATCAATTTCATCATTTATTAGTTATGAATATGAGGGATAAATGTACTCGTACTTCAAGTGCTTAATGTATTCTATTGGAGAATAATTGAAAAGATCAATTATTTATTATAGGCCCAATTAATTAATAAAATATGAAAATTTGCGAATCGTCCTCCATTCCAAGGCATAGAGCATATTGTTGGACAGATTTGCGTGAACTTTGGAGTATTGTCTGTTGAACAAAAGCAATACCGTTTTTTGAAGTGTTCAAAGGTTTTTTTAGAGATTTCTCTAGTTTGTTCAACATGTCTGAATATGAGGTGAAAGTGAAGTCATTCAAACCTCTAAAACATGAGATATTATGTTTACAATTAACTTAATAGGCCTTCAATTGATTTTAAAAAAAAACTTCATTTCTCTTATTGGTACAGTAAATGGCTGCCTTTTTTCCATGTTCGTGACTTATTCAAATTTTTCCGTTTCATTGGCTTTCACTACAAAGAATGGGGAAGTGACAGAGAGAAAACAAGAGTATTCTGATTTGAAAATCTTACTTCCAAAGACTGTTGAAAGAGTGAAGATGAGGAATTATTAATGATCTTCTCCAGTATTAAATTGGAGACTCAGATGGAAGTTTCACCCCTGCGTGAGTCTGTGACTTTGTAATCTTTACAAAATTTGTGAAAATATTTTATTCTATAATGATGATTTTTATTTTTTTATAATATTCATTACTATTTTCATCTAATTCATTTCATTTCTGAATTTATTGAAAACAAAAAAATTATGTCAACTTCTAGGGCCCCTGCCTGCGTACGCCCATGAGTGTTATAGTTTTAAAATGTTAAATACTAAATTTTGGTTATAGTGCATATTCTATCCTGACCCATTGTATTTCGAGTATAGTACTTGATTCTTCTCAAGCATGAGAATCTTGAAATCATATTGTAGTCCAGTCAAATTAAGCAAAAAAAGTGAAAGTCGGAGGACCCAGCTGAAAATTTGCAGATATGATCAGAAAATGGCGCTGGACGAGAAAATTTCATAGTTCTTTTTTTTGAAGACAATAAAATTTTGAGAAGAATAAGACTAATTGCATTTTTTATCATTAAATGTTTTCGAGTTACAATTATTTAAAAAATTGGTAATTTTTTCATAGGATTTAGATGTTAAAATTTTTCTCACTTATAAAGTTTGTAACTATAAATTGAGCACCCGTACATTATCGTATTCTAAATCTCTCTCGGTGAAATTCATTTTTCTTTCATTTGAGACCAATTTCACACTTTAATGTTCAATATGTTTTGAACTACAGCGATTTAAAAGAACCCTCACACCCCTAAAAACCTCTAAAATTGCATATTATATCACAAAAACGTACTAAAAATATTGGGATAAGTTATCGGCTTATATTTCTGGAATTATGTTCCTGAGACCCTAGGCTGTCATGAGCAATGTTGAGACTAAATTCAATTACTAACCATCTGAAAGAGGAGGATTTCCTTTACATTTCATTATAATTTTCGCCTACAGGTTCCCGTTTGGGAGTCACTCTAATGTGAAAATGTTCTGTTTTCAACGAGGAGGTATTATTACACACAGTAGGCTACCATTACTATCTGAAACTTGGAATTTTTTATCAAATTTTACGTATAATATATGAATTTATACCGGGACTCTTGTCTTGGGGACTTTTAGTACTATGTTATTAAGTGCCCTTTTCTGATCATATCTGCAAATTTCTAGCTGGGTCCTCCAACTTTTAATTTTGTTGCTTAGTTTGACTGGACTATTGGGGGGGCAAAGGGAATGTTTGGGGGGGGGGGGGTTTCAACTGCCTCCCCGTGCCCCCCCCAAAATTACGCCTATGACATAGGGACTAGTAAGCAGCTTATTACCGTGAAGTGTAGCAAAAATGTAATTTATTATCTATAATATGAAATTAAACACAATTGAATTGTAGGCTACATTGAAGAATAATTTATAAGAATCCAAGATATATAATTATCTAAGAATAATATTATTACCATTATTTTTCAGTCTATTTAGTATGAGAAAATATATAACTATTGATAAAGTGTATAGAATAGAAAGATTGTAGCACCATCTCTCGGATTTCTCAGCCCTTAATTGTATGAAGAAATTTTCAGAGCAGTCTAGAGGATTAATTTGAGTGGAGCCAAGTCTAGAAGACTAGAATTTAATACATCATTAAATTTGGAGAAGAAAAAAAAGAGCAGCTTTTGGCATTGTTGGCTCAGTGCAATAATAAAGTTATTGCTACAATAATTAACATGATACAATAAAAATGATTTAAGGAGTTGACAAAAATAGGAGAATTTTACTTTATATAGACTTTATCAGGGTACAGATATAAAAGAGATAGCAGTAGCAAACAAAATTAATTTTGCATTAATTTAAAATGTGATACAACTGACGCTAAAAAGTAATGGGGTTTCGTCTGCTCCTTGCACGCTCAAACAGCTGATGTTATCAATAAGAGTTAGCCAAGATTTAGCTATGCCTAGATAATATCATTGAAAGAAGTATGAAAATACTTCGTTCAATAATTCAGAGAACTAAAGGTAAACAAACTTCCGCATGAGTGGTTCTCAATATTTTGAAAATTCCAAATCACAGTCACTGTCAGTCAGCCATCATATTCACTGCTGTTCATCAATCAACAATTTAAAAACTCAACCATATATTATGACTGTTTCAGTGTGAATGGGGCATTTAAAAAATTTTGTTCACCTTTGGGTCAACGCACAGCACTGGTACGACTCAGACCAGAACAAGGAGGTTCACCTTGGATCAGACCAACTTGCAGCCAGAGAAATACGGAATTACATGTGAGTAGGGCTCTATAAAAAGGGCCCTTTTTATAGAGCCCTACATGTGAGCAAATGGAGATCATATGGAGTATCGCGCACTAGTCAGACCAGAAAAAGAAAACAGCTGTACTATGCTGTACAACTGCTTCCAATGTTAAGGGTATCTGTAATGATTTAAATCATGTTTTCTATCATGGTCAGGGCCTGGTCTGAAGTTTGGTCTGATTACATCTGGTCTGACCCAAGTCGTGGTCTGGTCTGAGTCGTACCAGTGCGCGTTCACCCTGTCAACAGAATTATTGAACGAAGTGTAGTTTAAGTTTGCCTGAAGCAAAAATATGGTGCTGACGGCAAAAAAATTGATCCAAACTAACTGTTATGAAGCGCCTCACACCTATGGCCAACTTATGATTATACAATCAATATTATTAGTACAGTGCAATTAGACTCGATCCTCAACATCCAAAGAGAAAGGGCGATTCCTACGCCAACTTGTTCTATACAACCCCTTTATTGTTTGGTAAAAAGTTACACCCTTATGAGCGTCGGGTTTTTGGTGGAGGGGGGGGGGGTGAAAGGTGCAAAATTTCAGTTTTTCGTGAATTGTAGCCGAACCAAGCGTCGGACGAAAAAATTCCATGCATGTTTTTTCTAGAGAACAAAATTTGGAAGAGATTGAGAACAATCACAACCCTGTATCATCAACCGTTTCCAAGTTACAATTTTTTGAAAACCCCATATTTTTTTCACATGAATTATTCCGTTACTTTAAAAGTTTGTAACTTTGAATTGGAAACAATTGCATCCATATTTCAAAATCCCTCTCGGCGAAATTCATTTCTCAAATTCATTTAAGACCAAATTCACACTTCTATGTTCAGTGGTTCATGTGCTACAACGATTTTAAAAACCCTTACATCCCCAAAAATTACATTTTATCATACCAAAAAAATACTAAAACTATTCGGATTGACTCATACTTCTATATTTTGTTTCTTGAGACCCTAGACTGTCATAAAAATTGTTGACTCGACCAAGACTATCATAGGATTCATGGGGGTTGGTCAAAAGCATCCCCTTATTTTTAATAATTTATATTCCCTTATAACTTTTGATTGGTACGTTGGATTATATCGTTTAATAGCTCATCATTTTCTACTCATCACGGCGGTATAAATTCATATATTATAATCCAAATTCGGTGAAAAACTTGAAAATTCAGATTTAAATGATACCCTTGAATAATAATACCTGCACATTGGGAAGTTCAAATTTTCACGTATCAATGATCCCAATCGGGAAGTTGTGAACGGGAAAATCTGAAACTATCAAGAAATGTAGAGAAAATCTTCCTCTTTCAGATAGATGGTTACTATGAGAATAGCGAAACCTTCGACATAAGAAGGTGCACAACCGGTTTTTATCACACTTTTTCTGATAAATTCGCTCATGTTTTTAATTATATTGAAATTTCTCCATCAATAAGCATTGAACAAGAAATTTTAATATACCAATTTTTAGAGGATAAATCACTCTACATTTCTAGACCAAGAGCATAACTCTACCTACAATAGTTACCGAGTTACAATAGAATGAATTATGTGTAATTTTTTAACAATTTAAAACGCTGATTTTCCAACTGAGTGTTATCATGAGGAATTCATTGTAAAATCATGATGAATCCTATATGATATTAAAGATCACATTTTTTCTACAATTTGAGACCAAATTCATATTTTTTGAACAATTATTTAATGAGCTACGTATATTTTTAAAACCAATCGTCGTCTTCTTTAGCTCAGCGAAGCGTTTAAATGTATCACTATGTATCATAGTGTAAGGAGCGCCTCTCAGAGTGAGCTCTGAACTCGACAGTTGGTTTGAAAAATGGATCTAGCTAATTGTGTAATTGTTCAAAAAATGTAAATTTGGTCTCAAATTGTAAAGAAAAATATACTCTTTGATACTGTATATGATTCGCTGAATTTCTTGAATAAAACTCTGATGAAAACATTTCTGTAAAATCAGCTATTTCAATTTTTACTTATTTTTAACGATGTATTCATCTGTAACTTTGTAACTAATGAAGGTAGAGTGATGTTCTTGGTCTGAAAATGTAGAGAATTTTGCCCTCCATAATGATTATAGAATTAGAAGCCAATCCAAATATTTTTGGTATTTTTTTGTATGATAGAATGTAATTTTAGGGGATTTTGGGGATGTAGGGGTTTTTTCAAATCGCTGTAGCACATGAACCACTGAACATAGAAGTGTGAATTTGGTCTCAAATGAAAGAGAAATGAATTTCGCCGAGAGGGAATTTGAAATACGGATGCAAGTGTTTCCAATTCAAAGTTACAAACTTTTAAAGTAACGGAATAATTCCTGTGAAAAAATATGGGGTCTTCAAAAAAATGTAACTTGGAAACGGTTGATGATACAGGGTTGTGATTGTTCTCAATCTCTTCCAAATTTTGTTCTCTAGAAAAAACATGCATGGAATTTTTTCGTCCGACGCTTGGTTCAGCTACAATTCACGAAAAACTGAAATTTTGCACCTTTCACCCCCCCCCCTCCTCCCCCAAAAACCCGACGCTCATAAGGGTGTAACTTTTTACTAAACAATAAAGGGGTTGTATAGAACAAGTTGGCGTAGGAATCGTCCTTTCTCTTTGGATGTTGAGGTTCGGTCTTTTTTGAACTAATTGCGGTACTATATAGTATGTGTCAGCTTCTCTTTTCATCACAGGAATTCTCATGAAAATATTCATAAAACATGTAACTTATGTAATCAACTTTTAAATACCAGAAATTGAGTAATTAATAAAAGTAATCAAGTAATTACAAGATTACATTATAGTACACTATATTAAATTATATTTACATTATTAAATTGAGTACATTTTTTTAATTAATTTTTATAAATAAAATTAAATAAATAAACTTTAATGAAGAAATCAAATACAGGAATAATTACCTTAATTCATTAAATTTAATTATTTATGCTCAGATAACACAGTAATGGTCATGAACTCAGAATAAATCATTTGGAAATAAACAAAAATATAACTTACATCATGATCAAGAACTTTTTATAAATACAAAATAAATTACTCTGCTGAGTAGATAAAAATTCTAAGAATATAACTGAAATAGAGGGTGATTGAGATTTAACAAATTGCTGTTCCTCTCAATTACCGGTATGTATGGTAATTAACTACATGTATGGAGAACTTTGATCTTGGAGTGAATGATTTATTACAAAATTTACATGTGTAAGGTCTTGCTCCATTGAGTGTGTATATAAATGACTGGTAAGAAGTGATTTGCGAGTAAATGATTTATTACAGAAATTACATGTGTAAGGTCTTTCTCCAGTGTGTACATGCAAATGTCTGGTGAGAGTTGATTTTTCAGAGAAAGATTTCTCACAAAATTCACAGTTGAATGGTTTTTCTCCAGTATGTGTACGTGAATGATTTGTAAGCGCTGATATTTGAGTGAATGATTTATTACATAATTTACATGTGTAAGGTTTTTCTCCAGTATGTGTACGTAAATGTCTGGTAAGATGTGGTTTTCGAACAAATGATTTATTACAAAATTCGCAGATAAATGGTTTTTCTCCAGTATGTGTAAGTGAATGATTTTTAAGGGTTGATAATTGAGTGAATGATTTATTACATAATTCACATGTGTAAGGTCTTTCTCCAGTATGTACACGTAAATGACTGTTGAGAGTTGATTTTTGAGAGAATGATTTCTCACATAATTCACAGGTAAATAGTTTTTCTCCAGTATGTACTAGTAAATGACAGGTAAGTTCTGAATTTTGAGTAAATGATTTGCTACAGAAATCACATGTGTAAGGTCTTTCTCTAGTATGTACACGTAAATGTTTGGTAAGAGTTGATTTTCCAGAGAATGATTTCTCACAAAATTCACAGTTGAATGGTTTTTCTCCAGTATGTGTACGTGAATGATTTGTAAGGGCTGATATTTGAGTGAATGATTTATTACATAATTCACATGTGTAAGGTTTTTCTCCAGTGTGTGTATGTAAATGTCTGGTAAGATGTGGTTTTCGAACAAATGATTTATTACAAAATTCACAGATAAATGGTTTTTCTACGTTATGTGTAAGTGAATGATTTGTAAGGGTTGATATTTGAGTGAATGATTTATTACATAATTCACATGTGTAAGGTCTTTCTCCAGTATGTACACGTAAATGACTGTTGAGAGTTGATTTTTGAGAGAATGATTTCTCACATAATTCACAGGTAAATGGTTTTTCACCAGTATGTGTATGCAAATGTCCAATTAAAGATGATCTTTTTGTGAATGATTTATCACAAAGTTCACAGATAAATAATTTTCCTTCATTATGTGTCACTAAATGTCTGGTAAGTTCTGATTTCTTATTAGTTTTAAAGTCACAGTGGTCAAAAGTATGAGACTTGGTGACCTGAACATGTGGATTGTGTGATGTTGATTGTCCTTTATGCTTACATGTGTAAGAACTTGAACTTTGTTTTTGAAATATGTCTTCAATGTTTTCTTGACTTGGATTCAGCGGCTGAGTTGACACATCACAGTAATCCATGCTCTCACTATTCTGCCCTTGATCCAGTGATTCTGCAATTGGCCTAGAATAGTCTGGATTATGAACATGCCAGCTGTCCAGTTGCATGTAGACTGGACGAGAGAGACCCTTGCTTTCACACTCTTCTACCTGTAAGCAAGTTAGTTTCGTCAAATAACCAATAATTAAGGAATTACAACTCGTTATGAGACCTGGGGTGCTTACATAAACAAATCGTAATTGATATTAATAGAAGTGTCCTATTTTTGGAACACGCTGTATAGTGGTTGTGGATAAAATAGTGTATGCATTGGTTTTATTCAGCCTTTAAAGCACTCAAATTCAAATTCCATCAACAGAAACAGGTACAAAAACAAGATAGCTTACAATTACATTTTGAAATTAGTATACAAACAAGACATAATACATTCTTAAAATTCAATTATGCAGACAAACAGAAAATTCAATGCAAGAACAGAACTTCTCAATTTCAATATAGCAGTAAATACATTTATGGTGGTGGAATGCTACTGGCACAAGTAAACTTGGCTGCCAGTAGGAGTAGCAATGATTATTAGGCCTATTAAAATGTTCGTTATTACTTGATGAGATACTCGTGCTTCTCGTAATACAAAGGTTGCATCAACTACTATTTTAATGATTAATGCAAAAAATGACTTGGAAGCAGAAAATGTCATGCTATATGGATAGCAGACAGTTAATCCAGGGTTCAATGTATAGGTAGGTATCTGAAATTTACTTAGTGGTTCTTTTGTACAGAATATGTTTTGAATTTGCCAAACATTTCAGGCTAATACCTTACACCAAAGATAAAAGACAAAGATAAAGACAAAGATAAAAATCATTTATTGAAAAGAACCCTGAAAAATGACTGGTTATCAAGATAACTATGATAATTAGAGTTATGGTAGAGTCAAGATTAACATTAGAGTTATGGTAGGTGAGACAGTAAGATTAAGCTGCCGACCGTACTTCAAAGAGCTTGAAATTCTTCCTCTTCCCAGCCTTTTTATTCTTGAATGTATTTGCTTGATAGAAAAATACGAGAACGATTTTAGTAGAGGATCTATGGTACATTCCTACGAGACAAGATGAACATCACCGAACAACTCTTTTTGCTAGAGGTGCTAGGAGTTTGGGTATCAACCTTTTTAATGCCTTGCCTGACCATCTCAAAAATCTGGAATTGAAGAAAATTCAGAACTTAATTAAAGAAAGAGCTACTTAAATTCTGTTTTTATTCCGTGAACGAGTTCAATGAGTATTTCCCTTATCGCAATTGAGCAACTTTATTACAAACCATATTGACAAATCCTTAATACCACTTCAACAGGAGGTCACAGGAAGCTTAAAAAATATCAAATAACCCTGAAAAAAGACTGGTTATGAAGATAACTATGATAAAGATTTGTAATTAAATATCAAATCTAATATTTTCAATTTGTAAAGAATTAATGATAATAAAAAAGCCTATTTTCACTGTAAAATCAACTCAGAAATTTAATGGGACAAACTGGAAGTCTCTAACTTTAATATGAATTGGAGTAATGAGTGAAATTTTCTAGTACCATCAACCTCCAGAAAATATGAAATTCTTCACTAGTATGGAGCTTACAACACCCAAAATATAGAATAGATTATATTCTACAGATACTGAATACTCACAGTGAGGCCATTAAGGGGCAAAGTTTTGAATGGCTATCTTGCTTGAATGCATCAATATCCATCCTAATCACACTGCAAAGTAAAGATACACAAATAATTTAAATTATGACTTTGAGATGTTTACATATAACTTACATACAATTTGCATATTCCTTTTCCAGTATTTTACCTCAGCCAAGTTGTTAATTTTCTCAACAGGACTGATATGAAGTGTTCAACTTTGATTCATAATAAATGAAGCATGTTCTATCTATTTATCAATATACCTTGTATTCCCTAAATGTATCAACATTTTTATTTGTACCCAGCTTGAATGAACATTTTTCTACAAACTACAAAATGCATTTTCTACGGTTTACCCAAGGAAAAATATTATTTCATAAGAGGTTTTGGAGTTATGAACAAATGCAATAGTTTATACATTGCAATAATTTTGATTGATGTAAAAATTTGCGAGATTTCTCTCATAAATTTAGCTGGAATAATGATGCACTCTTTTGCAGAGTACACAAGTCATCAACGAGGTCTTCAATCCTTCTCAATATAAGGTTTCCTATTTTCCCACCTGAAATACAATGAGCAATATTACAATTTAAACAGATGAAGGAAGAGCCGGAATAGAGAGACAACATATAAAGTGAAAAAGGATGAGTTGAATGGGAAGGAGGAGCATTATTTGATAGTTTGACAAATTACTTGTTATTTGAAAATGTACAATCTTTTGAGAATAACTGGTCAAGCAAAGAAGACATTCTGGTAAGATGGGAAAATTACTCCAGCTTGGTCAATATTAGCTCAAAAATTATAAAAATTGGACTCAAATTGTAGAAAATATTCTCCTCAACAATTTGAAACCAAATTTTAAAAATTTTCAACCAATGTTGACCGAGCTGGAGTAATTTTCCCTGAATGTGTTCTTTGCTGGTTCAGACTATATAGGGAAATATATATATAGGGCTATAATACAGTATATAGGGCAGCTGAAGCAACGCGCTTAGTGTACAAAAATTGTACTAGTAGTCCAAAGATTTATTTTTATTATTGGTTCATCATTTTATTCTACTATATTTCAATTTGCTCATTTATTCAACCACAAATAGACATTGACATTTTTGCTTTGATTATTACAATTTTCGATAACTGTCATGTAAACCGTCCTGGATTAATTCAGTTCAAATTGGACAGATTAAAGTCTGCTGGAGTCGAATTTCCAGCCAAGTTCTGCTACTCTCTACCAATTACATGTTGATTTTGAATTTCGCTTTGAACAATCCAGTAAAATTGCTTCATTGCAGTAAAATTGCATTGATTTACAATTGTAAAATTGCATTATTGTAAACTTATAATAGTTTTCCATCTAGAATAATATGTGGATCAACTGAATGTTTTATCACTCACAAATTCTGTGTTATAGTTCTTACTTTTGACTCAAGGTCGAAGTCGTTGTCCGTCTGTTCGTTCGTTTGTTTGTTTGTTTGTATGTTTGACAATAACTTTTGAACGCCTCAATTAATCAACTTCAAATTCAGAACACATATTCTTGGAACCTTTATACAGGTCAAGTTCGTTGGACAATGAAATCGATCTATTCCTTCATCCTTTTTCAAGAGAAAAAAGGATAAGTTCTCAACAACACTATATCTATATATACTCCCGTATATTTCAACACAATAATCACGGCTGGGAAAAAATGTCATATGGAATTTGAATGAATTATTTTTTTGGAGAATCCATCTGATACATAACTTAATTAAATTTTAATATTTTTCATCATTCTTTCAATTTGAAAACTTTTCTGTGAGAGAACTGAATAACAAACTATAATATACATTTGAGCACGTGGCAATTTTTCTGGAATTACCGAAATATTATAAGATATCAGTGCATGAACGGAGAGAATTTGATTGCGTTTGCCAATATAATTGAACTCAATCATGCATTATAGATTCTTGTATATAGATCCGTATTTTTCAAGTGTATGTTATTCTGACCGATGTTCAAGTGATTGACATGTGTGAATTTATTGCACGTAATTTTTATTATTCCCTTGCTCTTATCTTGTGCATTTATCATGCTTAACTAATATTTTCGTGTGAGAGAACTAAATCTTCCAATGCATTAACTTTTTTGATTATTATTGAGATTATCAGTTTTCTAAGACATTTACTATTCTATTAGAATGGTTTGGAAATGAACTTCTGATAAGAAACTATATTATACCTTTAAGTACGTGGCAATTTTTCTGAAATTACAAATTATAAGTGATATCATCTACATTATACTTTTCAGTGCTCAAACACAAAGAATTCGAGGAATTTGCTCAAGTTTGCTAATAATTGAGCTCTATTATGCACGGTTGATTTTTGTGAGTAGATCCGTATTTATCAAGTGTATGTTATTCTGACTGATTTCCAAGTGATTGACTCGTGTGAATTTATTGCTCGTAATTTTTATTATCCTCCTCCCCTTTTGTTGTTTATTCATTATCATTAACTCATATTTTCTTTAATCATCATTGAGATTGTCGGTTTCTAAGAATTTGAATATTTTATTAGAACGGTTATGTACGGTAGGAAATGTACTTTTGAAACAATTAATATTTGAATTAACATTATTATGTTCATGTTTATATAGCCTGTGAGCTGCTGTATTTGTGGTCATGTATACAATGACTGTGCATGATGTTCTTCATCAGGCTAAAATTTTTTATGCTATTCAATTGGAATCAATTTCAGTGACTATCTTGATGATTTGTTTTTAATAGACTTGGATTATAAAACTCTTGAGATTACAGTATAGAATCATGCCAAAAATAAAACGCAAGAGTGCTTCACAAATTGCTCGTGATGCTGCTAATAGGCGACAGTTAGAAAACCTTGAGCAGCAATCTCAGAGGTTGTTATTAAACCGAGATCGAGTTGCTGCAGTAAGAAGAGCTGAAACTTCACCTGAACGTAGACACCGTTTGAGCTTGGAGTGTGAGTGATCTGCTGCATCAAGAACTGCTGAAACTTCGCCAGAGCGTAGACATTGTTTGAATTTGGAACGTGAGCGTTCTGCTACATTGAGAAGTGCTGAAACATCAACAGAGCGAAGGCAACGTTTGGACTTGAAGCGTGAGCATTCTGCTGCATCAAGAAATGCTGAAACATTATCAGAGCAAAGGCAACGTTTGGACTTGAAGCGTGAACAATCTGCTGCAAATAGGAGTTCTGAAAGTTTATCAGAGCGTTCTGCTCGCCAATCTCAGGACAGAAACTACCACAGGAATGCACGTTTTAGTCAACCCGCACCTGAAAGAGTCAGACTGCAGGCAAAGAATCGTGTTGTCAGAGCAGAGGCTAGGCGTACACAGAGAGATGGACCTCAACAAATGGAAAATAATAGTTTTGAAATTTATCAAAAGTCTCTGGAATGGGACTCTTGTATTATGTGTAAAGAGAACTTCATTGATATGAAAGTGAAAGAAAACATATGTCTTTGATGCCAAAACTGCTGTAAATGATATAGATCCTGGTGAGTTACCCAATGCTTTGAGGAATCTTTCTATGATTGAGGAACAATTGATAGCTCGTGTACATCCTGTTATTTCTGTTTATAAAATAAAGGGACAACAGTATGGATACAGTGGCCAAGTTATCAACTTCCCTCAAAATGTTGAAGAAATAGCAAGAATTCTACCAAGAGAATTAGATACACTATCTTCAATAGTAGTTTTTTGAAAAGAGACTCTTGCAGGCTACTCAGGCTTTAGAGTTGATAGGAAAAGAGTTGAAAATGCACTAAAATATCTCTGTGAAAATAATATTTATTACCAGGATGTAATTATTGATGAGGAGTGCTTGTCTCTTCTTCCTGATAATGGACACTTTGGAGAGGAAACCATTGGGAATGGTGGAGGAGGAGGAGGAGGAGTAGTAGTAGTAGTAGGAGGAGAAGGAGTAGTAGGAGGAGAAAATGAAGAAGAAGGACAAGTAGAAGAAGAAGAGGATAAAGGGCGATTCACACATATAGTGGCGTACTAGTGTCGTACTAGTGGCGTACTAGTGTCGTACCGTTTCAAATGGAATCTCTCAAACGGTCTTTCCATTTGATTAACACGGAAACGGTCGGGAGTGATTCACACATATAGGACTGTACTAGTGGCGTACTAGTGCTGGACGATGAAAGACCGTTTCCAAAGCGACTTCTCAAGGACACGGTCTATGGTGGTCTGACACGGCCTGCGACCGGCATGAGCACAGTCCTGAATAGTTTTGGCCATGAATAGTTTAATGAGATGGTCTGCTTTGAAAAATGGAACAATATGCATTCAGCGTAACTCTGAGCTAAAAGACAAATCTGTACAAGAAATAAAAAAGATTCTAATAGAAGACAGGGCTCTGAGGTCAAAAATTCTCTATTTCAATTCAACTTTAAGAGGTTCAAGTGCCTACTGGCGTGCACGTTGCTCTGAACTTCTCGATATGGTGCAAGCATTGGGAACTCCAACCCTTTTTTTTACTCTCAGTGCTGCAGATATTCATTGGCCAGAGCTATACAGATTGCTGGATCCCAACACCAATTACTCTTCTATGACATCTAAGGCTGCATATAGGAGAAGATCAGCTCTCCTTAATGAGAACCCCTTGCTTGTCTCTTTCTTTTTTCACAAAAGAGCTGATTATTTTATAAAAATGTAATTTGCCCTGAATTCAATGTGAAGGATATGTGGTACAGGACAGAGTTTCAACATAGAGGAAGTCCACACATTCATGGAATTCTGTGGCTGGCTGATGCTCCTGATGTTTCCAAACTGGAAGAAATGAGTGAGAATGAATTATCAGATGTTGTTGTTTACTTTGATAATTTGATTTCTACAATGAATCCACAGATGAATTCACCTGTACCAAATATTCATCCCTGTCAACTCCACTATTCTGAGGTCGAAAACCATGAAGAAGACTATGTGAATATATTAAACTGTTGCCAGCGTCATACCAAACATGGACCTCAGTGCATAAGAAGAAATAAAAAAACTGGGAGAGAAGAATGCCAATTCAAGTTCCCATTCCCATTACAACCTGCTTCTGAAATAAGGAAGGAAGATGAAGATTGGCAACTGATGACAGCAAGGAATGACCCTTTACTCAACCGTCACAACAGATTTATAAGTGAACATTGGAGAGCCAACACAGATATTCAGTGTATACTGAGTGCATCAGCAGTTCTCAACTATATTGCAAAATATGCCAGCAAAGCAGAACCTCGGTCACAAGTATTGGAGGACCTATTGAAAGAGACTCTTGCATCAAAGAAGAACAAGAATGTCACGACAATCATCCAAAAGATTTTCCTCAAAATGTGCTGTGAACGAGATTTCTCAGCACAAGAGACATTTCATATTCTCATGGGATGGCCGTTATACCACTGTAGCCGTGCATTTGTGAGAGTGAATGTGGAGGAGAAGCAATGGCTTCCAATTCATGATGAGGAAGCCAATGAGCCCCACTTTGAAAAATCATCAGTGTTGGATACTTACCCTTTACAACCAGACTTTCTGGAAAACATGCCAATTATTGATGTTTTCTCAAACTACTACAAAAAAGGTCAGAATTGGGTAAAACGGAGAAAGTCAGCAGTTGTAAGAATTTTTCCTAAACGCAGATTGAGTACAGGAGATGATGAACTTTTTTTCAGACAGCAAGTCATTCTGAAAGTTCCATGGCATTCTCTTGTTGAGTTCACACATAAGACTTGGAAAAATTGGTATGATGGGAGAGTTATTGAAGTGGAACAAGATGAATTGGTACTACCAACAGAGCTGCAAGGCGATTATGATGACCCAGATCCTGATGAGGCTGAGAGAGAGCTTGAAGAGTGGATGGTTGTTGCTGGAGCAGGACCTGGATTAGAAGATTTGCCATCTGTTGAGTTGGGTACAAGAGAGATTGATCTGAATAACAATTGGGGAGAATCTTACCACCAATTCACAAATCCACTTTCTCTTCTAAGTTTTATTTCTGACAAGAGAGGAGATGGGCTCTTGGCATAGGATGATTTCAATGAAATGCCTCAAATTAGTTTCTCAACTGAACAGATGGAAGTTTTGAACTTGTTGAGAAGCCAAATTGATTTCATCAAGGGTAATCAACCTACTGAATCAATATCACAGTCAACCATCATTCAAGGAAAAGCAGGAAGTGGTAAAAGTACTATTATCAGTGCTATGTGTTCTCTACTCACCACTGAGCTGGGTCGTGACAGCTTTTTGTTGATGGCTCCTACTGGTGCTGCAGCTGTCAATGTGAAAGGATCGACCATACACTCTACCCTACATATAAATGTTGGGAAAGTGATGAAGGGTATGGGTGCTGAGGGACTAACTCAATTTCAATCTGACCTCCAACACTGCTGTTTCCTCATCATTGATGAAATGAGTATGGTGGGATGTTCCCTATTGAGAAAAATTGATATAAGATGTCGGGAAGCCAAGCCTCAAAACTGTGAGAAGCCTTTTGGAGGGATGTTCTTGTACTTGCTGGGGGACATCAAACAACTTCCTCCAGTTCTGGATAGACCATTTTATGGGACTGGCTTCAAAGGTGAATTTTATGATGAAGGGCAGATTTTATATAAGACTATATCAAATTGTATTATTCTCACATGCTCCTACAGGCAACAGGGGAATGATCAACAACAGTTTCGAGAGGTTTTGGACAGGCTCAGTACAGGAGAGAGTACTGTAGAGGACTGGACTTATCTTCTCAAAAGAGAAAAGAGCATTGTTCCTGCAACAAAGAGAAATGAGTTTAAAGAGGCATTGAGAGTTTTCCCATTTAATAAGGATGTTGCTGAATATAACTACCACAAACTCACATTGCTAGATAGTCCAACAGCAAAGATTGTGGCGAAAAATAACTGTGCAGAGGCAAAGAGAGCAAATTCAGACTTGGCACAAGGGCTTGATCAAGTTATCTACTTGGCAGTAGGTTGCAGAGTGATGCTAACTACTAACTTATGGATAGCAGCAGGACTTGTGAATGGAGCCCTTGGCACAGTTGTAGACATTGTATTTGAGCCAGGATTGTCTCCTCCAGCAGACATGCCTTTAGTTGTGTGTGTCAAATTTGACAAATATTTGAGTCCAACAATTCAAAACGATTCAGTTCCCATTTCACCCATTGTGAGAGCCTGGAACTCTAATAACATTTCATGCTCAAGGGTACAGCTCCCCTTGACTTTAGCCTGGGCTGTTACCATCCACAAGTCACAGGGATTGACATTGAATAAAATTGTAGTTGATATTGGAGATAAGGAATTGGCTCCCGGGTGTACATATGTGGCCTTCTCAAGAGCAAAGCGAATACAAGACATACTCATTGCAAACCCTTTCAATTATGAACGATTACAGCGCATAAAAGCAATGAAGTTGCTAAATTTGAGACTGGAAGAAGAGAATAGATTACAAACATTGCAGAGAGAGAATTTGGAGTAATGTGTTCAATAGTACTCAACATTCTACAGGCTATCATATATTTTACTTATCACTTGAACTGTTATTTTCTTATTTCCCCCAACTTTCTTATTAGCTTGTTTACCTGAAGTGATAAATATTTTGAGTTATACGTTTGCAATCTGGAGTTAAACTTTCAAGTGTAGTGAAAAGTGTGCTACGAAGTTGTAAATGTAACCAGTCCTATTACCATCACCTATATGAGAACATCCTCGTCTCAAAAGTGTCATGTACACATGCCAAAAACCACCTGTAAAAACTATTTGCCCAGCAGGAAAGCTGAAATTTGATGCTACTATTGTGTGAGTATTTGAGCTACAGTTCGTCGTCTTGATTAGTTGAACCATAGAGTTGATACACCTTTAAATCAACAATATTAGATACGGTATTGAGGAAACCTCTCAATTGTTGTGGCTTCATGTAGAAGGTTAGAATTGGCTTAGGTAGGTGATTATGTTGTATGTGTGAATTGTGATGTGTATTATAATGCCAGCTCACTGATCTTTATTTATAATATTTTGAGTAGGTAATTACAGTTGCCGTATTTTAGTAGTGATTCAGATGACTGCGTTATTTTGTTTATTTATAAAAATATCTGTTATGTATTTTTTTGTGAATTTTCTACACCAAAATACACTCATTTTAGGTAATCTATTTTAGAATTTTGAATCCTATTCTATCGGGTACGAATAAATCTTGAGTGGAGACAAGTAAGCTTTGTACAGTACTCTTAATTAGTAGAAAATAATTTCATAAGTTAGGACTAGACTAATTTTGTGATGCTGAATCTATAGTCTAATTGATTTTTTCTCTGGACCCATCCTTGATACACTAAGAATGAATAAAAATGTATGTATTCCATGAGCACTTATTGGGTTTAAGATAAATTCTTGACGGTGTTTGTAGGATTTACATAATTCATTTTTATTCCACAAGCATTGCTCAGAAAATTGTGTACCGTACTAAGAATCAAATGATTTTGTTTCAGAGTCTCATGCGTTGTATATATTATTTTGATTGTATTATATTATTAAAATTTTGAAGTCAGAGATTCAATAATGGAAGAATGACTCTGAAAACTACATGATGAAATAAAATACCAGCCCTTTCAAATTCGTAAGTAATTTCCATTAAAAAAAAAAAACATTAATAAGATTGGAAATATAAAATTCCAATAAATTCCAATTCCTGAACTATTCCTCTATTAAGAAAATAGAAACTTAATTTATTGTTTACCATGTGAATCAAATTCATTCTCAATACAATTCAACATAATATTTTTGAAAGTATGTATCAAAATTTGTCAACTGTAATAAATTTCATTTGCAGAATTCATCTAATTCTTAAGTGTACGTGGAATCCAGTTGTATAGAGAATTTCATAATAATTATTGAGTTGGACTGATAGGAATAATGCCACAGGATCTAAAAAAAAACATTATTCAGCAAACTATTAAAGAAATATAAATATATATCTATGTAAGTAAACATTATATACACTAAGATGGAATATAGAATCATTAAAATCAAATCAGTTAGAATTTAAACATTGTAACCTTTGTTTGGAATCATGAAGAAAATTTTAATCAAAGAAATTTTTTTAAAACTTTTCCAATCAGTTATATATGAAAAAAGAATATAGGCTATTTTTACTTAGAGTAAAATTGTTTGATAACAATATTGATGATCTGAGAAAGTGGAAACATGAATATTTAGAATATATTGCAGTAATTGTTGCAATATATAAAATTTATATATAAAGTTTATAGTTAAACTTTATATTCTATAGTGATTGATAAACTGTGGCTGGGGGAAAACCGTGAGTTCTGACGCCATCGGAACCACAGCTGTGAATTTCCCAACTTTTTAGTTCCAATGACGTCAGAACTCATGGTTTTCTCCCGGCTACGGTTTTGATGACTGTTACCTATCTATTCTAATTACCTTGATTATGATGGATGGAATATTCTTCTGGAAAAATTAAATGTGATAGATTTTTGTTACAGAATTTTTCTCAATGCAAGAAAAGCTCTTATTGAGGAATGATTATTACAAAAGTATCACAATAATAATTAAAGAACATCACAATTCAAATTTGTAAGTTTTACACTGGAATATATTTATTGTATTCTATTTGAAGTTCACTTATTGTGAATTAAATCAATTTGTGAAACATATAATGAAGGAAAAATATTATATTTGGCTCATCATGATTTCAACTGAACATCAAATTCAACAGTAATGTATATGCGAGTGACACCTGGATAAGAGAATTAAACATAAAAATGAGACCGAATTTGAGTAAAGGTAAACTGAAATGTGTGTTATTTGAATTCGTCAAAAAATGTTTTTTTTTCAGAAGTAGAAACAATAAGTAGGTACCGTAGTGGTCAGAAGAGGTTTGTGTTGCAAATTTGATTTTGAAAGTATATTCTATGTAGAGAAAAATTATAAGATAGCTTATGCTGATGTAATGGATGAGTGATTCATTTTATTTAAAATTAAAAAAATAAGTCCTAAGATCACTCACAGTAAATGATGTTACAGTATATTTTATTAACAGCTTTGGATATCCTCGTGATAAATTCAAGTAGAAAATGCATTTCCATTGTATTGTTTAAACTGTTTGGCAACTATATAGCCTACTCATATTTCAATTTGGTTACAGCATGTATTTTCTTGTTCAATAATATAGACATTATATTATTGAAAGAATTTAAAAACGATAATACAAAAACCTGCCTGACTGAAATGAGTCTGATATTTGAAAATATTGGAAAAATAGCCAAGTAAAAGTTGTAAGTAACCATTCAACATTATGTTTTCTATCCATTGGAATTGTCTATTAATCATATAATTATTGAGATAGAATTTGCATATCATACAATTTTCGATTGAACAGGATCTAAATGATATTTCTCAATTTAATTGTCAAATAATGTTCAATAAGTAGAGTTGATATGATATTTCTCCCATTCCTTAGAGATTAATTCTAGGTTTTTAAGATAATAATTTTTAGGCAGGCGTGTTGTAGAGCCAAAATTAGTTGGCTTTTTGATTATATTTATGAATAGTGAGCCAAATGTTATTTATTTGTCTCCAACATTTGTCTCTACATTGATATTTCCTAGAATTACGTAATTCCATATTTACGTGGTACCATATTTCATTTCATTCAGTACGTTAATAAGATTATTATTAGATTTTATGTATTGTTTCATGGTTACCTCAGAAGCCATTCGATTGTCAACAAGTAGCGTACAAGCATGACAAGAAAGGAGCCACAATGAGTTGGCTGGCGCCGATGCGACCCCTGCCTTTGAGCAGCTAATACAGCAATTGCAGCAACAGCAATTGCTGGGGGGCTCTAGGCCTTTGCATGCTGCGTAGTTAGATTTTTTTGAAATAAATAGTTATAAGCATTCATAGTTGAGTTTTAAACAACTAATAGCACTGTCTTGCATAGTACAATTAATAAGTGTGTAATTCTTGTGTAAATAATACTTACACATAGCCATGAATATGCTTACACTACATGATGACTCAAAACGTCTGTAATCAGATATTAGTAAAGCAGTAGTGGTATATAGCATAAAAGCTAATATTGTGGTGTTATATAATATCGAATGTGGACTGTAAAAAAATTTAGTATAATTTCTTCCTTCTACATCATATTTTCCAACAAGTAGCAAAAGTTTTCAAGATCATTGTTTCCAGGCTTCTCAAAATCTTTCTGAAAAGAGCCTGCAAACTGCGCTTTTCAAAATTAAAATGATATAGTTCATGAGCGAGTTCTTCAGCCCAGGGGGCTCACTAGTTATAGATTGGTTTGGTAGGTTCATCACTTCTGAATATGGGCATCAAGAAAATAGAAACCAAAAAATTGACATATAACTTAATAGAAAAATTTTGTTTTATAAACTGACTAGCCGGAAGGCTCGCTTCGCTCGCCTTATCCGTCTAGACAGGGGGCTCCGCCCCCTGGACCCCTCAGCTCAACCTGGGTATATGATTTGAACGTATTTGGTTCAGTAGTTTCTGTGAAATAAAATAGTGCAAATTCCAAACATTGGAAAACCTAATTACAGGAGTAACCTCAAAAGGGATTCGGAGTTTATTGAACACAGCATTTCTAAACCTAATCTGGACCTGTTTAACAAATTTCAACATTTTCTACCTATTGGTTCTCGAAAAATCTAAGAAAAACTCATAAGATTCCAAAAATAGTAAAACGCTAACATTGAGCGTAACCTTGGGAAAGTATATCGGACATAGTTTGAAACTCGATTCAATTTCTCCCAAATTAGTTCATCTATGATCACGCTGAACGATTTGTAATATGGTGAAAATTGAGTTGTGATATTATTGCATTTTTATTTTGTGTGTGTGTGTAATAAATAATGATTTTTTCCCAGGATGATGAACTTTTAGATTTCCGACATTAACTTTGGTTTTGATAAATTTGATTGTAATAAATTCAGAATTGGTAACGTCGTATAGTAATTGCTAACTTGCTGCTTAGCTGTCAAAATTAGTGCAATTTTCGTGCATTTTCCAAATATCAGTTTCAATTCCATGTCGAAAAAGCTACTGTATTTGGGAATTGTACGAACATTGACCTCTTCAGAATTTTGGTTGTTCCACTTAAGATAGGCTCAGCGCTCGTGCAGGCGGCCGGGTTTCGTTGGAGGGGACAAATTTTGAGTGGAAAAGCGAGAGTTCGATTTGAAACACGGAGCTGTAAACATCAATATGTGGAGTCAACAGGCCTCGGCTCTCTGAAGGGGGGTTTCCCTTCAAAGGGGCAAAGTTGTCAAGATTTCGATGTCCAGTAAACATTGTGATTTGCTTCAAAGTGGTTTGATCTTTTGTTCTAATTCAAATTAAAGCTTTAAAGTTTGTTAGAAGTGAAATTGGGGGTTTAGTTTTTTCAGTTTGAGAGTCAAAGTAAAGTATGAAAGTGTCGGTGAATATTCGTTCAGTATTATTTTAGTCTATAATGTGGTTACAAGAACCACAAAGACACGTCAAAAGTAAGAATACTTACCGTTTGTCAAGACAGGTAAGAAAATAAAACAGATAAGCTATGAAAAGCTAGTCACAGCAAAAATAACATATATATATTTGAAATATAAGTCATGTATCAGTAATGTAAGTTATGTATATAGTTGTGTATCATGTGTTTTAATCATAATTTTCGTGAGTGCTAATTCAAAAATAGTATATCTCGGCCCAGTAATTACACATTGAGTTTGCATTAAGAATTGGTAGTATCAAGGCGGAAGATATGCAACCCGCAATACATCTACAATTTTGAAAAACTGATTACTGGCGTAATCTTCAACGGATTTCAAAAATATTTTGAAACAACATTTCTAGACCTTATCTAAACCTACACACTAAATATCAACATTTTCTACCAATTGGTTCTCAAAAAATTAAGAAAACGCCTAAAAACTATAGAAAAACTCAAATATTAGGCGTATCCTTGAAAAGTTTCGAAAATCCTTTCTTAGCGCGCGTCTAACGTCCAACCGAACATGCCTACCAAATTTGAACGCATTCGGTTCAGTGGATTTTTAGTTCTGGTGATTAATGAATGGATGAATCAGTCAGTCAGTGCCATTTCGCTTTTATAGATATAGATTAACTTCATGGAGTAAGCCAATCTAACCTATTTTGGTACAACTTGAGTAGTTGTCATTAGTTAAGAAAATAAATCTAGCTTTGAACAAATAGCCTACACTGAAATCATTCTAATTATAAATTTACTCCTTATTAAAGTAAATAACTTGATACTCTTGCATAATTACAACTAGGCAGTTTGAAAGCACAAAGAAGAGAGAATAGGCCTACCTAGTTTTTAAACATTTTTACCTTCTGTGGTAAACGTTAGCCTCTTTTTCGCTGATTCTCGTGGATATGAAATGTTCGTTGTTAATATTTGAGTAAACACAATAATTAAGCTAGATGAAATTTAATGAAATAATAAATTTAATAGAAATAATAATGCACGGGTAAAAAATATTAGGTTTAAGCTCAATGTTGGATGCAAAATGTCCTAGCCCACTAGGACTGGACTTTACAAATACTGTACTTAAGAACTTGAAAAATACTGAAATATACATACTTACAAATTATAATGAAAATGTTTATTTTTGAGAAATGACCAGGCGAGAAAGAGAATGGTTAGGCTGCCGTTAAAGATATCACAAGAAACATAATAAAAATGTTATCACATATTATCGAACATGGGATTATCATTGAAGTTTTTAGTAAATATGTCTTGCTGTATCATTTATTTGAAAGAATTTTATATGAATATGAAAGAATTAGGCCAAGTAAACAAACACAAGCTTTCTAGGTTAGCTTAGCCTTTCTAGGTTAGTTTTTTGGGGGGGCCCGCCACCGGACCGGACGCTCTTTTCTTCTGTAATCAGAATGGAATATTTATTGGAATCATGTTGAATTTTTTAAATTTTGGTCAGCTTTTACCACTTGGATTTCGAAAATTTACTTGATTTAATAGAATGGAAAACATACCATCTTTGGATCTGTAGTTGGCAAACGTGCTTTTTCTCAGCTGAAGACAAATCACGGCGAAAACTGTAGTCTGTAGTTTTGAGTGTAGTCTGCTACAGTGTGTTTTCGGTGTCAGGTGCCAGTGTTTGTGTTGGTTTTCTCTCTTAGATTATTATTCAGTAAGTTCATTTTGAATAATTAATATAATACATCGTCCATTTATTTATCATCTAAATATGGTTTCCTACAAATTTTTTCAATATCAAATTACCAAGTTAATTGATTAGATCCTAACTGTTTGCACTCCTGTGATATTTTTAACCAAGAAATTATTTTTGTACATTGATGTAAACAAAAAGTTTTCTAGTCTTTTCATTATCATTCATTATCACTGGAAATAGTTTGAATGTTTGTTCAATAATTTTATTATATTGTTCTCTTTTTTAATTATCTTGAATTTTGTTACATCATTTCATTGTGTTTCCTTTGATTTACTTATTATGCCTCTTGTAAAGATAAATCTCTCACAAAATCAAGGAGTAAACATGGAAATGATTATGTCCTATTCGACTCAAAATGAATCTTAAACATTTTGTATAACTCATTATATAAAGTTACGTACCGAGCACGTACAGTAAGTAAACACTTCTGAATTCAGTGTGATCACTAATCAAAAAATATTGATAAAAATAAAATTAGGCCTCTAAGTAGGCCTACCCTACATTTTTCAGTGTAGACACTCTTTAGTGAATAATAATAATATTCGTGTAACCTCGGTGGCTCAGGTCTGGTGTCAGAGTTTTCAGGTCACTCTGACATGGGTCAATTTCAGGGCTTCTGGCATGACTTAACGACTGTTTTTAGGCACTCTTTATGACTAGACTCTTTAGTGAATTTCTGATAGTAATGAACTGAGTTAATTAATTAATCTGATGTAGTCTGCTGTAAAAGAAAATCTACTTGCCATTGATGTAGAAAAACTTTAGAACAACATCATTCTTCGTGTTAAAACTATTTTCTTTGCTCCATTAAATTTGAAGTTTTGTAGCGATCGTCTGATGAGATTCAAAGAGATATTTTCGTTGCTTTCATAACAGATCATCCAGCTATGATCATCACAAAATTATTTAGTTTCAACTTTCCTAGTCTTACTTCACACCGATAGGTACCGATATCTAAAAATAATATTTTAGTTTAGATTTTATGCTGAGTTGAATGCCAAGGTGACATTTTTTATTACTCAGTATTAGAATTATTAAAGTAAAGTCCATAAACTGCAGGCCTACTGAAACTGAAAAAATTGAAGAAAATCTTTTGTCCGAATTATTTGTAAGTTATTGTAGGTACCGGTAGTGATTTGGGATTTTGAAGAGGGTTTCTAGAATTGACTACTGTTGAAACTTATAGGCCTTGTATAGCTTCCAAGAATTAAGTATTCAAGCTTCTTGAATAAAAAATATTCACTCCTTTAATTTTTCGAATTCAGGTCGCATGTCGATCTCTTGTAATCTATTTGTGAACAAATCTGAGTGGTTAGAAACACTAATCTAAGTGGCTACTTCTGAGTCTATTGTAGGAGCCATTAAGCCGCTGGTCCCGATTGCCTAAACATCAATCGTAATCTTCTTTCATCTCTCTCATTATCCCCACTCCAACCTAAGAGCCCATGTGTATATCACTCTCAGTAATTTTTTAAGAATAATTCTTATTTGCTCCTGCAACATATTTCAATAAATATTTCATTGAAGAATATGGTGTTAGTTATTCTTTTCTTGATATACATTCAAAAATATTCATAGAAATAACGACTATTGTTGGAATCATATTAAACGGTGTGATGCTGTATTAATATTAGAATACGTTACTAATTTTAAGATGGCCTGTGTTCCATCTTTACTTACTTTACTTCAATAGTCTTAGCCAGCAGCCAGGACTGATGACCTCAATATAAAAATTATCTTTGGCAGGCCCTAATACTTGATATTTTCTCGTTTACCATTAGAGTTTCTCTGGTACTACAGGATTGTTTTTATTTATTTGAATGGATTTTTTCAGTAACGTTCAATTACTACGGCGCAAGATGAATGAAGAAGACCTGCATCTTGCAAAAGCCATTGTAGAAATGGACCTGCATGACAGCCCTAAAACACCTCGAAAAACTGTGATAGCGAAACTGCAAGAGAAGCAGCAGAACTTCAGGTGAGTTGGCCGGTAGACTGCACAATGTTCAGGCTGGCGTCAACAACAGCCAACTGCTTATTTGGTGGAGGAAATTTATGCTTTTTATCAGACTGTTTTCTATGTTCCAAAGACTAGGAACATAAAAATTAGATCTACAAGACTTATTTTGATTGGAGTTTTTCAGTGAAAAAAAATGGAGAAATCAAGCATCAAAATGAAGTTTGAAAGGGACCTCAATATTAGAGGATATTGAAGAAGTTTTTGTTGTCTAAAAACATCAATATTAGAAAATAGTAACTATTAATAAATGAATAAAGCTATTACTACAATAGCAGGAAAGCTTAGTAGTCAATCACTCTTGTGAAAAGTGTTGACAAATGACAATGATAATACTGCATGACTGATACACTTTTTGGTGGAAAGAAAAAATCTTCTGATGTGGGTTGAATAGCTGTTCTTTGGTGGGAAGCAGGAAAATCAGTTGCAAGATCTAATTTGGTAGCAGGACTGCTGCGTATGAGGTGATCGGGTCCAGTTTTGTAACTGATGCCTAGTTAGTAGCTGCTGAGAGCGTTGAGAAGCGACATTTCTTCGACATTGAAGCCGGTAAAGATGGCTCTTACGTGGAACTAGCTGTAATTTCAAGATCAAGGCCGCTTGCCAGCTTCTTTTCTACCACCGACAACTGACAACAACCCAGCTACTCCTTCACTTAGTCTCAACACTACTATCCCGGTGCTTCTAATCTGATAACGTATAATCTGTGATTTAATGGATTTTATTTAGATTTATTTCTGTAGGGTAATTATAATAATTCAGACTCAATTTGCTATCACCTTCAAGTGCTCTAGAGACTAGAAGGTTAATATGTTATGGATTCAACAGAATAATAAATTTAGAGGAAAATCAAATTAGAATAAGTTCTATTGTGATTTATCATTAATATTAACATTATATTGAACAAATTTCAATACGATACTGGAATGTGATCATAGAATATTGGAATCCTCGATTGTCTTCAGACAGTAATAGTTGTGTGGAAAATCTAAATTTTGTTTTCAATTCCCAAAAATCTCATCCCATGAGAACTTAGCTCATATTGAAAGGTTTGTACTTGAATAAGTATCGAAGCTCGATCAAGAAATGATTAAATGTAATTTGATTGGATAATGACAAGTAATTTAGCGACCGCACATTATCTCTGAAGGATGCACTGAAAAATTGAGTGACAGTAATTTATTGAAATCAAATGTCAAAATTACTATGCAAATTGATCAGTTGGCTTTGTCATCGAATCTAGCGTTTGTTGGAGCAAAATTTATGGATCTTGTAACCTTAAATTTTCGAACCGTTCTTGAGAAGCTGAATAGCAGAGCAGAAGACGAACTTGATTTATGTGTTTTTGTTTTTGAACCGGTGCTTCCATCGAGAAAAAACGTTAAAGGCGGCTTGTAATGAATGGTTATAAAGCGATTCATGTTTGAGTATGAGGGAGTTTAACTTCAGTTTTTACTTTGAAATAGAGGCTAACTTGAAGAATTTAATTTAAAAAGAAAAACAAGAAAAGATTGATATTATTCGGACATTGTTCTTTACTGTACGTATTAGGCCTGCAATACATTGAAAATATTAGAAACTTGTCAAGAGGAAATGAGTAAGATGATAGTTGTGGCGAAATAATGCAAATGAGTGCAGTTAATTAGAAAAAAGTCTTCAGTTTTGTCCGGAGATGTCAGCAGGATAGTGATGTAGTGAAGCGTGGGAATACGCTTGAGGAGGCCACTATCACACGACTTGATCATGTAGCAAGCAGATCGCAACGCACGCTTTCTAATAATTGCCGCACATCACGGCTCGGCTCCAGTCGCGATTATCGAAAACGCAACGTGCACGCACGCACACGCACCGTTCCCGGAAAACGGACAGTTGCCGCTGACAGGCGAGCGCATTCCTGCGGGGCCCAACAACTTGACCTGGCCTCATCAAGTGCACTTTTTATACAGCCATTCAACTCGACTTGGAAACGTTTTCGATCTAAGGGCCGAACGGAAAAAATCATTGCTGATATAGTCTGTCCTAGCAGAGAAAATGACTAGCTTTGTCATTATTGGTTCAAAAATTATAAATTTGGTCTTAAATTGTAGATCAGAATGTTTTATACAATTTGTGACCAAATTTATAATTTTTGAACCAATATTGACCGAGCTGGAATCATTTTCCCATTTTTCCAGATTGTCTTCCTGCTTGGACAGATTATACATCCAAAACCCATTCAACTTTGATTATTAACGTATGTATAATATGAGGTCTGAATAAGTTCAATTATACTGCATTTATAAGGACTTTCTCTATGTTGTTAAATGTTTTGAATAACCATTTAACTTTTGCGTTGGCGATATTTTTGTCATAGCGTAATAGATTGTATGGAGGCATGGGCGGAGTTAGAAGATATTGCTTGGGGGGGCACCCGGGGGGTCTGGAATACCCCCCAGGAGGAGGGGGGTCCGGGGGGCCCTCCCCCGGAAAAATTTCATAAACTTTTCCCATACATCATTGGAAAGCCAATACATCATCGGATTTTTTAAAACTTCAATTACCTTATACGCCGTCTTAAACGCATCCTTGTAATTCAAAATAGAAAATAATTTCCTACTTTATTGGAATTTTCTGCACAATATACGCAGTTTCAAGCACATCCTTGATGTCCAAAATAAATAAAAACAATGTTGACAGGTTGAATAAACTTGGAAATTCGTTGATATCTTGAAAGCTAATTTATGAATTGAACAAAAAAATGGAAATAGCATTATATTTCAATGACTTAATTTTATTGTTGCAAGAAATTTCTTATATGCATTGTGATAGAACATAATATTTCATATTTTAGCATAATATTGTTAAAATTATACAAACGAAAAACAAACATATACATTGGAATTTCTTACACAATTTTTATTAAAATATAGTCCAGATTTCTTGGATATTAGTGATAGTTTTAATTTTTTTTCTAAAATTGTTGTAATTCACAAATATGGTAATATTTAGTATATTAACAAGCTTGAATAGAGTTAGTTGAATTGAGAGAAATCGAGCAAGTCATTGCATTAAATTGCAATTTAATGGCATTGGCAATAAGACTGAGAAATATTTATACTCCAAAATATGGAAAACAAATCAACAAATTGACCCAAATGAATTGAATAGGCTAGATCCCTTTCTTGCAGGATTTTATCTTAGCAACTGTGAAAGCATGAGCCAAGAAATGGCAGCGCGCCTTTGGACAAATAAGGTGTACTAACTTGATGGTTGCAAGCGCAAAAATTCAAATATCTATAAGTTATCCATAAAAGCGAAATGACACTGACTGACTGACTTGACTGACTGATTCATTCATCGCCAGAACTAAAAATCCACTGAATTGAATGCGTTCAAATTTGACAGGCATGTTCAGTTGAACGTTTAAACGCGCGCTAAGAACGGATTTTTAAAACTTTTCAAGGATACGCCCAATATTTGCATTTTTCAATAGTTTCTCTGCGTTTTCTCAAAATTTTCGAGATCCAATCGGCAGAGAATGTTGAATTTTTGTGGAGAGGTTCGTCTAAGGTCTAGAAATGTTGTGTTAAAATATTTTTGAAATCCGTTCAAGATTACGCAAGTAATCAGGTTTTTCGAAATTGTAGATGTATTGCGGGTTGCATATCTTACGCGTTCATACGACCAATCCTTACTGTAAATTCAATGGTTCAGCAAGATTATAGATGAACTAATTTAGGAGATATTGAATCAATTTTCAAACTATGTCCGATATACTTCCCAAGGTTATGCTCAATATTAGTTTTTTACTATTTTTCAGTTTCCCTTAGATTTTTCAAGAACCGATTGACTGAAAATATTGAAATTTGGTAAACATCAGGAGAAGGCGGAGGAGGCTAGGCGGAGAAGGCGAGCAAAGCGAGCCTGCTGGCTAGTATAAAATAAAAAACTTTTAGATAGAAATTTGAAAGAAATTTGTTCACTAGACACTAAAACGGTCGAATCTTGGCGAAATACTTCTAGATTAGGTCTAGAAATGCTGTGCCTAATAAATTTCCAATTCCTTCTGAGGTTACGCCAGTTATAAGGTTTTTCAATGTTTGGAATCTGCTTTTCTGTTTATTTCACGGAAACTAATAAACTAAATACGTTCAAATCATATAACCAGGTTGAGCTTACGTATGCCTAATAGAACAACTGATTCAGAACAATTTCTTAAAGTATCCCTATCAAGTGATAATTGTTGAAGGTTATATTGGTGAAGAAATAAAGTATTACGATTATTTGAACATCATTACTGATTTTATTTTTACTTTAAAGTCAAACCAATACATTGAACTCAAACGTTTTACTTAAGGCATGTTACACACACTCCACAGAGACAGAGTACAGTACAGAGTAGTTTTGGCGCGCAGCTCAGTCGCCAGTGCCTTGCCAATCACACATATTATTATTTAGTCTATTTCATTGTCAATCAACACACCCCCTCAATGAAATAACCCAAAAAATTTATCAATCAAAAAACAAAGTAAGTTATAGGAAAACTAACATAGTTCAAAACATCTTAATTATTAAAAAATATTATTTCTAAACTTGACAAAAAGTTCCTTTCCCAAGGGTTTTGTGAAAATGTCAGCAATCTGGTCTGAGGATTTTAAATACTCAACTTGAATAACACCTTCAGAAATTTTTCTCTCTTACAAAATGATACCTTATATCTACATGTTTCATCCTTTTATGATGCTCAGGATTATGAGCTATTTTGATAGCAGACTGATTGTCTTCAAACAACAAAATACAAGTTTTCTTATTTTCAACAACACAAAAATCAATTAAAATTCCTTTTATCCAACAAGCCTCGCTTGCAGCTTGGCTCAAAGCAACATACTCAGCTTCTGTGCTTGATAATGAAACACTCTGTTGCTTCTTGGTACACCAAGAAATAGTATTACCAAATACCTTGAAGCAATAACCTGAGGTTGATCTTCTCTCTAAATCACCACCCCAGTTTGCATCTACATAGCCTACAATCATATCATCATTCAATTCTCTCTTATATACTAGCTCTAAATCTAAAGTACATTTTACATATCTCAATACACGTTTTAAATTTTTATACAACATTTCACTGGCACAACTTTGGAATCGACTCAAGAAAGATACAGTACAACACAAATCAGGTCTAGATCCTACAACAGCATACATAAGACAACCAATTAGTCTACGACATTTCTTTTCTATTTCTACAGACTCTGATTTATCTCTAGTCAATAATTCAAAGTTGAAATTTTTATCCATGGGAGTGTCCATTGGCTTACAATCCTGCATGTTGAACTTTTCCAATACATGTTTGAGATACTCCTTCTGACTAATAACAGTTACCCCCTTCTCAATATCTTGTTTGACATTAATTCCCAAGAAATTAGAAACTAAGCCCAAGTCTTTCATCTTGAAATTTTCTTGTAAGACTGATTTCAATCTTGAAACATCATTCTCATCTGAACCAAAAATAAGTAAGACATCTACATACAATAATAGAAATACCTTTTTACCCTCCACAATTTTAGAATACAAGCAATAATCATTTTTAGACCTAATAAAATTGTTCATTTTCATTACAGAATCAAATTTAGAATTCCAATCTTTTGGAGATTTCTTCAGACCATAAATTGACTTCTTAAGTTTACAAACCTTATTCCTAAATCCTTCTACTCCCTCTGGTAATGACATATAAACGTCTTCTTTGATATCACCATTAAGGAAAGCATTTTTCACATCCATCTGATATACAGGAAACCCTAATTTATTTGCAACACTCATGAAAATCCGAAAAGTTGGCAATTTGGCTACAGGGGCATAAATGTCATTTAAATCTATGCTATCCTTTTGTTGAAACCCCCTAGCAACTAATCTAGCCTTGTACTGAATGTTACCCTTCTCATCATTTTTAATTTTAAATACCCATTTGCTATCAATAATTTCTTTGTTTTCTGGTACATTATCTACCTCTGTCCAAGTATTATTCTCTTTCAAAGCATTTAGTTCAGTTTTTACTGCCTCCAACCACTTTACAGAATTGTTTGATTTCATAGCTTCAGAAAATGTAAGAGGCTCATCTACTTGTAGACTAAGATAACTGGTTTCATAGTCTTTCAACCACACTGGTTTTTTAATCACTCTTTTCTCTCTCCCTCTTATTTCATTATTTTCATCCATCATTTCTTCTCCACTTTCTTCATTTACTTCTACTTCATTGATTCCATCTTCAATATCATTTGTTTCAATCTCAATACCCTCAGCTTCACTTGTATCAGTTTCTTCTACTTCATTATTTTCAATTTCTTCAACTTCATTTATTTCAGTTTCTTGTACTCCATCATTTTCAATTTCTTCAAATACATTGTTTGGATCATTACCTTTTGCGATTCCCTCAATGTCAAAGCCTTGATTTATCTTGAATACTTTGGGGTCAGAATACTTTTCACCTTGGTTAGATTGCTCAACATTTGAAAAAATTACATCCCTAGAAACAATTATTTTCCTCTTATCAGCATCCCACAACCGATAACCATTTTGCAAATATCCTACAAATGTTAGCTTCTTGGTTCTACTGTCAAGTTTCTTAAGATTACCTGCAACATGACTGTATGCTATACTTCCAAAAATTTGTAGTCTTGATAGATCTGGTTTTTTACCGTACCACTTTTCAGCTGGAGTACAATCAAGAGTACATGTTGGGCTTCTGTTAACAATATAAGCTGCTGTCCTTACAGCCTCACCCCACATTTCCTTTTTCAATCCTGAATCAAACAAAAGTGCCCTAACCTTTTCTAGCAATGTCCTATTGATTCTTTCTGCCTTTCCATTTAATTCTGGAGTGTATGGAATGGTGAAATCCATTAAAATCCCTCTATTTTGACACCAATCCTTGATTTTATTACTAGAATATTCCCCACCATTATCACACCGAAATTTTGAAATTTTAGAATGCCATTTTGCCTCTACTTCAGCTACAAATTGTTTCATTATATCAAATACCTCACTTTTATTTTGAATAAGAAATACCATGACAAAATGTGTGAAATCATCTAGAAAAGTAACCATGTATTTTTTATTGTCCCAACTTACCGGGGTAATAGGCCCACAAACATCAGTATGTACTATTTCAAGGGGTCTTGTTGCCCTTTCCCTGACTGTTTTAAAAGGTTGCCTTGTTTGGCGAGCAGACAAGCATATTTCACATGGGTTTTTGGAAAAGTCATCAATTTTAGTTTTAATATTCATTCCCTCACTAAGATTTATGAGCTTTTTCATGTTATCTACACCAAGGTGGCCTAGCTTCCTATGCCATAATTCTACTTCATTAGACTCATTAGACTTAGGTGAAATAGTGCTAGTCATTACATGATGGACTGAATTTGAAATATGCATTTTTAAGTCAACTTCAAACAAACCATTCGAATTTTTTATGCCTTCCATAATGACTTCATTGTCTTTCAACACCTCAACCCTATTTCCACTAAATAAGACCTTACCATCGTTCTCAGTGATAGCACTTACAGATAACAAATTTTTAGAAAGTTCTGGAACATATAAAACATTATTTAAGTTGCATTTGTCTGATTTGATGTTTCCTACCTCAAGAGCAAACATTGATTCATTTTCCTTGGCTACTCCTACTTTACAACTAATTGGAATGGAACTATCAAATAGTGATTTAGATTTTACCATATGTGAAGTAGACCCTGAGTCAATTACGAAAGTGTCATAGTATTTTACATTAGAATTAGTAGTTAAAAAGGATACTTGGTTCTTCTTCTTATCATTCTGTTTTTTTACGAAAGTAACAGTCTTTGTCTTCATGATTATTCTTCTTGCAAATACTACAGAATAGACCACTTTTCTGTTTCATTTTATTTCTGCATTCACGGGAAATATGTCCATAATTTTTGCATCTGTAGCACTGGATCTCCGATGTTTTGAATACCACTGGTTGCACAGATTCACCTTTATCAGTAGATAGTCTGCGTTCTTCATTCACCAACCGGGAGGTTAGGTTTGTGAGATTCCTGTCACAAATTGCGGTTGCTTCCCACGAAGTTTGAAAGTGGGTGTATTTCCTGGGCAGGGAGCTGAATATTTTGCCAATAACCATCTCGTCATCGATTTCGTGTCCAACAGATTTCAATTTATGGGTCAAATTTTCCAGACGGCTGATGAAACTAGCAATGTCTTCATTAGCCTCAAGTGTAAAATTGAAAAAGTCCTGCATTAGAGAAAATTTCTGTTGTTTTTCATCACGTTCGTAGATTTGACACAGTTTTTTAAACATTTCACATGAAGTTTCACAGTTCAAAATGTGATTCAAAGGTTTTGAGTCGATTGTAGTTATTATTATTTTCTTGGCTTTAGCGTCCTTCAAATTGAAAATAGAAAGTTCTTTTTCTTTACTAGGGTCGTTTGGTTTTAATTCTTTTCCATTAACAATATCACTAAGTCCTTGAGAGTCGAACAAAATTTTAATTTTAAATTTCCACATTTGAAAGTCTTCATTGTTGGATAGCTTTCCAACCATACCCAAGTCCAAATCACTGGAACCAGCCATTTTTACTTTGAACTCGATTGCCTTACCTGATTTTAATCACTGATTTTACTTTTGGGTATTTTACTTTTACTTTTAATGTTTTTACTAGAGTTCAATCACTTCACCGGTATTACTATTTTAGAGTTGAATCTCCGAACTTCCATTGTCTTGCACAAGAGTTTTTAGGTTAAAAAAGTTTTTTACTTGCACACAAAAGATCCAGCCTGGGCCCATAACCTGTTGAAGGTTATATTGGTTAAGAAATAAAGTATTACGATTATTTGAACATTATTACTGATTTTATTTTTACTTTAAAGTCAAACCAATACATTGAACTCAAACGTTTTACTTAAGGCATGTTACACACACTCCACAGAGACAGAGTACAGTACAGAGTAGTTTTGGCGCGCAGCTCAGTCGCCAGTGCCTTGCCAATCACACATATTATTATTTAGTCTATTTCATTGTCAATCAACAATAATATCACTTATGATAATATAATACTATGATGATCAAAGAAAATCCTTTTGAATGAAATTTGCAGGCGAGCGAAGCGAGCCTGTTTTACTTACTCATACTGAAACTTTGCTCATACTGTCGGGGGTCCAGGCGGAGAAGGCAAGCGAAGCGAGCCTACCGGCTAGTATAAAATAAATAACTTTTAGATAGAAATTTGAAAAAAATTGGTCCACTAGACACAGAAACGGTCGAATCTTAGCGAAATACTGCTACCCCGAGTTAATTGGGGTTTTTGATGTTAGCAGTTTTGAGTATTTTTTTATATAAATATATTTTTTCTTTTTTCACTTTTTTCTTTCCTTCCCTTTCTTTTTTTCTCTTTCTTTTTTTTCTGGGACGATGTGGGGGGGCACTGCCCCCCATGCCCCCCCCCCCTAAATCCGCCCATGTATGGAGGATCGGTCAAAAACAACCAGGCTCCTTGATAATTCAATTAAAATATATATCAGTTTAATAGGAGTTTGATAAATAATTTTGAATTGAATAAATTATTGATTTGATCAGAACGTCAAACGTTTGTAAAGTTCATTGAGGTAATAATAATTGATTGTTGATAGGCTGATTGGACTCCAGAATAATCTTCAACATGTTGTGGCTGTAATCAAAAGTTGATTACAAAGGTTGCTCTTGTTATCAGTAGACTCAATTCAACTTCTATCTTTTATTTTAATCAATTAATGAGATCGCCTCTAAAGATTCTCTGTGGAGAGGTTTTCAAAAGAGTTGTTCTTCCGAGAGAAGGCTTTAAAATTCCCAAGAGAAGTTCTATTAAGCTGTTCAGTGTTTTGCACTCATTGGCCGTTATAAGGACGTGACTTGAGATCAAAGTGCTTCAGTTCAGTTCAGTTAGATGATGCTGGCGAATTGGTGATGGTGATGATGTTGATAATAATGATAATGTTGTTTTGAGCATTGTTATTGAAAGGTACAAAAGAGATTCCTTCAGGTTCACCAGAGTAGAGCTTGGAGTTTGCAGGTCATCAGTCTGACAGATTCTTGCAATGGCCGCTGCTGCCATCCATGGATTTCAATTTTGTGATAAATACCACTTCAATTTATTTTCCTTATAAATATCAGCTGTCATATTAAATATGTTGGTAATACTACAGTTCCGAAAGATTTTTATAATATTAATGAATATGTTAAATTAAACTATAAAGTATTCATATTCATATAATTAATATTATTGTAATGCAATTATTATTTCTAGAGTAGGTATGTTTATTACTGTTTTCGATTCCATATTATTTGAACAATTTGAAATAATATAATCAACTTGATAGAAGTACAATTGTAGGCTTTGGTGAATCTAGTAGCCGACATTGCATTTATTTTGGGAAATAAATTTATCAAACTTACGAACATATTCATTATATCACTCCGTTTTTCAAGTATTGGAATACATAGAATTTTCTTTCAAATTAACCATCTATAATTTTCAAATAAATAATAAAATTTATAATGGGACTAATTTATTAATTTACAGTAGGACTACTTCTACATTTCGCACTCCTTGACGTTTGCTTATATGATAACAAAGCATGATTATTCCAAAAGTATTATGACTGGTGTTGAAAAAGGTTTGCTCCATTAAGTGTGCCAAGTTGGAGCTACTGGTAGACATCGATAAATATTGTGGAGAACATTGAGTCAGAATGATTCTGCTGAGTCACTCGTTTAGAGTAGTGGTTCCAACGACTGCGATTATTATCAGAGCCGGACAACCGATTTGCCCGTTCAATGTGTCTTGTTTTTATATGTAGTCCCCTCTTGTGCATTCGTAGTCCAACATTGGGCATATGCTGTGTCAAAGTATATAGAGTGCAAAGTGACATGAAATTGCTCCTGTGCAGTATTATGAGTAATATAATCAATGTAGAGCTATTAACATCTCAATGAGTATAACATTTTGAGATTTCAATAGATATTTAATTTATTTTGTTGATTTGACATTTTGAATTCAATATTATTTGATATTTTATTTTTATCATAGATGTAACATAACTTACTTGAGGCACAGAGAAAGTAAATATTATTTTCCTACTCTGTGCTTGAGGTTTTCACTGGTCTCACCAATATATAGTACCAATTGTATAGTTGAAAACACTAATTTATTTGTAAACAATATAGCATTGAAAAATGCGTTATTAATAATTTTATAATTTAATGCGTTCAAAGTAAATAATTTATCAATAGGTATATTATATTATGATGAAGTATATTCCATACTTCATATAAGTACATTATGAGTATATTTATGATAGTATATATTTTCCATATAGTATGAATTAAAAACGATAATAGTATAATCATTATAATGTGAGTCACCCATGTCCAGACAATCATGAAATTGGATCAATAAATCATAAATCCAGATCAGTTTTATCCTCGTACTGAACCTGAATTCCAAAATTCACACAAATACCTAATGTATTATTTCTAGGTTTGCAAATTCAGTAGGAAATGTTTGGTAGCTTCTTGATTTCTCAGATCTAATAATGTGGTCTATAAGATCCATGGCTTGCAATGTGGTCCATAGACTAGAGTAGTGTGAGAAATTGGTGCAAGACGGATTGGGCTGCAGGCATAGTATAGCTCTGGCAGCGGTCGGCTGAGTTCATCGGGTTCCGATCCAGAAAGATGATATTTAACCGGTTTTGGCAGACACTCTTGACCTTTCAGCGCCATCAAGTCTACTAGAATCACTGTGTCGTGACGCATTACAACATTTTCGTCCAATTAAATATCTGAATCACATTGTTGTACACGGCAAAGGCTTTCCGCATTTCAAAACAAAAGGAATGGTCAGACTAGAGAAGCATGGGTGTTCTGGCTCCAGCATGAGGCTGGGCTCACCAGAAACTCCAATGTTTTCCATAAAACATGATTAGGCTACATATCTGATGGACCCCTTCGAAAATAATAACATAATTCTAGTTCATTGGACTGAAAAGGTGGGACATCCGTCCATGTTACAGAATTCCATTAATAGGTGAAATTGGTCTCCAAATATTTTTTCGGTGAAAGGCGATTCAGTCTAGTCGCTAATAGAATATTTTTGAAATAGGTAATTTCTTGATTTATGGAAAGAATCGAGACTAGCTATTCAAAGATGGACTATGCTGTTAATGTTGATTCACTAACGGATTAAATTAAGTTATTCTTCGTGGGCTTTTTGTTTATGAGTGCATTTTGTAACAGATTAAGTTGAGTTAACTCAAGTGTGATTAAATAAATAAGCAGTAGCCCACTTGAAGTTCCTTAAATAGTGAGGTAATTTGTGAAAACCAATTCACAAAGGGTGTAATAACATTAAAATATTTGTTTGGTGAACCTACTTAATATAGGTTACATAACAATGTACCAAATATTTGGTGCAGTAACAGTAGAGTGGTATGGTAATGCTGTCGGTCGAGAATCGAAAGAACACTCGAGTCCTCTGAGACAAAATACAGCAGAATAAGACGAACGTAGAACTTATTCAAATAAGAAAGGGTTGGGAGGTATGTGAACTTGTCTCGTTAACTAACAACATGCATTATCCTGGGCAAATGTTCTAGCCTGCGCCCACCTACATTCCTATTCAAAAGTTTCTTTCATTTGAATGCTTTTGTCACTCGAACTGCCGTTCTCAAGTTGTGACTGTTATTACTAATGCTCAGCTCTGTCAGGACACTCGGCAAGTGGTCTCCAAGAGCATATCGAGTCAAGAGCAACCTCAGCAACCCGCTTCGCTCTCAACAGACATCTACAGACAGCTCTCAGACAGTCCTGACAGAGCTGAGCTTAAATAATGGTCATTCGCCAACCGTCAGTTTTTTTGGCACCAGCTGTGTTTCTTGAAGGTGGGGAAACGAAGATGCTTCGCGCCGTTGTTGGCAATAAGTATCTGTTGTGGAAATCTCAGGCGGCGTAATCACCGGATACAAATTGTAAGTTAGAGAGGTAACAGCGTTATAGGAAGGTGGAGTTGTACAATTACTTTTTGCAGATTGATTCCGCCCATCCAGTAGGTATGTGCATATGTATTTCTAAGGAGAAGAAATAATGCTATTTAATGCTATTTAATGAAGAAGAGACATTTAATGCTCAATATTGTGAAATGATTTTTCTTGTCGAGGAAAATGTTGGTGTAGTATTCAAGATTTGATAAATCTTGAGAGGAGATGAAAGGAAAGGAAGGAAAGGAAAGTGAGAGGAAAATTGTTACTTTTCTATACAAACAATTGCACAATTATTCAAAATTTTAGACAAATATGGGAAACAATTTCTACTAATTATAGCGTTCTATAATCATAATAATTTACAATGTAAAGTACAACAGGATTTCCTCTAAAACTGTTCCTCTTCCAATTCACACAAACAGTCCAAAAGTAGGATATGTTATTCAATTTTACTTTATCATCAATTTCCACTCCCAAAATAAAAGTGATTTTCAATACTTTTCTGGCACTAAAATCTTGAAAAACGTTTGTATGTTTACAGACTAATCTACTGTTAAGTAAGGTTGAAATGCATAACAGCATAAGAAGTGGTAACTTAGGTACACATGAAGATGTTTTTTTTATCTATTTGCTGGTAAGGGTACGGTACCTAATTTCCTTATTGGCTCCTAATTTCCTAAAGCAGCAATGTTTTGGAAGCAGCAACAGAGAAAACATAAAGGAAATAGGAAGAGTTGAAAAATATTGTATCGGTATTAATTTTTACTGTGTAGCATATAATAATGGAAAAAATTTCGAGTAGGCTAGTCTACAGTACCCACTCATTGAGTAGATCTTATTTGATTATGAATTCAGCATATATTAAAGAGAACATTGTTGATATAAAAATAAAAATCATGTCAAAAGCAAAATAAGATTGCTTCTTAAACTTCAAATTCGACGATTTCAGATTCTACCTGGCGGCCGAGACATGATTCTAGCATAAAATAGCTTTTTGTTTTCTCATGCTTTTGTGTTATGCAATGACTCTCATGTAAGAGTCCTTGAACACCCTCCAAATCCAGGGACTGATCGAGGTTCACTGTATAAATTAAGTTCTGATCTGTTTGTAGAAGTATTCAGATTCACTTTGCTTGGTTCGATTATCAGTGTAGGCCATGTCTTCTCCAAAGGGAAGATCTCTTATCTGATAATTGTTTTCTCGTGAGAATTTAACCAAATCATTTGATAATAAATTGTGGGAAGGAATAAACAATTGGTTTACTCTGATCGATAGTAATGATAAGCCACTCTCAAGTTCAGATTGTTTTCAAGTATTAAGTTGGGAAATCTAGAATCTCAATTACCATCTAATTAAATTCTTCCCAAGTAGGATCGACTTCCTCGATCACAGTAATGACCTGTTTTTCTTGAATGCTCTGGTACTGGAATATACTGGCTCTCAAAACATTATGACAGAAAATATTATTAAATTATTCAAACTTTTTATCCATATCATGCTAAAAAATTGCTCCAATAATTTTTATGAAACATGGAAGATTTTTTAGTTTTTGCTATAGGCTAATTAACATGTTGTTCGTTACATTTTTTTATTGTTTCAGCTAGTGTATGTGACAATTGACAGTGATGTTTAATAAATAACAAAGTGCTTTGGGTTGATATTGATTCTCTTGAACGTTCCATAAAACGTTACTAACTTATAATTTCAATAGTTTTCAAATTTTTGTTGTTAAAGTTAGTCACGTCTCCATAATTAAAATTTGACTGAAGTAGAGGCAGTGTGATTGAAAGTTTACTTTTCATGTCAGCGCTGGAGACAGTGTCTTTTTATCGTGAGTTTATGCTAAAATCTCCATCTCAGATTCTCAGAATGATTTCCACCACTATTATTATGAATTTTAATAATTGTTTTCTCAAGCTAGAACTAATGATAAAGTCAATCCAACTTGTTAATAAATTGGAATATTGGACTGGGTTTCTCGCGAGCCAATATTTTCAGAACTAGTTGATTTGACTGAGGTCACTGGCCATAGCAGTTTTGAAGATGCCGGTTAACAGCTAGCCCCAGCCATCGGTGATATAGTTTTGTTTAGATGATTACGAAATTCTTGTGGCTTGCTCTGCATGAAATGGATGCGGTGTAAAAGTGGTTTCAGAGCTGGTGGGCGCATTCAGAGAGAATAGAAGTAAATCTTATTCTTATTCTATTGCCTACTCTCTGGGTGCATTCACTCGCCTTACCTCATGCTGTGAGATCTGTAACTTGTAATTGATGCGTTCCAAGTGGCTCCCTCCAGATGACATGCATTTGATCCAAAATATTGATGGAAATCTTCTACCACTCCATAGATCTAAAAAAGGAAACAGGATATTTTTTGTATTCCATTAAAGCGTCTAAAACTTCCTGTAGTTACCGGAAAGAGACTGGTATTTGCGGCTACAAGTCGTTACATTTTCAGCTATAGAAAAATATCTAATCTAAAACTTTATAAAATTTTCAGACAAGTTGTTTGTATTGATGTTCTCAACCTAATTGTTCACTCTTGAGGGTGAAGTCCACTCAAGCTCTATTTTATGCGTGGGTGATGGGAAACTAATGGGTTAAAACCATTTCTCAATATTTTCATAAACTTTTCTGACTATTCCACTTTCTGTAATGATTTAACTCATATTTTTGATCTGGGTCGATTTTGAAACATTCTTGAAAAAAATTAGTAACATTTTCAGTAAAATAGCCAATAACTGGCTATATTAAACACCTAAATAATATAAAATTATAATATCTCATTAATATAAATTATATAAATATTATGAAATACGGTATACTATTGAAACAAAGTAGGTAGGCAAATGCACTCGAGAAGTTTCCTTTTGATCTTATGAGGAGAGGATCAAGTCAATTATGGTTGAGAAATAGAGTGTAAAAGAGTGTAATTTCAATTCTTTGATCGGAGGTGATGAATAAACAATGGTTGCTATCTGAAAACGTGTTTGAATAATGTTTGCATTTCAGTATAGTTTATGAATATTGCGCGGCCTATCTAAATATTTTGTGAGTAAATTTTACTTCTAAAGGAAAATTCCGGTATTGAAATGGGTAACATATTCCCGTCTAGTCAGCCACCCCCAAAAGTCTGCTTTCCCAATCAACCTCCTCTTCTCCCATTGGTGATGTTAAAGACAGTAGCTGCTGAAACCCCAATAATTATAGAACCAAAATTATACATTTACAAAATTGAGAATCCTGGACCTATGGAAGATCTGTAAAAAAAGTGTAAAGATGTTTATCCAGTGAATTTTGAAGGCGCAAGGGTCTTATTGAGCAGAGACTTTAGTAGCCATTTTCAAGTGTCTTACACGTTAAATCTCAGCTCAGTCACACCTTCTGGATACAGATTTGGAGCCACATTCATCGGTCCAAACGAAGTTAGCAATTATGGTAAAAATAGTTGAAATAAAGAGTTCATACAGGCACATATAGTGGAGACCAGAAATCATAGAATGAAAATAACTGTCAATACCTAAATAATTATCAAAAGAGTAATATTTTTCTGAAAATGGCAGTGAGGAACAATTTGAATTGAATAATTGGAAAAATAATGGGCTGTTGAGCCATTATTACACACATAATTAAAAAACATACAGTTAGATGATAGAATACATTGTACAGTACAACATAATCTCATTATCTGTATAGCAATAAGCAACTTTTGAAGTGAAATGGGTTGAAAATGCAAGGAAAATGAATCCTAATGTTTTGCTTGCTCTTCTGATTGTACTGTTTTCTGATCCGTTTTGTTTTGATGGTCTGATAATTTATTTGGAACTCCCAGAATATTCAGATTTGCAGTGCACGCGAAAAGTCAAACAGCCGGTTGAATGAACTTGTTGGGGGGCCTCGGGGCGATTGTTATGATGAGGGGTAAGAGGGGTTGCACAAAACATCTGAATCCAGTTCTAGGACCCTGATGTATGATGCTGTAGCCACCGCCGCCGCCGCCACCACCGCTAGACACCATGCTACTTATTCCAAGTACTTGTAGCGTCTGGCCCTAGGCCTGTTCCACTCGTTCGTTCCATCCTAGATTTGACATGGAAATACGGGACCAATTCAAAGGGCACGTAACAAGAGAGAAGATGTTGTACGAGTGGGTAGTAGGTGCACGTACACTGAACAGAAACAGAGTGACTGATCGAGTAGTGGAGAGAACTTGCAGTGGATTAGTTAGTTTGTTCATACCGTCCACGGCGTCCAGGTCAGCCGTTCTCTCTAACCTCTGTGGGGCTACTACCCTCCTGCAGTGGCCTGAATTCTTCAACGCATACGGTTGTGCTTGGATAGATAAATTAAAAAAATTATTAGTCTGTTCGGAGTCATTAATGAATTATTTTGTTGGTACTGTAATTGTAATATTAATACTCTAATAGTTGATACTGTAACTGTAAGACAATCAGGTGTTAGAAATTCAATTGAATATCGATTCGTGGTGCTGTAGAAAATTCAAATAGTCAATTAAAGTCGGATGATGGGTGTTGAAGGGTATTGAAGAGAATTCGTGACACCCAAAGAAGAAATATTGGGCTAGTTGTGAAGGTGATGCTCTGCTAGTTATCCATATTAAATGAAAAGACAAGATGTTCCATGATGACAAGCCACACCAAGACAAACCACCATGATGACAAGATGTTGTCTTTTCATTCAAGAAATATTGGCTTTACAAATCACTAAGTAAATTAGTTCTTTTAAAATAATATTCTGGTACTGGCTTCTCTTCTAAATTACCATTTTATGAATGATTAATTTTTTGTCTAGATTTCTAAAATTTCTGTGAAGTAGCCTACCTACCTAATTGGAAAAATAATTTTACGTCTTCACCCACCTCATACTAGTATCTCATTATTTTCAAATTGCTCCCTCCAATTTAATAGAATATTTGATTAGTTTATCGCCTTCCTAGTGAAAATCCAACATGTTCCTATTCAATTTGTATTTGCTATTTTTAAACTTTCAGGTTTACCTTCGTCGGTAAACATCAATAAACTTCAAAATTTAATAATAGTTCCTATTCAACAAGTACAGTACCTAGGCCTATATGAAATTAGCTAATCAGATTAATCATTCTGAATTAATTATCAATTAGATAACCGAATTACTTGGAAATTATTTAACTTGGAACTCCCTATTGTAATCCATGTAGATTCAATAGCTTTTGGTATTGTTCACCAAAGCATCACCACAGAAAAAAGCTTTGGTTTTAGGCTGTAGCTCTATCTATAGCCTACCACAGCAAAAATTATAAAAATTGTTTCTGGCTTTTGAGTTCAGACTTTGACATTATTATTTAATACTGTAAACCTTTATAGTGTATAGTCTCATGAATAAGAACATTGCAGCTTGCTTTTGAGAGAGTAGAGACAGAGCAAGGAATGAGCAAAGGATAGCTAACTGTATCAATGTTGTCGACAATCCAGTGACATATTTATAGAGAATTATGTCGCCCACAATTATTAATAACTGCGCTGAAAGTCGACTAAAGCTAGATTTATCACTATAATAAATCGTTGATAGATTGTGTTAATGTTGCAGCATTATCATTGTAGCAAATTAATTCTATCACAATTTCATTCCTCAAGTCCAGATCAGACCGCAACGTTCCACGTTCCAAACGATTTGCGTTTGTCTCTGTCTAATCTCATTATATTCTTTCTCCTTCTGGTTTGCGCTTATTATTATCCTTTACCATTGGACATGGCCTTTCTCGAACACTGCACACAATAAACGCTGGTTAAATATGCGCCGCTGTACTACTCAATCACTAGAATAACACTCACCTTTTACTGGATTGAGTTCATAAATTATATATTTTAAGTTCAGTTTTAGAGCTAAACTTATTGAAATACTCAATAGAATCTGTCAATTCTTCAGCTATTTTTTATGTTTGATTATTTTCACTATACAGGTCTACTATATCAATTATTCTGCTCCAACCCGTATTTTTTCAACTTATGTGAAAGTGAAAGTTATTAACATATTTTTTGCCAAGTTATAAGTTAATTATCATCAACAGTAGGATGAAGACAACAGAAGAAAATAAAATATTATCTTGTCCAATGTGCAGATTTCCTACCTTCGTTCTTTCATGTGAAACATTACTAATTATTTGTGTATTATTGTCCTTAATTTTTTCTATCATAATTTCAGTGATGCCAATCAATTTAATGGCACTTACGATTTCAATAATTTCAATTTCATATGAATAACTATTTTATTCTACGCAGAGGCTGCGCTTAATGCATCATTAAACTGTTGCATTTGCACCGTAATTTTCAAATGATGGCTCTTATCTAGGATTTATACTGCAGTATTATAATTTGTAACGTGAAAATTATAATGTTCAAATAACCGAAACATGTGAATTTCTAATGATGCGAGGCTTCTATTTTCAATTCCTGTACAATTAGTTTGAGTTTTGCAATGTCATTATCAAATGAACCGGTTCTACAAGACGATTCATTTGGCTGTCTATATCCTGAAGATAATTTGCCTTTATCGACTACTAGAACTGATTACACCTTGCTCTAAGCTACATTTTGTTCAATTTCTATTTTTGTATAATTTTAGTCTTTGTACATAACCATCATATTGGTGAAGACCCTACTTTTTCATTTTAATTAAATTGAATGCCCAAAATAAATAAAGTCTTAGATTAAATTTTTTATGAACTCTTACTTTTATTACTCTTATCTTTCTTATTTCTTATTACTAGTCTAGAATGTTTCAAAAATTTTAGTAACATCCTACAATAACCTGTAGGGTTCTAATCCACTCATCAGTGTGATATTCAGCAGAAAACAACTTGAAACGAAATAATGTTTGCACACTGTTATCTAACTTTTTATCTTACTTTATTGATCATGAACAAATGTAATTATATCATACTTACAAATCATGCAATATCATTCTTTCGTGTTTGTATTTCTCTATAATGAATGTATTTTAAGATTGTTCTATATTATTTTGGAAAATTTCTAAATGCATAGATTATTGAGAGTTATAGTAGAGTTCGCATAAGTAGAGAAGATATTCACTGTAAAGTGATTTGTAACAGCGTGTCTTCTAAGCTTTTGACAAGTATACCATGGTTCCATGACATAGCCTGCCGCATCCTCAGCTACTGTTTACTGGTATTGCCAGTGGTTGTAGAATAGTGCTTGCTCTCCTTTCAACCAATATCATTATTTTGAAACCAAACATTCCACTATGATTCTGGTTAGAATCAATGTTATCAGTCCAAGACAGCCATTCAGTCAACTTCTCGCTTTCAGCTTATTGTCTATAAATTTAAAAAATTAATTTCTAGATGTGACATCGACATGGAAGACTAGATTTAACAAAATGATCCAGTATGCTTCCAGTTCATTGACTCCAAATTATGAAAAAGTAATTTGTAGATGAGCGGCGGTGGCTCCACTTTACAGACAGAATGTAATTTCAGATGTGTGCCGCACCAAATAAGAAATGTTAAAAGGTGTAAGGTGCTGTAGAACAACATTACGGTACTTGACAAGTTTGAAATATTGTTACGCAATAAAATCTCAGCTATGAATAATTAGTTGTTCGGGCGTCCGCCTAATTGAGCAGTTTGTCATTGCCCGCGTCTTGGCACCAGAAAGGAACCTACAGACAATATTCAATTGTTTTGACGGTATGTGCTGGGAGGAAGAAATGTTATTAGTCCAGCACCCTTGTATAGTCTGTCCAAGCAAAGAAGACAATCTTTAGGATGGGAAAACTACCCAATCTTGGTCAATATTGCTTCAAAAATTATTAATTTGGTCTCAAATTGTAGATCAGAGTGTTTCCTAAAATTTGAGATCAATTAAAAATTTTTGAACCAATTGACCGAGCTGTAGTCATTTTCCAATTTTGCCAAAATATCTTCTTTGCTTGGACAGACTATATATGTCTGGCGTATTGCCCTTGATCCTTGTATCATACTCCGGACCTGGTCCTGAACTCAGCATACACTCTGGATACTGTCTTGTCGAATGGACCAATGGCAGTTACAATAATTCAAGCGAAAGCAGTTGAAAGTACTGCAATAACCCATTTCGCTCGCCCAATCCTTGACCTATGAGGGCAGTGCGCCCTCTGATCTGTTAGCACTGCTTTTGTGCTCTTTGTCATATTCAGACCTGCTAACGCTCTCACAACATTCCTGAGGTATTATTTCATTCAATTTGAAACAAAGTACAGGTTTGAGACTTCATACTTTTATTCAATAGTGAATTTCCATAATTAATGTAGCCTACTTCAGGAAATATATTTTCAATGAAATAATTTTCTCTGTATACGAAGAAACAATTTCACAATATATTATTGCCCATGAGCATCAATAAGTCTTCATCTACTGAACTCATGAAATAAGGATAAGGAGTAGCCTACTGAAACGAATTATATCTTTACATAATAGAGTTACCATATTTCCAGAGCAGAGCACATTTGAATCACATCCTAAATAAATTATTGCTCATGTGCATCACATCATAAATAAATTAGGTACTGCTCATGTCCATCAATATGTATTCATCTACTGAACTCATAAAATAAGGATAACCAGTATGGAAACAAATTATTTTTTTACATTATAAGGCTACCATATTTCCAGAGCACATGTGAATTACATTCTACTCTCATTAAACATTTACAATGAGTGTATTGAAATACTGAATTTTCTACCTGCGGATACTATAATAATTAATTTCAGACAGCTCTTTATTATTGTTGACGAAATTTGTGTTTTTCATTGTTGTTGAAAATTGATTTGAACTCAGTCGAATTTTTGAAAATTAAGTGCTCAAAGCGAAAATCTGTTCATGTGATATATTGTTGGCGTTATGTGATAATGTTTGTTATAGGCCTATTTATATTTTCATTTTAACAAATAAATAGACTTAATATTACTGCATTATCCAAATGAAGAGAATGCTACAAAGAAACATGGTTTTAGCCTGACTTGTGAGGAGAAGAGTGAGTGACATTCTTTAAAAAAGAGGGTGTTGAACTTCAATTATTGATCTCATTTGTTGTGTTTTCTAGTTTACTGGTGGCATCTCACGAAGAAGGAGTAAAGGAAACCCACTATGAAGCCTGTTTGAGAAGGTACAGAAAGTTGGCGTTTGTGTGTTCGTTTGTCTGCTGTAGATCACCTAGATTCATTTCTGTTATGTGTTCTTTTGTTTCAATATTTTGCACTTTTTATTTTATTTTCCATTTTTAATTATAATCACTAAAGAATTACCACATAGCCTAATTAATATTCACATAATAATTATACTCAGACTAAATATTCAAGTAGGCTTATGAAGCACAATAATATTTTACAATCTGTTGCAATTAGTTCACAGTTGTCAACCTGAATTAATTTGATGTAAGTTTATATTCATTTGAAGCACAAAAATTAAGCCCTAAGTTATACTTACTGTACATAAGTATGAGCACTAATTGAAACATGTCGAATTATTCCTCAATTACAGTAATGTTGTAGCCTACAGTTTTATTAGTGATTTTTTTTGCATTGAACTCAAACTGTAGTTTTCAATTAAATTTCAATTCAGTTTAGTAGGCCTATGTAGTTATGCGCGAAAATCCAATGTTAAGAAGGATGACTTACGCTAGTTCACATAATGATTCCAATTAATATAAAACATGCAGCTAGAAAAAAAACACTACAGTGACTACACAGTTTAAATATTAGCAAGGTCTATTATCAGAACTATTTATTAATAGAGAGTATAGTAGTAGTCTAGTGATCTATTTCAATACTATGGTCTTTGAAATAAAATTGTATACAGCTAATTCCTCTCACTCGATTTTATTAATGCAATTTCAGTAGCCTACTAGTGAATCATTCATTTTATCTGTTGAATTCTACATAGAATAGGCCTACTGGCTGTTCAGGAACAAGATCATGTAGTCTGGAATAATATATTTACTTTAGAAACATTTTTTCAATCTCAAAACCTACGGTACATTATTGAAAACAAAGAACACACAACAGATTTAGAACTAAAACTTCTGTAGATATTATCCTACACACAAACATTAGGTAGTCTGTGGCTGCACTTTTTTGGGGTTAGAATCTTTAATTTCGCAGAAATCCTAACTAGAAGTATGATAGAAATTTAAAAGCATGTCACTGGATATATTTTATAGCTGAATTACCATTACACAGTAGTTTTGTTATCTATATGAGAACTTCACAATGGGGCTCAGACTCATAATCCACCATCTTCAGTGTCTTGTGTAGTAGTAGTAGTGTAGCATATTAACTCATGAAAAATGTATAATATTTCATCCTATTCTATTCACTTTATTCTATATTCCAATAATGTGCAATTTGTTTATAAGTGATATGATTAATTTGATATCAAGTTGTAATATAGTGTAGGCATTATAGCCCAATTTGACTTCAAACATTCCAGGTAGTGGGGTAGGTATTTTATTACAATTCATCAATAATATCATCAACGTTTTTTTTCTCAAATTCACTTAGGCTAACTATATTTCCTGTATTACTAACTAGGTAGATTGTAAGTAGATAATTCTTTAATCATTTGGGGCCTAATTATATTGGAATAGTTGATATTGTAAAATCAATTCCTGATGTTATGGTCTGTTGATATTACAAAACTCCAGTTGAATGTCAAACATTCCTGGTTGATGAATGTCAATTGTCAAGTGCACCTGTTGAATGTCTCACACTATTGCATGCGTGTTAATGTGATTGCAGGCCTTGTAAATAATGAGTTATTTATATAGAATAACTAACGGCAATGTGGAGTATCTGTAACGATGTAAAAAGATTAAGTAAAAAAGTAAGATTAAAAAAGTAAAAAGATTGTTACCGTACTCCTTTTAAAACGTTAGTTACTCAGTTCTCTCCTAGGTAGCGCTTGCCTTGCTCCAGTGAATGACTTGATTCGATTAACCGCTGCTAGATGGCAGGACAGTGTTCTTCCAAACAGAGTACTGTGACTATCATAGTATAATTCAACGTTATGATAAAATATTCATTCTGTAAAACATTAGCTAGCTTATAAATATAAAATACTGTACAATGGATTATTCTATTAATGAATTTATTGATCTCTGACTGAAATCCACTGCAAGTTATGTTTTATTCACAGTAATTTAAATTTTATTATTGTTGAGAAACTGTGGGCACTAATCGTGAAATAATAGTACCGTACAGTATTAGAATAAATCTGTGGGACTTGGGCTGTATAAAAAAATATCCCCATATCTAATTGGTAGAGGGGTCATTACTTCCCAAACTTCGTCACATCATCAAACTTTACTTTTGTAGGACCTTATGTAGCATATCGTTATTATTATATTGGTAGAAATGGGAATAATATAGGTACCTACCGTAGTCGCCAAGATTTAAATTAGCAAGTGACATTAGCAATTCGCAATATTCACAATAGCATGAGGGCTATTGCGTTAATGAAAACTGGAGAATTAGTACATACTTATGTATGTAGTGTGCTGATGATTACCATTGCTTGGCTGAGTGAGTCATAAGACCTAGTTGAACGATCTAGAGTGCCACTATTGTCTGTGTCTTACCGGAAGCATTTTGGATGAGAGGTGATTTCTGAGGTGGAGCTCAGTTTCAAACAATGGCCTCGAAAATTACAGTTTCTATAGACTATAGAGTATCATGTCACTTGCAGTGTATGGCCTGATTGGATACGCATCAACTGCCTTATGATTACTCCTCTGTTGCATGTAACACCCACACCTATGTGAATTACTGGCCTCAAAAGTCAGTTGTAACGATTATCTTTAGATAAGAATTTATATTTGATTTGCATATTGTATAATTATATAACCCATTCAACAACACAATAGTCACACTTCACTCAACCTATGATAATTATTGAAATGTTTCTACACTGCTCGACAGTTTACATACACTTCTGGAAGTCAATTATAGGGTTGAGAATAATTTTAATCCAGGTGATAAATTAGCCTATAAATTACAATATACTTCTCTTTGACATAACTCCTGTGCTTGGAGACTCACGTAAAATTTATTTGAAACAAGATCAACATATATTATAATAAGTTGAATTAGGAAGAAAATCAAACAATATAAAAAAATAGTAAATTTAAGATGATAATATCTGCTTATAAGAATATAATCTGGAAAAGTATGTTTTGGAATTCGAAAAATGTGCTCAAACATTCAAAATTCACTCATCATTCACTGTATGCACGTTTCCTGTACAGTATTTAAGGAGTTCTATTTTCCAATGAAATGTGCCTCATAATCAGGGATATTCCTATATTGGAACATGAATATGCCTTTATAAACTTAATAAATAGAAGTTTTTCATATTTGTCTCATATTGTTAAGGGGTATCATCCTATGGTTAATTAACTGGTAGTCTTGTGTGGGTTGAGATGATGCATTATTAGTTACAGAGTTTGATACAGGTATGTCATAATGTGAATATGAAAACAGCATGCTATATTAGTGGAACAAGCCATAACAATCTCGTAGACAATTAAGATATCTATACGTTTTTTTCTAATCCATGTAATAACTTGCAAAACAATATTCAAAAACTTTTCTTAATTATTTAAGAATGGAGCATAAGATTTTTCTTAACCTTTTTAACTTAGCGTGCATGATTTGAATCAAACCCTACATTACTCATCTAATCTTATAAATTGTATTTGTAACATTGTTATTGTTACAGAATGGACAGTCTTTCAATAAATATAAGAATTATTTTTTATTGCTTATTGTAGTCTCAGATTCTGCTGTTGTTTTTACATAAAATTTTCATAAATTCCACAGAGACAATGTTGAAATTGAATTGGTCCATAATTAAATAATGAAAACTCAAAAAAACCATGGTCCTGTACCACAAATGATGTATATAGCTGTCAAAATCTGTGTGTGTCATATAATGTATTCATCTGTGTGTGTTTTAGCCATTATCATTGGAATTCTTCGTTTTAGATTGATTTCAATGAGGATAGCCGTAATATAATTTTTTGTCACATATTGACATAATATCGCATTTTCTACAGATTTCTAACGTTTATCATTGACTGTTTCAGGTAATTATGAATACGAATTATGGCTCCATATCAGTAAGCTAGCAGCAGAACAACTTATTAATCCACTTCAATATCATCAACTTCAGCGATTTCGACTGTGAGTATTTCGCCAATATTAATTGGCTACCTAAACAATCATTCAATTTTCTCTCTTCAAAATATTTACTCTCAATCTACCAACTACTAATGCAATAATTTAAACTAATACGGTAATATCAGAGGCGTAGTCTCAAGACTTACTTTGGGCTAGCTCTCCTTTTAATCGAATCAACTACCCCTCTCCTACTCACAAAATTTAAACTAAAATGACGAAAATATAGCAAAAATTTACATTATTTAAAACTCATATTTAACATTGCGCATGATTGAATAGGGGTTTAAAAAAACTCTTATATATTCTATATAACTGATATAGATTAGTTATAATTCATGTGGAATTCCTTCTTCTCCCCCACCTCCCACTATCACATAACCAAAAATAGCAGTTATTAAACTTGAAAATCCGCTGAAGATATGGCTCAGTGCTTCAAATACGTCCAAAGATCAACAAATTTTAAAAGTGAAAATTTATACTGTAACTAAATTTATTGAATGCACTTTAATAACGCAAATGCAAAGCAAATAACGTTGAAAAAGATAGGGAACATACAGAACTTTAAAAAAATACAACAACGTACGAGAATATGAACGAAATATTCAAACAGTTTGTTTGTCGATGCTGTGGTGGCCTATTATATATCGGTAGCCACCCGACCATACCGGTTTGTTTCGGCTGCAGTCGGCTGTGATCGCCAATATTCGGCAAGGCAATAAAGCTCTCGCCACATAGCTAGCTAGAGTCTTTCTCACTGCAGTGGACAACATGCGCACTCCCACCCCACCTCGCTCTACCAATAAACGACATTAGCATAACTTATATGGGCCGTTGGACTACCTCGCCAGCCTCAGCTTGTTTGATTGGAGAACTTGCATTGTGGACGGTACTTGAACTTGTCGCGCTGCAGCTCATGCGCTAATTTTGATGTAATATTACTGTAATATGCCTTTTCGCTTGATTTCAATATTGAAACTGAACCTTTTTTAATAGATGGGAAAAAGTTGCTTCATTGAAAAGTATCCCATCATTACTACTTCACTTGGGATTCTGTCAGTGGTATTGAGATGATAATTTTCTCATTTTAAAATATTTAGTTATGATTTAAGATTGCTCATTAAAGGTAATCTTGAAACATTTTGAAGATATCGGGAGTTCATGATTTTCACTGGATGACTTAAATTTTTCAAATCCTAATTAAAATAAAATTCAAATGCATGCAAAAGGCCTTGTCAGATTATTCAAGTTTTATCACTATTAGTTGTGCCTAAAATACATCCTGGTTGATCACTTCCCTGCCTCCTATGGATTTAACGCTTAAATCTTCAAATATTTTAGTGAATATGGTATTTTCAATTAAGTTGCAGGTGGACGTTACCTGATATAGTTAATTCTTTTTATGGTTTCAGCTTTTAGGTGGTAAGCTTTTTTGTAGTATTTCTCATCAGGCTAGTTATACAGTTCAAACTTATGAGTTAGAGTTTATTTGTATGCGGGTATAACATGGGTTAATCCTCACTATTTTACTTGATCTTAAATTTATATAATTACCTTCCTATTTACCTTCCTGATTGCATCATTTTGTAATCACTATACATTCTACTGAAATATCTTCTTTACTAAACAAGATGTCAAGTCATGAAATTTGTCGATTTCAATGTTGTAATATGCTAATTAATAAAAATTCGAAATAAAAAATCACCAAGTATCCTTTGTCTGAACTCATATTTACGTCAATATTAGGAGCTTGAATCTTAAGTAACTCGCCTCCAATTTATATCCAATTCAGCCTACATTCCTAAATGTACTGATTAGCCTATTTGCTTTTCCTGCTCAAATAATAATCACACAAGAATTAATTTACCGCATTTCAACAGTGTGTAGGTTTTAGGTTACCGCATCAATATTAATACCGCATCATATTAATACCCTGGCGATAAATTTAAAGTGTCATGCATCTTTGTTTCTGGTTAAAAATTGAATAAATAGTTTTAAACATGTATTGTCTTTTCAAATTGTTGTATTTATTCTTGGATTATTATATAAAACCCATTTAACAGCAAATTTTGTTATACAATTAATCTGATCCGTTCTGTGTCCTGTGATTTTAAAAATTTTATAAAATTCTTGTATCACAAAAACACTATTGTCAGATTATGGCAGTACTTAGTGTTAACTTATTCCACAGAGAAAGTGAATCTCAAATTTATCTTCTCTGTCATAATTTAATTATTTTATTGATCATTCACTCAACATCTTGAAATATAGTAAATTTGAGATTTACCATCGCTATGGAATTAGTTGAGGTACGATTCCCAAGCTTGAGCTGTACAATTCGAGCGAGTTCCCTGCTCGAGCTGCCGCGGCTTTGACTGCGCTGCTGGAGCTGCCCGACTTTAGCAGCTGTAGCTTGGGATTGTTGGGAATCTTGCCTTTACTTTCGAGAAAATGGGCTATTCACTTTAATTTTTTTCCTGATTGAAACTACTTTTCCGGTGAAGCTAAAACAGAACCATCAAAAATGCATTTTAAAAGCAACATTAATATTAATTTACTGTACAAGATCAGCTTGTAAACAGACCTATGTTATTGTTAATGATGAATCTCAAAACCACAATAATCTTCAGTGAGTGAGATTAGACTTCTTTTAAATCAAGAACATTCCAATGTTTTCTATTCAGTTTGTTCACTATTTGGAGGTCAGTGCTTCTGTTCTCAAGGTATCCGTGTCGCAACCGTAATTTTGGCGATGATTAGCACTTTGTAGATTGAATAATGGAATTTTAAAGTTCTTGGTTTTAGTAGAATATCTGAAAATTTGGCCTCGCCAGCATTGCCATCTGTCTCATTTTGGAGCTTCTTAACTATTTTGGTAAAAATAAATTTAGCTTTAAATTAGAAACAATTACAACTTGTTAATTTCTTAATTTGTTACTTGTTGTAAGATTTACTTACAACTAAAATGGTCTTCGCATTATTGAGTTCCACTCTTTCTTCGGATGAACACTTACTAAATACTTTGTTTTCTAGGGGAAAGTGACTTGTCTGATAATAGAAGATTGTAATCAGAGAAATTTCAAATTTAAACTTTTTCTCAAATGTTATACTGCTCCATCCCTTCAGATCTGTCTCTACCTCGTACTCTGAAAACGGCAAGTATTTTCTCTCTACCACCTTTTTCAATTTTGGATAGTATTCATCTTGTTATCCATATAATGGCAAGCCGTCCATCTATTGTGAATCTTGCTTAAATTCAAGATAAACTTTCAAAACCCATTCTCTTGAAGTTTCTCAAAGTATACCTAGCCTTCATGATGCTCAATGTTTTCATAAAATTGAATAAAAAGTCTCCTAAGAATAACTAAAATGCGTTTCAGGTTTGATTTGATGTAATTTGTAGAACAGCTTATAACGATGGGGGTCACATTCTTCTACAAATGAATCCTTAATCGACTGATCCACTCAGCAACGTCAACCTTTCAGCTGTTTCGAATGCTTCCAAGTTATAGTTATGCGGAAAATGGCGACAACTCACGGCAGTGACGTCATTAGAGCAACTAGAACGAGTCTGGAGGTGGAGACGAATCCTGATAATGATTGGTAGCTAATTCACTATACAAATCTGGAACAATCAGGAAATATTCTAATTATATTATATAGGATTTTTATCACAATCATAAGCCAGGTGCTTTTCTTGAAAATCTTTATTGTATTAATAATATATTATCATCTTCAATACTACTTTTAGTAGCCTACTCATTTTCGATAAATAACTTTTTTGGAATATATTTCTCTACATATTTCCTGCTGTATTTTTCATGACAATGGATCGATTCAATTATTTAACAATATATTGGGCACAGGGTTTTCAGTGGAATCACCCATTATTTCTGGTACGAACTGGAATAAAATATTGTTTCATAAGAGAAACAGATTATAGAAATTGGCTCGTTAGAATTCCATCCAATTGTATGATAGTCATACTACCTTCCCCTCCCATTCAAGAGTCAGTAGTTCATCCGGTATCTCAGTTGAATATCAGTCATGTTATAAGATTGTTTATTAGAACTTTATATTGTTTATTAAAGGTAACTCAGGTTGGATGGGCATTCATGAGCTTGACGGTAGTTCGGAACACACAAGGAAAACTCAATTATGATTGAAAATAATGAACTCAATAACATCAATAAACTCAATGATTATTAATCCAGATTCTACGTCAATTCATGTCTGAAAAATTAAATGATACTATATTTATTGATTTTTTGAGAAAATTGTAGCCCACCTTCTTCTTATGATCTACTTTTTCTTTCTTATTACTTCTTCATGAATGATCGCTTTTTCATGCAATTTCCCTTTCAAATGTGTTTTACTTCGTTCCATAATTTTCATTCCAAACTATACAGTCACATGCAACAAATATTTTTCCATCTAAAGTAGCTGTAGCAGTTATGAGAGTCATAATCACAAACTGTTCGAACACAACTTTCCATTCACCAGAAACTTGCTGTATTTTTCTCTATTACACAATACAGTTGCCTAAACGTAGTAGAGGTGTGATAATGACATAGTAGACATACCAGTTCAAGGTCGATTACTAGCTGTTGTTTAACATACTGTATTGAATATCATCATTCAATATTTCCAAATGCGTCTAAAATTGTTTCAAGACACAGGTTTATAAGTTGAAAAGAAAAGAAATGTTCTGATGGTGTTGGATATAGTATCAGAGAAGAGGAGATTGTGTTTTTGGTATCGTGATTGTTTTTTTATGTCGATAGTTATGATGATGATGATGATGTTGGCGATGATGATGATGACGACGGTCATGAGGAAAAGAAGCGATTCGACAAGGAATGTTGACCCAGGTCCCAGGGCCGGTCAGGTCTTCTTGCCCCGCGCACAAATTAACATTGCGTTTGTCTGTTGCTTGTTCGTTAGCTGTTCGTTTGGATTAGATGTGTGCGTTGAGTGTCTTCTACAGGATTTCCTTCCATCTCACCTCAGATCTCAGAACACAATTTACGGAAATACTTGACTGAATACAATTGTGAGTATTAGCTTAATATTTATAATTTCACTAGTTTTCGAATGTTCTTAATTGGAGTATTGGAGACGATAGATAGACTAGTATTGGTCAAGCTCAAGGTGTAAAGAATACACCTTGAGTATTGGTATCATTGGCTTAGTCCATTGTCTGTGTTACAGTCTAGAATTAAATTCAAGTTTGGGAGAAACTGAACACTGATGCTGAGACTCGATTAAATTCTAGCATATAAGAATCTTGACGTGCCAAACGTTTTGTTGTCTATTTATTCAATAGAACTCGCAGAACTTCAATAAACGTGTGTTGTAAATGTAAATGATCAGTTTTCCAATCATTTCAATTGAAAGAATTGGCGCAAAATTTCTTTAAATAATATCAATGATTATGGGTTTAATTACCATGAAAGACTTCGCAAACTTTACTCATTGCATATTTATTCATTAGCCTATTATTTTTCATTAATTTATTCATGCTTTCAATTCATATATACATTTTTTCTTTGCTTCGTTAAAAAAATTATTGATTAATCTTTCATCATCTTCTATATCCCTTCATTCTATTGAGTACTTTGTATCTCTTAGAAGCAATCCAGAATTAAAAAATAATTATTTTTATTTTGAAACAATACCAATTGATAGCCTTATAGCGCATTGTGCAAGTCAAGGCCAGGGAGGTTGACGTCGAATTAAGATTTTTACGATGAATTGAATTCACAAGTTTTTGTTCAGTTCATTCAATGAACTTCTCTATTGTTATTTGCCGCCAATCATATTGATAACAATCATGAAGCCTACTATTGTTAGTTTAAGACGTCAATTGATAGAAATTTTCGTTTGTTCTACGTAGAAAAAACCTATATACGGTAGTGAATTTTTCAGTTTTCCATTCATTGGTTTTGGTTTGCATAGCACCTTCTCAAAAGATATCCGAACAGAAAGCTTTAGTTCCAATTATTGGAAAATGTCATTATCGAAGCAAAAAAAACTTGAAAAATGATTTTACTAACGAAATGTAACATGCAACCGAAGAATATTGACTGAATTGTTATCTTGAATTCCATAAAAAATAAAGAAGGTGAATTTTCGGTTTGCTGGTGAGAATGGTATAGCTTAATAGTTGATGTCAACTTGTGGAGCTTCTAGTAATCCATAGAATTCATAGATTTGTTAGGTGAGCTGGAGATTAAATTATACAGCATAATTCACCGAGAAAGTTTTTCCAGGGTCTGAAAAGCTCCCAACACACCATAAATGTGATTCCATGGTTGTTATTCCATATAGCCCTATACATAGTGATCATTATCATCCTATCTCAACTGTGATTCAACATACTATATAATTCTAGGATCACGAACAACTCAAAAGATATAAGCATATTGATGGAATAGTGAGAAAGGCAATTAGGTAACTTGGCATGTTGAACTGGATCGCTAGAGATTTCAAGTCCCCTGTTTATTTTTTGTTTTCTTACTGCACTCTAGTAAGAAGTATCCTGAAATATGCTTCAGTGATCTGGCAGTGAAATAGAGATTTCAATCCATATTATTTGTGCAAAATACGTTTGCTAGAATATTATGTGGAAGATGTTTCCCTCACCTACAAGGACCAAATTATCATTTCCAGCACGCTTGCAGTCTAGTTAGTTTAGAATCTTCACAATGTAATAGAAGGAAATATGATGCCAGATTTCTTTTCAGATACCTTCATGTGGTCCAAGGGTTCTCTGCTGAGAGCATTGAAATAGTTGTTCCGTCTCATAAATTTATGGATTTAATAGGAACACACCTTCGAAGCCATCCACTGAAAGTGATATCTCACCTGTTGCAATATGCACTGAAATTCACATCCTTTTATTACTATAGTTGAGGCTAGAGGAGCTGGAGCGCCCCCCTCCCTCCTATGCTATGCTGGCGGAGTCTTAGCCCCCTCTAAAAATTTTTATTTTTACAAATTTATTTCAAATATGATAATCTTAAAGTTTTATAAAAATGCTTTTGCTTTAGATTTGTTGTATCTCTTACAACTCACCACGACCACGAACACACCAAATTGAATGTTATGCCCAAAGAGCCACAGCTACATGAAGCAATACATAATCAATTAATGAATTTTCATTCAAATTGAACTGACTTATTGATTGACACACGTTTGTTGACTTCCTCCCTAGGCCAAGGCATCCTATTAGAGGTGGCTGTACGACAACTTATAATGTATTTGCTAACATTAGAGGTATTTATTGATTTAATTATCTAAGAAAAATTTCCATATTCCCTTTGCTTGGGGGCATAGAATAATATGAGTTCATTAATGTTGTTAAGGATTCAATATAATTTATCCTTAGTTGAATTCTGTTCCAAAAACTTCATCACATCATCATTTGGTCGATTTCTACTTTCTGTCTAAAAAGATTCTTGCCTGCACTGAAGGATTCATCCGCTACCATAATTAAAAGTTGAATTATACATTATTTTCAATAAGGTTGTGTCGAATACAATGTCTCTCTAGCCCATTCATATTATAATTTTTTTGCTTACGAGTAGTTCGGTATGCGTCCTAGCATTTAAAGATCACCATTGCCAGACTTGGTTCAATAACCTTGCTTTCAGCCTTGAGTCCTCCAACATTCCTCTCGCCAGTTAGCATGTCCATAGTTCTCTAGCTAGATCGCATGTTGCCAGAACATCATTTCTCTGACCGACGTTACACTACTGAGGAGGAGGAGTCGGTGGGCGAGTGATAAGATGGCGAGGGGAAGGGGAAGGAGGATTGCTTTGTGAAAGCCGCAGCAGCAGTAGCAGCGCCGCCGAACGGATGACTCGGCTTTCTCTCCAAGCGACTGCGACCGACGCCGAAGGCATTCTTCGTTCAGTTTTCAGTTGCCAGTCGCAGTCGACGTCGCTCCGTGCGTCGAGAGAGGGCGCGATCGCGTGCGTGAGTGTGTGGTGTGTGATTGAATAGTAGCACGTGCGTCGTTATGTCGTCATCACCTGAGAGCGGCATTTACCTTGAGGAGCACCTCGAGCGACGCTGGTCTCTGGAGGGCCTTCCTTCCTTATGGTATGTCACTAAATGTCAACTTGCAGATTTAGGAGTTGGAGGAGATTTGCTGGAGTTGGGAGACATTCATGAGTAGGAGCTTTGGACTTGAGAGATGTATGAGTTTGGAGCATAGGATATGGAATGATGATATGTAGAACATGTAGTTGATGTCCTAGATGTATAATTTTGTCTCGGATAGATTTTTGTAGATTTTTTAAATCTGATAGATCTTTTGTGACGGAAAAACCTTCACTGACTGGGCTATAGTAGAAGTAGAGATTGGTTTAGGTCTTCACAAGCTTATCACAAAGTGGTTGAGTGATAGAATGGTATCTACTGTACAAACTTCGCCACGTCGTAATAATAATAAAGTTATTATTTATTTAGTCTCTTCCATTCTAATCACAATCTCTAATCTAATTGTTTGTTTGAGTACGGTATTCATTTAAATAACAAGGAAAACAGAAGACTGTTAACTATCACTGTTAATTCACTGTTAACTATCAGGATCAAGCAAAATTTCAATCCCAGAATCAGTTCCCAAAATCAACCAAGTTTTTCAACCAGAATAACAAATTCACAAAGTTTCAACTTGGCGTGATTCAGTATTGTGAGCTTCAGTAGCTGTTCATATTATGTGAATAGAATGTCACCTTAGTTTTTGTTGGTTGACAAGGTGTCTAATCTGTAAATTGTTTGGATCCATTGAGGCGTGGAGGTTTAACTTGTGAATACATAATTTTTATTTTCTTAATTTCTTATCATTGATGAGGTTATGATAGTTCATGATGATGTAGAAGCTGAAATTCATCAGTACCGTATTGGTACAAGCAGATAGGACTAACTATAATAGTCACAGCCACAGAATAGAAGTAATAAGTTGTCTTTTCATCTCTGTGGTGAAGTTTTCTTCTCTTGAACAATTACAGTAGGCTATACGTAAGCTATTGTTATTCATACTCTTTTCTATTGCCATAATGTTAATTCCAATGACTATCGATAGAAAAGGCTCGATTATTAAGGAGTTATATCTTTGTACTATTCTTTAGCCTTATTGGTAGATAATAGCTTGCTTGCTGAATTAAAAATTAAGCTACATATTGGTGGGTAATTTTCTACTTTTCTTGTCATCACTTCTCGAGCCATCTACTTCAATCAAGGCTCTCAAATTGAAAAAATTCTGGTGATTGGCAATTATAATGATAATTTCTGTTTTGGATTAGCAGTTTACTTTGTGGTTTGTTGAGATTTCACTCTCTTTCTTTACATTGCTCATTAGTATTTCTTCTTGTGGGAAAATTGACCTTGGATAACATCATATTCAAGCTCGTTCGTGAATATCCACCCTATTATGAACCTCTTGGTGGAATGCTCTAGGAATTTTCTTATAGAAAATAGATAAATGAAAGAGATGAGGTACTGGATTAAACTTCATTAACGATTTTGAATCCAAACTAATCATTGTAGATGGATGAAAAATATTTATAAAAAAATGTATATGCTAACAGAGGCTATGTTCAAATAAGATATGAACTTCAACCTTTGAAAGTTTCATGACTCTTAGGGAAACTCACTCTCATTTATCAATCATCATTTATTGGAGTATTACGCTTTTAGTTGTGAATATTTTGAAATGTTTGGCAACCATCAGTATGAGATGACCTTGGTGTGACTTCGATGTGATATTCACTATAAAATAACGTGGGGATAGAAAAAATCTGTTGATAGCCCTAAATAATGGTGACAGTGAAAAAATATTTGAAAAAATGATTATTGAAAAACGCCCACAAGCAATTTTTTCTACTACACCTAGCCTACTATAAAAATTATATAATGTTTTATTTGTTTTGTTGCATTTCGCTTTTTTCGAATCTATCATCATAATTTAAAAGCCAATATAAATTTTAAGAAAAATACACCTTATAAGAAATACACCTTTTAAAAAAATAATACATGTAAATAAGAATATACATTTTTAAGAAATTATTCTGAATTCATTTTCCATATTTTCTTATGCAATTAATTATTATTGATAAGGACATACTAATTGATACTATCATCCTAATCATAGGTTAAAATTTCTGACAGACATCAATAAATTGAGCCATGGATAGTATTAATTAATTTAATCCTATAGATGTTTCACAATAATAGGATTCAGGGGCAAACCCAGAACTATTTTCGGGAGAGAGGGATTTATGCACCTTATAGTAAACCGTACTATGTGCATGTAATATCCCATAATGTCCAAGAATTTCGGTGGGGAGGGGTTGTTATCCCTTCTTCATATCCCATCAATCCACCCTGGGTTCGCCTCTTGAGGACTATATTTCTCTCTCCAATTGGGTACGATATCTTCTGAAATTTTGTTTGCTATAGTTTTCCATTCAAATGGCTAATATCTATTGCTAATATATTAATTTAAAAGGCTATATCTCTATTGAAAAATTATGAAAAATATTTTCATGTTGTTTGTGTTTGTGGTAAGGACAGGAGATCTGCATACGTAATCCAGCGTTGCCTATTAGCTGATAGCTGCTTGATTAAAGTGAAAGTGGAGTTCTTGTTGTTAGGAATGTTTCCTATAAGTTGTGTTGTGTTTGAATGGAATGGGTCTCTTGCCTACCGATCATGCACCTGTTCTGTTTTAGCTTTGAAGGTGCAGCGGAACCGTCTAGGAGTTTGAATGTGTGGTTGGGATTATCATGTCTGAATTTTGTCTAGCATTAAATTATGCTGAATATTCAATAGAGTAGAGTAGAAAATTTTTTTCCTTGGAGGTTGAAGCTAGGACAATTCAAGGCATCAATAATAGCTAGTTATAATAATAGCAATAATAATAGGCTATAATAATAAGAATAATAACACTTATAGAAATATTTCATCAGAATACTCTTCCATTAATTCTCTGCATAATTTTTTGAGTATAAAAACGCCCAATTAAATCCACATTTCTTCAACCAAATCTCTACTGAGTATAGGTCACATGTGAATATTCAAAGTCATCTCAATATTAGTCACATATCCGAAGTAAATAATTACAGACCTTGTAAATTTTATCAATTATATTTACTAAAAATATGATAATGTTGGAATTGAAACTGAGCTGTAACAATGTAGAGGTTTGTGAAATTCATAAGAATGTTACGTTTAGAAAAATTGAATTAATCTATGATTGAGGTGGTGAAGATGAAAGTTGCAACATTACAAATGGATTCTACATTCAATTTACATTAAATTTCAATGTAATAATTTGATTCAATGATAAACTGATAATATATTTCATTAATCATTTTTATATTTCCTGTAAGGTCATACAAGGAGAACTTTAAATGAATCGAAGCACCGTTACCTGCACCCTATTCATGATGGAATAATACAAACATTATTTTTGTGTTTGCGAGTCCAAACAGACAGGAGGCAGGAAGTAACCTGAAGAAAGAATATATCTGAATATATGAACAGAAATGGATTATTCCAGACTCCTGAATAATGTTTAGTCTATATCGATTCTTGAAGCGAATTTTGTGTTATCACAGGAGTTTATCATAAACGTGTGTCCAAACTCTATTTAAATGAACTGTCGTCGCATCAATTCTTAATCTTCCTTGGTGAATCTTGTGCTTGTCTGGTCTGGCTGCATCATAGTAGAGGCCAATCTCAATTTTATAAGTTCCAACCTTTCAACAACATGAAGATCATTTGAATTAAATATTAAAATATTGAATATTCAAATTGAAATGATAATTTGAATTAAATTATTTAAAATATGTATTTTAAATAATTCCATGAGCTAAAAAATAATTTTTAAAATGAATCATTTGATAAGGATTCATATAATGATGCATACATGATACACTTTACTTATGTTGAAAATGATCTACACTTTTCATTTTAGATTCAATCTTATTTTTTCACAAAGCTTCAATGACCTACAGCGCATGATTCAAGTACAGTTAATCTAAGTAGCTAAGTTATTGAATCAGAATATGAATGAAACACCGAAATAATATTCTACCAGTATTTCTTTATTTGCGTTATTTGGAGCGTTGTTCAGTTGCTTTTATCAAACATCCACAATGCTATGCTTTATGCTTATGTTATTAATTATGTAACGTTATTATTTATTGATATCAATGTTTAAGAAAGTTAAAACGCATTGCGCAAGGTTACACTGAATTTTTTAGGAAAAAAAACAATAGGCTACATAGTTTTTCTAGAACTTTCACGAAATGACTGTTTTGTTGGATTCATGTTTCAAAATTAACAAAAAATTTCTACAATGGAATATGATATTATTTATCAAATTATGATATAATTGTTGAATCTGATATCAAGAATCCCTTTCTCAAATTTCATCCCATTATGTGTAGGCTACTGTTATGACACATCTTGTGTTATGGATGAGTGTCCATTTCTTGAACACTTTATTTAAAAAATATTATAACTATCCCAGTTAATTCAAATTATTGGTAATATTGTGGAATATGATTGGTTTTCTAAACCAAATTTATTCGACATATCATAGAGAGAAAATGACAGAGTCATTTATATTATGGAATTGATCAAGATGATTAATATTCTTTGTAATGTATAAAAATGAGTTATTTATAGCTATAAGATAACATTGATATAAAATAGTTATAACTGAATTATTTCTAAAAAAAGAGATTCGATCTCTAGATTTCGAAAAATAAATTTTCAATTTTTTATATGAAAATTGAGTCGGATTTAAGAAAAGGTATGTTACCAGTGTGCACGGCTTGTGTTTAAAAACCCAACTTCCACCAAGATAAGGAGGGTTTGAATAGTCTTTCTAAAAACAAGGTATTTATTTAGGCCTGCAACTAAATTTAATAGTGTAAACGTTTTCGGCTGGATTTTGAATTTTCTATCAGGCATGAATAATAATTAATTATCAACGACGTAAGTGTTGACTCAAATTTTGAAAAACGATTTCAGCCTTGTATGGATGCGGGATTAGTTTGGTTGGTTTTATAAGTTTACCTTTAAACACACTGTCTCTGAGTGTTACCTAACACTTTTAAACATGGGTTAACGCCTCATCCAACCGGTTCTACACGAAACTGGTCAGTGCTATACAGGTTTTAGGCGATTATATTGAAAAATTAACTACTTATTTGCTTCTGTCTCTTTATTTTATCCGAGAACCCCTCACCCTTGAAACAATTTTGCTGTTAAATTTTCATGTTTTCAGTGTTTTATACATTTCAAAACAATAATCAATATTGTGGGAGATTTTGAAAAATTATTTTCATTCACAATACAGTATAATAGAACTGATTAATCCTGAAAGAGAAAGGGCCGGTTTCTCCAAATACGTTTAACTGAAATTTTTAGTTTAAACTATCAGCTGTCAGTGTATGGTCACTTTCATTAATAAAAACAAAAATAATTCATTAATTAATAAACAAAAATAATACGTTTAACTGAAATTTTAGTTTAAACTATCAGCTGTCAGTGTATGGTCACTTTCATTAACTTGTGTTTCAATTGAGCCAGCTGATGGTTTAATCCAAAATTCAGATTAACTTTTTGGAGAAACCGGCCCTAATAACTTGTGTTTCAATTGAACCAGCTGATGGTTTAATCCAAAATTCAGATTAACTTTTTTGGAGAAACCGGCCCTAAAAGAGTAACATTTCAAAGATACAAAAATACTCATGTTTCTGTTTGAACTTGAGCAAGCTTATTTTAAAAAAATCTGGTGTGGTACACTCACACAATTTTCCTTGCCATTCATATTTGCATACAGTACCTAATACAAGTATTTATAAGTATTTACAAGTCACCAGCAAGTGCAAATTCATTAGGCTATTACTTCCTCTTCTTCTGGTACCAACAGTGAATTATTCACTCGTCGCTGAGGCCTCGCGCCTATCGGCGCTTCGGCCCATCATATGTATGATTTGCAATCATCACTAGCCCATGACGCCTCGCACCTGTCGGCGCTTCGGCTAGCAAGATCCATTAATCTCATAAAGGCGCTGCGGATCTTCTGCGATCTTGCCAGGAACGAGACTCATGGCAGTCGATAGGGCTATTTTGGCTATGAGTTTTAAAAAAATCGTTAGAGCCGTTTTCGAGAAAATCATGAAAACACAATTTTTGGCATATTATCCGCCATTTTTCGATGAATTTTTTTTTGAGTCGGTCCTCATGGTATAAGAACCTTAAGTTCCAAATTTCAAGTCAATCGGTCATTAGGAATCGAAATATTGCAAAATCCATTATTCTCAACAACGCTGCGGACCTTCTGCTATTTTGCCAGGAACGAGGCTCATGGCAGTCGATAGGGCTTATATAGAGGTATTTGGGTATGAGTTTAAGAAAAATCGTTAGAGCCGTTTTCGAGAAAATCGTAAAAAACACAATTTTTGGCATATTATTCGCCATTTTATCAAAGTATTTTTTAGAAAGTTCAAAATTTCAAGTCAATCGGCCAATTAGGGATCGAGATATAGTGTATGCACACACACACACACACACACACACACACACACACACACACACACACACACACACACACACACACACACACACACACACACACACACACATACATACATACACACAGACTAATACCCAAAAACCACTTTTTTGGACTCAGGGGACCTTAAAACGGATAGAAAACTTGAAATCGGCGGGGTACTTTAAATTTTTTTGGAAAGCAATACTTTCCTTACCTATGGTAGTAGGTAGGGCAAGGAAAGTAAAAACACACAAGTAATTAATTTCTCATGAATTACTCTCAAACATTCACTTCGATCTAAACGCATTAAAACTATTCCTCTCTTGATGTTACAATTATACTTTAATGCCGTTGGGATTCAAGGAAATAAACAGTGTAGGCCTATGCATAATTCTATCTTTTCTCTAAAAAAACTTTTTTTATTATTTTATTTTTATGCAATATTGTGGAGGCAATTGTTGAGGCAGAACATCATATTCATTGCATATTATTTCAATGATTTTTGAACGAATAGTTACAAAATAGTTCAACTTTGAGAACTTATTCCTCACTGTCCTCAACTTATATCTTGTCATCCCAATTACTCTGTTTTCTATCAGTTCAATGGAAATCCATTCGTTTGATAACGATAGTACAGTAAGTAACTTTCTGCTAGTAGAAGTACTTTTCCGCTAAATGAGCACTACCTGCATAAATTAATGAGACACTCAAAGGTTGGATTAGATTAGATTTCGGAGAAGATTGATGAGATTACCATTTAGAAATGGGAACCCACGGATCGATGCATCGAGCACTTTAGTGAGGAAGAAGAGTAGAGTTTATAATGTAATCTTCAACTTTATTACCTTTCTAATTTGCAAGTCCACTCAAGGCACTTGGAAACTAATTCAATTCCAGATTCCTTGATAAGCTAATGGAAAGCTTCTTCTTTTAAAAAATCAAAGTGCAATTGCTCAGCCACTCACTGCAACTTACCCACCATTTCAATGACTGAATAAACCATTTTATTCCATTTAATTAACATCTATACCTCAAATTAAACTTTTTAGTTCATTTGCGATCAATTCCTAATGGAATTCTGTTACTTGACGGTCTTTAACCTTTTTTTGGAATGAAACAACCATGAATTGACATCCTGGTAAATTTTCCAGGTGTTTATAATAATGTAGAGTAGATTTTGTACATTATGTGTAATGACTCATGGTAACCATCCTCCTTCAATATGATTCTTTTTTTTTTTTTTTTTTTTTTTATTGCGGATGATGCCCACATAAGCATTTTAGCTTGTGCGTGGGTAATGGATCTTGAGTGCTAAGGTGATTGATGAGGTGAAAAACAGCCATGCCACTGGGATTCGAACCCAGACCTGCGGCAGTGCTAGCGGACTGAAGGTTGTGACGCCCTAGCCCACTGCGCCACCGAGGCCGGCAATTCTACCTCACTATTACTTATTCACTCTTGTGTAAGTATCTATAGTATAAATGTACCTATTATCCTTTTGTAGAATTGCAGTTAACACTTTTCTAGCTTATACAAGAACTTCTCGTTCATTGCTGAAACTAGAACAATGACTTTACACTTTTCCTTAGTTATGCAATTTCACTAATTTGTACTCTTGTAGAACTTGTGTGTATAGTGATCATGTTAACTTAGTTAACGCAGTATCTATGATTTTCTATAATTTTTCTGCTAACATGCGGTAAAGAATTCAGAGTTCTCGAGCTATTTTTCTATGATGAAGTACATTTATTATGTTATTTTTATGGTGCATTGTTTCTGCTAACAATTATTGTGTATCGTCACAAAGGAATATTTTTCTCAGGTGATATTCAATGTCTTGTGTCTTGACACAAAACTTGTGTCAATTTTGAAAAACTCAAGTTGAAATTTTTGGAGAAAATGAAACATGCAACTGTCCTCACCAAAAGCATTGTTATGTAGGTAGAGTATCAAATCCCAATATCCTTATGAAGAAAATAATAAATTTGAAATTTGCTTATAGGAAGAGTGCAAGCTACAATACAGTAAATTGTTTTATTTAAATATGCTCACTCCTAGTCAAAGCTTTGAATTGATAAATTAGTGAGATTAAACTGAGACTGAAAACTTCCATCTGCAGTCATGTTCGTGTAAAATTATCAGTGATTTTCTTGAAAAATTCATAGCAAGTCTTTGTCACGTAACTCGCATCATTACATATTTCATTATTCGTGTACCGGAAATTACCTAACGATAATTATTTTGCTGATTAGCTGTTGCGATTAGCATAAAAAGTCTTGTTTGTTCTGTACAATTCTTGACCCACATAAATCCACTTTAAGTAGGTCAAGAATTGCTTATGAATTATGGTCAAGAACTTATTTCTCCATTTGAACAAACTTAATTGTTAATTCATACATTAACAGTTTCAACCCTTCACAAATTTTTTTCACTAAAATTCAGACTGTTAAAAGTTGTTAATTTAGAGACAAACGTGAACATTTTTTCTTTGTGTCTCATAAGAACCAAAACTTCTCTTACACTCTTATTTCTCATATAGAGCTTATATTCTCATAATAGCCTATAGTGTTTTAGAATTTGACTTTGCATCTCTGCTGTATCTTCAACTGCTGTATCTTCTGCTGTCTCTTCGCTTTAGGTATTCCGAGGTGCGACTTTCCTTGAATATTATCAGTGAGAAAACAAATTCACGCTGAAGTCTCTTCTCTCTGTTCTGGGGAGCAAATAATTTTGCTCATATAAATATACATTTATCACTTCTTTGCTTATAAATTCTAGAACCTAGAATATTCTTTTTTTATCTAGTTCAATTTAAAAATTGAATGAATCTTTACCTCATTTTGATTCTGTTTTCTGATTAGATTTTGATTATTCACTGGGACACTCCGATTTCAGTTTTTTTCTAATTGTAGGCAATATTGAAATACCATAAAATCATCTCTCTCTTCAAATAATTGGTTGGACCAATGCAACTTTTCTGTTTCACTTTAATATTTCTTTCCATTATCTGGTTCACTCATTGAAATCGGTCGACAATCGCATTACTAAGATGATCAATTCACTTGCAAGACATTATAGATACAGCCTATCACGACGTATGTGTGGACTTTGTGACTGTTTAGTAGATTGCGTTATCAGTCAGTCATTGAAGAGCGGTTGTGTTATGAAAGAGGGGAGCGTTTCCACTGGTCTATTGCTGACTTTTCATCAGTAGATTAATGCACGGTAAATGCTCTATTTGATGTGACTCGTGTCGTCGGCTTTAATAAGATTCATTCATTTGGAAGTCCAATGCAGTTTATAGGGCAGGATTCTACGCAGTATTATTGTTGTCATAATACCGGCTTAGTTTCAATGAGGAAACATTGTTCTGACCTTTGTTACGTGAATTTTGGATGATAAAGAAAATTGGAAGAGCTTCAATTTGAGCATAATTGTGTGGTTCGATTCCTATTGTGAAATTTGTAGTTGCACAAAGTTTTGGTTTCATAAACATGAACAACACAGAGTCAATGATAGGATAGATAAATAAATACTCGAACTTTCAGCAAGAGATGGCCAATCTGTCGAAATTGTCTCAATGAAAAAGACAAATCTTTCATGAATGATCGAAATTCCCTTCTATGGCTTTGAGTTTTTGTGTTTTGTGCACTTTTTTTAACGTTGTCTCTAGTTTCTTTCTGTGGCTTTGGAATTAACTATAGGCTACTCATCGCCAGTGACTTATGTATATCAGAAGTGATTTTTCTACTTGATTGTATGTGTTGATTTATATGTGAAATGTTATCAAAGACCAAGTGCAGTAGTTGTTCAGTATGGGTCAGCGAGGTTTCCGTGCATCGCACTCGTGTGTCGCGCCACTCACATTCGCGGTCGCGCCGGTGACTATGCTGTGCGGTGGCGCCACTAAATCGAATTTATTCCACCGGTCTCTGCGCACATGGTCCTGGCGCTTACGTCGCTCTTTAACCAGGTTCATATTACTTTTTTCATTAATTCCCAACTTGCATCATACTAATATGCATGGAATGTTTAGTATTATAATACTATGATGTAGGTTGTATCGTTGTTTAAAAAATAATAATAATAATCTGAATAATAATATTCATTGTTTGCGGTTGTGGATGAGAGGACAGGCCATTATTACAGTTTGAATAATATTGCCTGCCAACATAATTGATGAAGTCCAACAGTAGTTATTCTATATCGGACATTAATATCCATATCAATATTTATCATCATGATCTAATAAGCAATTCAAATACCATACTAATATTACATATATTTTTTCAAATCTCCACTCACTCCCAGCTCCTGCAGAAGATTCCATGAAAACCATTTCCTCATGCTTTAATATCGAAATCTGGCTTTAAAATCAATGAATGTCGTCATTCTATATGATAAGTTGATGTTTAAGACTTTTTTTGGAAATAGGATCTTGAATAACGTATTTCGGAATATCGCATTTTGGTTCGAGCGAACTATCAATTGTCAAAAGTGAACAATCAATATTTCCACACTGTGATTGTGAAATATCTGTAATAGAATACATTTATTATTAAAATTTTATTATTTTAGGTACTTTTTTTGAGTAAATGCTAATAAATTATTGCATGACGATGACAGACGGAAATGAGTATTATAAATAAGGGAGAACAAAATTTGTTTAAGAAAATAATTTGGCTCATTGTTGTGTTTATGTATTTAAGAATCAACTTCGTCAACATTGAGTTATCAGTGGAGAGTATAGGCCCTTACTCTTCGATCATGAACCTCTTGAAGTCAAGGTTATCAATTACTCCCACCATCTACTATTTTCTAAAAGGTATTGAAAAATAAAACAATGAAATCATCTCAAATTTTAAAATTATAGCCTACTTACTTCCACTTGATGTCAAAAAATAATACAACTGTTCAATATTATCACGATCAAGGCTATCGACTCACTACCTCAAGTGACCTCATTTACCTAGGTTGACGAACATTCTTGTGGAAAATCGTTAAATTGATTGGTAAAATTTATTATTCATGAGTTGTCTAGGGTCTAGGAAATCAATAATCAACTATAATTATTCATTGATACACCTTGTAACTTACAAAGTGTGCTAGTAGCCTACTCTCTTACTTGTTCATCTTTATGATTCATAATTTTTAATACCCTTCAAAGCTTGTGCTACCATTATTTGAGCTTAAAGAAATTCAAGTAGAATTTATTGTTATGAATGGAATAAGAATATTCTATAAAAATGTTATATATTATAATGCAGTACTTCAAACGTAAGTTATACAGTAATTCAAGTTATACATGCTTGAAAAATCAATTTTATATTCTGTTTGAATTTGACTATCCAACTGTATTAGGAGAGCTGATTGATTGTTTTTATTGACAAAAAGAGTAAGTTATAGCCTATAAAAAGAGTATTGTATATAGGCTTATCCTACTTCATTGTGACCGGAGTGTGTAGAGTACGTATACTGTAACTGTAGTAGTTTTTATGTTTCAAATTAGAGTTTTCCAACTCTAAATTAAGAATGATTGTGATCTTCTTCATTTGGTATCCAATTATGATGAAGATTAACAAAACATTAACAACTAATAAGAAGATTTTCCAAACGAAAATTTAATGTGATAGCACCATATCACTATAATATAATGTATCATAGCACAATGATTTTCTCTTTATTTAACGGTATTCTCCTGTTGTCCTTGTGAAATTATAGTAAAGTTATTGTGGAGGGACGATGCTATATCATAGGCCTGCATAGCATGCATCGTAGTGTAGAATGTGCATAAGGGTAGAGTGTGCAGTATCTCATGCACTCTCTGCACTACACTATAGCACAGAGAATGGATTAATAGTTTTAGGGATTAGTTTTCCGTCCTCAGTGACTATAGCATCGCCGCTCCATTACGTGTTTCCACCCCTAGGGTGGAGCTGCAAGGCTAGGGTGCTTGTTTTCAAGCATTACGCACCCCCGTTTATATCACGGACTTATCTCGAATTGGTTCAAGGGCACCGCTGGTGTAGTGGTATCATGCAAGATTCCCATTCTTGCGACTCGGGTTCGATTCCCGGGCGGTGCATGTTTTTTTGAAAGCTTCTGAACAATTATTCTTAGCTGTTATCATTAAATATACAAAATTCCATTGATGAAAATTGATAGTTCTATCGATTATGTTTCATGAAGAGCAATAGAGAAATAAGATCTTCTCTGCTTGATGAGACTGCATTTGAATTAAATTTTACACTCCAACCTTCAGCTTGGATCCTCTTAGTTTAGAGGATCCACAATAGTTTTATGTAATGTAGTTCTATTTCATCGGATTGCCTCAGCTTAGAAATTGAAACTAATAGAATAACTCTCTCTAGTTAAAACTCCAGTTAAGGCTCAAATTTCACTAATCCTCTTCACCACTATTAATACATAATTATTTTGTATAATCATAATAATTTATATTGATTCATCTTATCAAAATCATAAGGATTGAGGTCATCCTTCAAATCGTTATTCACAATATTAAGTCACTATGATATTTTAATTGAAGTTATTGAATATTGTATTAATTACAATAATTTTGTATCAGGTAAATGTGCTCTTCGTTTATAAATGAGTGAAGAAATACTTTTGGGTGAGCTTTTAAACACTTGAACAATATTTTTTCAATACTGAATATTCTCTACCGTTCTTCAAATGGTACTGGGTTTCATATCAATACAGTACAGACAATGCATTCCTGTTTGTAATTTCTTATTTCAATTAGCTTGCTGAAAAAAGAGAAAAAAAAATTAAAATTGAGTTATCGCTAATCCGATAAATAACGCTCAGTATTTTATCGCTCTTGATATTATCCTGTAGTGGATAACTCTATATATCCTTTATTTATAATTATAATTTATCCTGTATAGATAACTTTGAACTGAAGAATATTTTTTCTATTTATCTGTTGAAACGTTATACTTTTGATTTAAATTGAATGAATTGAAGAGCAGGAGAAAGAGCAGACCTTCATAGACCTTATCAATAATGCAATTTATTACTTGTTCCACTTCATAGAAACAATTATCAAATGATCATCTATCAAGCTCACAGTTTTTATTATGAAAGCTAGAATTGCGTTCATGAATATGATTTGATCAGAACTCATTGAAAAAGCAAATGCCTAGTTTTAATTTCGTCATGCATTAGTTATGGTCTTATAGTATAATTTCACGTTCATTTAAAATGATTGAGTGGTATCAGTAGATATGATGTATTTTATTTATTATAATTCCAACTTTATATGAGAAGTAAAACAAAAATATCTACTTTGACACTGAAAAAAATACTTCTGCTCAATATAAATAAACATTTAATAACATAAATATAATGCAAAAATAAAAACTTAATAGATGAATGCACTGTCCCTTGATATTGAAATGTTCAATTGATTATGCAATTCTTCATTTTATATGATTTGATCAGAACTCATTGAAAAAGCAAATACCTTGTTTTAATTTCGTCATGCATTAGTTATGGCCTTATAGTATAATTTCACGTTGATTTCTATCTATCTATGTTCTATTCATGCACTTTACAAGTAAGTGAGTGAATGTTTGAACTTCAAGTAAAACTTCCAGTCTCAAGGAGTTTCTCAATTTGCTATAACAATATTATTATGATACATTATAATATTATGAAAATATTGCATAAGATCTGCTTCCCAATCGATGTACGATATCTCGAACATGATTAACCATACTTCCATTGAAATAAATAATCATGTAGGGTACTCATTCAAATCATCCCATGAATGTCAACAGTTTATGCGTGACAAACCCGAATGCATGAAACGTATTTTTCATTAATTTGTTTTTTATAACGGACCACTACATGATTATCTCAACAAATCTAATCTAAAATAGTAATTTCCATGAATAGTAAAATATTGGAGCATTAATTCATTTTGAAGTGAGTTCAAAATGCCATAGACTCAATCACAATGAGTTATAAATAGAGATCTTGTTCTTTTCAGACGTAGAAATATTATTCAAAGCTTCAAAAGCTAACACTATATTCATGAAATTATTCTAACTGGAGGAAAAGATTTAATACGATAACACAATATATTGATGAACTATTATACCCCTGCACATGTTGAAGAATTAATAAGAGAGTTGGGAATTGATGAAAATTAATTAAGAATTAATAGAATGATGAAATATGATTTCAAACTTGGTGAATTTGATGAAATTTTTTCAGAAGAAAAAATATTGCCAGGAATACTGATGTCAAAATGAACTTATTTCAAGGATATTGTCTAATTTAGTCTCGAGTTATACATCCATATGAAGCCAAAACACATTCTCTCAATAATTTTCAAGAAGCTTTGTAATTGATGCTAGTATTGAGCTAGTCTGGGCTCAGTTTAATTGATACTTCATAACTCGACAAAAAATAATTTAATACAAATTAACTTTCTCAACCAATTATTTTTTCGAGTCACTTGGTATTGGTGAGTATTGCTGATAAATATAATTCAATTTGAGTACCTATAAGAATCAAAACTTCCCCACGTAGTCGTAACCTAGTGAGTGAGCTTTTCATGAAGGCTGAATGTGAGCAATTTCAACAGTGATGTCAATCGTTAAAAATGAATTAATACTTTCTGAAGGCATCGAACATGCAAGCGTGCTGCTCAGTCAAACAATTCTAATTTCTCACAATCCTAATTTAGTTGAAAACAATACTTATATAGCAGTATGTGCCACTTTTGGTTTGTCTGGTCCTTTGGATGCACCGGGCCTTGATAGCTGTTGCGCTTTATGCACTGCATCGAGGTCAGTTGATCAAATCAACGGAAAACAGAGTTTCCTTTCTGATTAGGTTCTAGACGTTGCGTGCGATGATAGCTAATCGTTGATGATGTAGGTTTCCTAGGCTTCTAACTCATCTTGTTAGCGGATAAGATCTCCAATTAAACATTGGTATCGTTCTGATATCGCTGTTTCACACAACAAGATTTTTGGAACGGAAAAAACCGTACGTCCAAAAATTGTGGTGTTTGAAACGAGGGTAAGACACCTTCACATAACATTGATATTCAATCATAAGGCATCTTCACATTTCATTGATATTCCATCATAAATCAAGCACAAATTCAATGTCCTCTTATCGGTGAATCTGCCTCTGCGTGCATTCTCAACTCCTGCATTCAAAAGATTTTTGAACTTCATTCCCATTGACTTATGTGTAAAAGTGATACTTTAGCGGCCAAGATAAATTAAGGACAAGGTACAGGTTTGAATAACTCACTTGACTTAGCATTCAAACTTTTTTCTGATTACAACCGTAATGATAAATAATAAATCATTCTCTTGTGGATAAATTATGCTTCTCGTGGAATAGCCAAGCAAAGAAGACCCTCTGGCAAGATGAGAAAATACTCCAGCTCGGTCAATATTGGTTAAAAAATTATTAACTTGGTATCAAATTGTAGGAAACATTCCGACCTACAATTTGAGACCAAATCAATAATTTTTGAACCAATATTGACCGAGCTGGAGTCATTTTCTCATCTTGCCAGAGGGTCTTCTTTGCTTGGACAGACTATACTAGATTAAATTGGATTTTCTTCAGAAAAGCCATGGTTGGTTGGAGAAGAAGAGGTTCTAAAGTGCATTACATGGTAGTTCATTGTGTTGGAGCATTCCTGTATGATGCAAAATTATATGAAATGAACACTTATAGTGTAAGCAGGATACATTATATATTCAAAAACTTTCCCGTATGATTATATTATTTCCTTTATAGTAAGCAAGAAATTTGAAATGACATCTGTGTTTTAATTTCCTAGAAATTTTCTCAATTGAAGATGAAATCTGAATTCATTAGTCACACGACTTTATCATGATAATCAAAAGTAAGATTTGGCGTTCTTCTCCCATTTATTGAGTATAAATAAAATTTACAATAAATGTAAAATAATAAATAAATTGATAATAAATGTAAAATTAATTCCCATTTTTTCTACCAATATTTATTGATGATCAATAAAAAATAATTCTCAATTCAAGAATTATCATACGGTACCTGTATGAGATAATGACAGAATGGATTGAATATCATCGCAATATTGAATGATGCAGTGCGAAGTATGCTGCTTCTTGCGTTGCTCTGTAATCGAGGTCATGAATTGCACCTGTTGGTGAATTGGTTGAGAAATCGGTCGATTCCAATTCGTTCGGACACGCATTACGGAATACCAACAACTGCTGTTGAATGACGATTAGAAGTTGAGCTGTCTTGCGTTGGTTGGATGAAATCATCTTGCCTAGGCAGGCAACGAGATGTTGATCCAACTTGCGTCAATGGAAGTAGAATGTAACTAACTGGAAATCGTTTGCGTATAGAATCAGAACGTTTCCTTTCTGAAAACTCTTAAAATGAATTATTTTGTTGTATTCACAGTTGAACTCAGAAACGGTACAGTCGAAATCCAGAATTCAGAGTTAAAAGAATTATGATGAAACTTGTGATAAACTAAGAAAATAATATATTCAGTACATCAGAGGTACCATTTACCGTCTCTAAGTTCAGCACTTAAAGCAATATACAGTATTAATGATTACTTATTTTCTTTTAGGGATACTGTACTTGTTGAAACTTTAAATAATTACAATCAGAGTACCCTTTTGTAATTATTAGTACTCTGATTGTAATTATTTAAAGTTTCATCAGTAATAATGAATTATGGTTAGATAGATGCAAATACCATAATAAAATAAAAATATGTGAAAATCCTCTGTAAAGACACTCATAACAATACAGCATTGTTTTGAAGCTCATAAAACACCTATAATTATCCTAATCAACGGTTTCGTCGACACTTGATCATAAATATTCAAAAATTATGAGCAGGTTTTCACTAAAATTTGAAATCTCCCTTCGAATTATCAGTACATCCGTTCGTTCAGAACCAAATTGAAACTGTGGAAAGGAAGAGAAGATTTTCTTGCCTATCAGATCAAAATGATGATAATTATGTATAAATTGATTTCATCATTCCCATACCTTGTAGGCCTACTCACAAGATTTGCAAAAAATGACTTTTAAGCTCTTTAAATTGTATTTCAAGGTTTGAAAGTTATTTTAATATTAATAGTACCCATTGATCAAGTACTACAGTATCTAATATTCGAGGAGAGAGTTTGAATCGTACATATCACAAGATTCTATCAATGATAGGCTAATAATTTAGTACAGTATTGTAATACTGGTATGACTAGTCTATTACTGTATTCGTGTATTAGACAATGCTACCATATCCTATGTCAAGAACACATGAATGGAAACGTTACACACTACACGAACACAGTGAACAGGTAGCTGGTGAGAGTGTAGTGGGGTGGGGAACATGTTGTGGAATGGACGGAGCTGGTTGGAGTGGTGCGTCCTCCGTCCTCATATCAGTAACCGTCGGGACGCCACCAGCCGAGGTGCAGCGTTCGAATTAGCGAGAGAGCAGATCGCCATCGCGGCGTTGGCGAACGCGCCAATTCATGTGAACGTGATCGCGTCTTTCACGCACGCACAGTCCCACATATCCGCGCGCGCGTTTTCTCTCGGCCTCTTTCTTTTCTTTCCTGCACGCGATTTCGCAAATACAATCCCACTAATCCGAGTGTACTGACCTCCGGCTACACTCGGCGAGACTTCCTACGTTGGTCACGATATTTGCATAGTGTTACCTGTCAGTTTTTCTGTGATAAATAATACGAGTGATAGCAGTGAGCGATGTGTAGTGAGTGGATTAGGCGTCGGCAGCCACTATGGCGACGCAGAGGTGAGTGATCGCGTTCCAATTCGTTCATCGAGTCAGAGAAGTGTTTGTAAACAAACAAGCGATTTTATCCTAGCCCATTTAGGATAAAAATACACCACTTTGTGTGCTTTGAAAGAAGGGATAAAAAATTATGTTGCTGATTTGAAGTGTTCGTAGAATCGAAGATAATTGATGAATGTACAAATGAAGTGAAGTACTCAAGATAATACATTATTGTGATAAAGAATTGAATATTCATTCAAAAGTGATTTTCATTTATAGGATGTTTATGATCTGGAATTAAATAAGAATGTTGAATTTTTAGCATAAAATCTAATATCAAGTGAAATCTGATAAATATTATAGATCTTGATATTTCAGAAAATTTTTAAATTTGAATAGCCTGCTCAATTCACTACAAAATTGAGAACATGGGCTACGATATTATTCGAGACAAAAATTACAGTAGACTATCAATTTCAATTGGCTATAGAGTAGAGAATTTCAATTATTCAATTCTAAAGAAGAGTAAGTTTTGATTGCTCAATTTGAGATAACTTTATCAAAATATACTATCAAAAAAGTAAATAGAAAGTTGTGAGCCATCTGGTATGATCGATTTGAATTTCTCGATTTGAAGATGAGTTTATAGTTGTTTATTGGTTCAATTTGACTTGATCCAAGTTATCAGTGTCATGAGATACAGTGAGTTGAGTGGAAGCCTAAGTTGAGTTAGGGTGGGTGTTCAACTGTTCATGTCCAGAAGTTTTTCATATTTGAATTGACTTATGAAAAGCTTTCATTGAAATGTTATTGAATATTCATAAGATTGATGAAAGTGTCAAAAAGTGACAAGTTATGTTTTTACTTGTTTAAGGTAGTTGAAGTCTTCAAAAATCGTTTTAACTTCACGGCTCATCTAACTCTCTGTTAAAGAATTATAAATATTAATTTAAATGTTTTTACTTTTTCTCATAACTAAATTGGTTGCTCCAGGAATCAATAAAGATTCCTGAAACCGAGAGTTTTTTACAACCACTTCATTGTTTTGATGAACGAATTGATGATCACCACATCGTCAATTATTCACTATCGTGCTGACAGATACAACGAACTTACGTCGAGTGGTTATCCATCGAGTACGTCGACCCAAAATTTTCTATCTCAAAGACTAAACGATAATTAATTTATCTATAATTAATATATTCAATAAAGTCAGTTTGTAGCCTATAATATTCAAAGACAATATATGATTCTGTATTGCTTTTGCTTTCAACTAGATACAACCATCGACTATGGATATAAGAATGCTATATCCATAGCATTGACAATGGATATAAGTATCCATAGTCAATGATACAACCTTTATTAGCATTGGCTTCTTGTATAAGTGAATCGTCTCTCATTGTTTAGCCTAAAATCAAATTCTTGAAATATTTGAACTAGTATTTCAGAAATATTCGAATTGATCGTGGTTTTTGTCGTCAATAATTTTTATTGTCCTAGAAAACATCCAGAACAACTTCACTTGAAATGTCAACTCAAGTTGGTTGAACAACTCCAAATGTCAATTGAACTCATCTAAGAAAAATCTATAATACAACTTATATTTCATCCGATCAAGCAAATAGATACCTGTTTTAGAGAAAACAATATCAAAGTTGTTCCAACTGTATCCTCTAATATAAATTAAAGTCCCATAGTGCTTACCCATTGATCAAAGTCATGAGGTCAACTCGAAGAGATCAATGACTACAATAGTCTTTTGCATTCAGGAAATACTTCTGACCCTGTACCTGATTCCATATACAAGCAAATGCAGAAACCAGAACTATTCATTGTCTTTCTGTTTTAATTCGTTGTTTTCCTATTACGCGGACATGCATAGACGATTCTAAACAATAACATCTTGGAGCTAACGCTAACCACAAGTTAGTGATTGGTTAAGTCGAACTTGAAAGTGATTGGTAAAGTCGAACTCAAGTATTAATATAGGGATAAATATTCTTCTAGACAAAGAAGACATTCTGGCAAGATGGGAAAATGACTCCAGTTTGGTTAATATTGGCTCAAAAATCAAAATAGATCTCAAGTTGTAAAGCAGTATGTTTTGTACAATTTGAGACCAAATTTTTTATTTTTGTACCAATATTGACCGATCAGCTCGAGTTATGTCCCCATATTGTCAGATTGTTCTCTTAGCTCGACCCGACTATAGGTGTGAAAGGATGTAGGAGTCATATTATTGACATACTATATTAATATAATATTATTTCATATGTTTTGTTTGTTTGTTTGTTTGTCAATGGCGCAACAGCCCTATCAAGGGCATAGGCCTACCAGCTGGTTGCCAGTTTCATATCCACCAAACTATACAAAGCAGTCTGTCTAAACTATTGCAGTCAATCCAAGCAAAGAAGACACTCCGGCAAGACGGGAAAACGACTCCAGCCCGCCCAATACCGGCCCAAAAGCCATAGATTCTCAAAAGAACCCACAGCCCCTGAACCAACACCGACCGAGCCGAAGCCGCCACCCACCCCGCCAGAATGCCCTCCCAGCCCGAACAGAAAATACAGCAGGCGAATAATCATTAACCAGGATAGAGGTAACGTGTGGTTAGCACGTTGATCCTTTCAACCATAAGCCAGTCTCCGCAACCAATTGGCGGTGCAGAACATCTCTGAATAACATGCAGTTAATCAGTTAGATTGTAGTTCAACAATTACTATTCCTCCAGAAACGGGAAACGACAGACTGTCTTTACTAACGACAGCCAATCTCCCAAAGGAGGGAATTATTTCATATTCAATAACATTTTAAAATTGACGTTAGGTTAGCTTTTATTCGTGTTTAATATGTATCTGTCGGCATGATAGTTGAGTTCACCACCGTGTGTGAGGGTATAAGTTATTAATGTGTGTGAATTGTGATTAGTGAGTGTTGGCTTAGACGGCTGTGAGGACGACGATAGTGGCGTCTTCTGCTGGAATGAGTCATCCTCCTCGGACGCCGATGCCTCCCCTCCCCCCATCAGACTGCGGCGTTGCGGAACATGGCCGTAAGCACTTTTCCTTCCAATTATTTCCAATTTATCATCATGAATCATAGTATTCCGTCAGTGTGAGAGTGAGAGCTTTGTCTCTCTTTGTACATTGCTGAAGACTCCAAGTAAAGGAATATTTGATTCCAATTAAGATATAGCGGGTAGTTTTGAATCTATAACTTAAATATTTATTTAGTATAGCTGGTGTCACCGAAACTGACAATTGACTGTTATTAATGATCAGCCTCGTCAGGACAGTCGGCGAGTGGTCTGTAAGAGCATTATCGAGTTGAGAGCGACCTCAGCAAATCGTTTTGCTTTCCTATATCAGACTTTCAGACTGTTCTGACTTAGCCGAGGATCAATAATAATTATTCGCCAACCGTCAGGTTCTTTAACACCAGTATTGTATACCTGTACTAGCCGGCAGGCTCGCTTCGCTCGCCTTCTCCGCCTAGCCAGGACCCCCGAAAGTATCAGCAGTGTCAGTGAGTCAAACAGGCTCGCTTCGCTCGCCTGCATAACCTCTGTCAGTGTAAGCTGAGACAAACAGGCTCGCTTCGCTCGCCTGCAAATTCCGTTCAGAAGGGATTCAAAACTTATTGAACACAGCATTCCTAGACCTAATCTGGACCGGTTCATCAAATTTCGACATTATCTACCAATTTATTCTCGAAAAATCCAAGAAAAACTCTGAAAATTCCGAAAAATAGTAAAGCGCTAATATTGAGCGTAACCTTGGGAACTATATCGGACATAGTATAAAACTTGATTCAATATCTTCCAAATTAGTTTATCTATAATCTCGCTGAACCATTGAATTTACAGTAAGGATTGATCGTATCAAGGCGGAAGATATGCAACCCGCAATACATCTACAATTTTGAAAAACCTGATTACTGGCGTAATCTTGAATGGAATTCAAAAATATCTCAACACAACATTTCTAGACCTTATCTGAACCCACCTACCAAATATCAACATTTTCTACCGATTAGTTCTCAAACAAATTGAGAAAACGCCGAAAAACTATAGAAAAACTTAAATATTTGGCGTATCGTTGAAAAGTTTTTGAAATCTGTTCTTAGCACGCGTCTAAACGTCCAACTGAACATGCCTGCCAAATTTGAACGCATTCGGTTCAGTGGATTTTTAGTTCTGGTGATGAATGAATCAGTCAGTCAGTCAGTGCCATTTCGCTTTTATAGATACAGATTGTGCTTGAAAATGCATACCAGCATCAGTCAATTTTCCCACCTGAAACCATTTAAATTTTCACTTTACAAAAATTTTACCGTATTTCATTTACTTTATTGAGTAAACCTATATTCATCCAAATTTAAAACATGCAAATTTATCACAATATTGGGAAAAATTGAATTGATAGAAAGTGATATAGATTGTCTAATGTCTTTAACGCCCAGGCAGACATTAAAAATTGGCATCTGATTACGTACTACGTTCAGTAAATTAACGCAGCGCCTTCATATTGATGCATTGGCAATCTGCATTACACCGCTAATGAAAGCGTTGCGCTGATCTTGCTAGGCGACAATTAAACTGAACTGTACTGTAAATTAAATCTTTAAAATCGGTAAAATTGTTTACATGTAAAAGAGAGCATCTTACATGTTGTTTTGATATTTCAATAGATGATATGTGAACAAGCGACTGTAAAAGTTTTGCAAAAATGTCAGGAAATTTATCTTAGTTTATCTCTTTGATACAGTACATAGAACATGAAAGTTTTGTGGGGATTATTCCATGATTATAGGCTAGTTACAAGTGAATTACAAGTTACAAGTTACAAGTGAGTTACAACATGAGTTACAACGTGAGTTATATGTCATTTCTAGCTAGTTATTTTATTGAAAGACTTGGTAACTAGATAAGAGTTTTAGGATCAATAACTTTGTGTCCTTGACATTTTTCATTATCAAGGTTGCTCGAGATTATAGAGTCTCTATACTCGGGATCATTCTATTAACATTACAACCTACAATTTTTTCACTAATAATATATAATTTTCTATCCTCTAGATTATTTATTAGGCTTATTACTTCTTCTTCATTTCATTATTGTGTCTCACGATGATAAATAATGATACATTCAGCGAGAACTTGATCCTACTTTTATAAATCCAATTTATAAAACTTATGTAATCAACTGCATATCATGCAAGGTTGAATAATAATAATAATAACTGGAGTCAATTATATAACAGTCAAATACATTTAATGCCATTGTATTTACATCATTATCAAGTATTATTGATTAATACATCATTATATACTATATTGACTCAAGTCATATAGCATGGTGTAAATTCATGGGATAATTTCAATTTGTATGCAAAATAGGAAAGAATTTACTCTTTTATTTTGGTTGGATGTTTTCATTAAATTATTCAAATTTTCTCGCCGCTTGAAATCAAAACATAAGCTATAATATACAAATATGATATATAAAATTTATATTAAAATCCATTCATCAGTGTAATACATTTTGATAGCTGAAGGGCTGATAGAAATGTTTCGATAAAATGTAAATATGAGTACCAGTAACTTATGAACTCCTAACATTGACTACTATACTCGATTCATACTCATTTAAAAGGAAGCGATAAAAAAATAAAATTATTATAAAATTAAAGTAATATTTCGTTTGTCCGAACCATTCTCATCGTTGAGTAAACAAATTTAATTACTAATTGTTGGTTAGATACTGAAAATGGTTCAAGATTATAAGTTGCAAAAGTGTATTTCAAATTATATTATTAATATAATAATTATTAGTATGTTTCACATATTCTAGGCTTTTTGGTTGGCTCATAACTTATCTTTGACAGTCATTTCCTCATGCATATTACAGTAGCCTTTAATATAGAAGACTAATAGTTTACAGTATTTGATGAATATTTTTCATAAATTCTAATATATGGTTCACAGTGGAAAGTTTATAACACATTCACCTTCCTCAATACTGTACTGTAGAATTCCGATTCGAAGTCCAACGTGATTAATTTTAGATGTTTGCATTGGTGTGTGTTAAATGACACATTTTCTTCAATATTGAGATCGATTGGTGCTGTCCACAGACACACTTCATTGTGGTGTCAGTGACTGTTTGATGCTCAGTGTCCTGTTATGTGCGCCGGCGTGTAGCCAAGCACTGCTTCAAATTCTTTGCTAGATACCAGTAAGTTACATACTGACTGCACAGTGCAGTGGCATTTTGGCAAGCGGTCTACTTGGACTGCAACCGTGTGCTCCTTCTCCAGTATAACAAGCAGAGTTTTTATGAATTTTCTCTCAGTTTGAAGTTCTATCAACATCAAAAATTGGTTCCATATGTTGGTAAGGAATGAGTCATTAAAATATCACGTTCTGCACAATTTTAGGTCGGTGATTTTTGTAGTTGATTGAAACAATTTGTTTCCCCAGTATGTAGTAGTCAACTCAGTGGTATTTCTGGTTTAGTTCTCAGCTGGTGATCAAAATATTATTCATTGTATTCCTTCTTCATTGTCGAAATAATTTTAAATATAGACATTCATGATTAGCCATTGATAAATTAAATGAAAAATCAAATACCTTTTTTAGAACATTTTAGAATTATTATTCTACCCTTTTTTTTAAAAAGGATATTTGATTTTTCATTTAATTTATCAATTATTTTGAATAGTCCTAAGTTTAAAGTTTAATTTTCATGATGGGCCATTTTTAGCCAAAAAATGGATTATTCTAAAACTGATTTTCCTAAGAAATAGCCTACACTATATTTTTATTCTCTTAAAAGTTAACGTAGAAAATTGTCCCACTACTATAGTCCATTCACGATCACTTGAGACGGAATAAACAAGCTTTTTGAGTGTGTGTGCGTGTAATGGAAGGTCTTCTTCTATGCGAAACAGTCGAACAGCTGACTCTTGTCTGAAGCTGTGATTGGATACAGTCCGACTTGTCTTGTCACAAAACTGTATTCTTGAGCTGTGATTGGCTACAGCTGTTGGTCTGTGGCCGAAAGCTTCGCATAGAAGAAGACCTTCCATTACACGCACACACACTCAAAAAGTTTCTTTATTCCGTCTCAAGTGATCGTGAATAGAGTATAGTGTATTATGATATTCACAAATAGTGTTAGACAGTTATTATTCGGTTTAGATATAATTAATTAATATCATAATCATTATGGAGGCATTCTGGCAAAATGTCTGCTTGTCAATCCTCCAAGTATTAATAACAAGTATTAGTGACAGACATTCGGTAACCGCCAGTTTTGTTGGACTCTGCTAGCCATAACAATCAAGTGAAATATAGTTTGATATTATGAGGAAATAAAGATTGTTTTTTTCTAAAAATAATTTTTCATGACCCCATGAGAACCAAAATCGGCATCAATACTTATTTCCATGTAAAATAGAGTAGATTGCACGTAAATAGTCCAATGAGACTTGATGCAACGTTGCCAAACCAGCTGATTATGATGAATGAAAATTCATTCCTTTAGATTAGGGATGGTGAAGTACACTGATTTGATTAAAGAAAATAATAAAAAATTAGCTCCGGCAGCTGGCGGTCGGGAAGAGTGCATTTCAAATGCAATTCTATGATGGCTCAAATCATATGACTTATAATGATCTATTCAGAGTATGAATTCAAAGGCGCCGTTTTCGAAAAACACAATTTTGGCATTGTGTTATTCGCCATTTTTGATTGGATCTTTTTCGTTAATGGCTCAAATTGTAGGGAATAATAAGGGTATTATACACACCAATTTTCAAAACGATCACGTTATTGGTCGATTTGTAGTGATTTTTCATAATTTTCATCCCCTAATTTCACCCCCTACCCTTGGACCAATTTGGCTGGTTAACGAACTTGACCGAGATATTAACACTAATGATTTTTGTGCAAAATTTGGTCGCTCTCCGACAAGCCCTTCGGGAGTTATCGTGTTAACAAGAAACTGTACATATATAAATATATATATATAATTATAAATATTATATATATATATATAATTATAAATATAATATATTTATATATATATATTTATATATATACAGAGAGAGAGAGAGAGAGAGAGATATGAATTTGAACGGACATCGGATTCGTGTTCTAGGGGCTCGGAAAAGTGTAAAAAATATATCACATCATAAATTTTCGATTGTCTGGGCAAGACCAATAGTGCATTTTTTCAAATGAAATGCACTAAAAAGAAAAACAATAATTGAGAAAACTTCAGTCGATTTTGCGCATTCCTAGATCACATTATTAAGATCTTAGGCCTAATGTGATCAAGATTATCTCACCCGGGATAATCATTCTTTTGATAGACTATTAGGTCTGTGTAAGACCATTGTCCTTTATCCGCAACTTCAAATAATTGAACTCTCTTCACAGGGAAAATCTGTTCATTGAAGTTATGTTTCAGAAGCGTTTTTTGTTCAAGAGCCCTTCGCCCTTATCCTTAGAAATTTTATCCGAGTGCTGTGATAAATTGGGAACAAAGTGTTCCATGTGAGAGCTCGCACCGTTTATTGACAAACTGCAACAAACAAATTGAATCTTCAAAAGTATCGGGTTCAGGTCGCGCCTCAAACTAGGTCATCCATAACAATGCAATATGAGGCCATTGCAGTTTGCCATCATTCTTTGTCATTTTTTGCCTCTTTCTAAACTATGGTTGTTCTATTTTGCACTTTAGCAAATCAAGAAAGGCTATTAACTCGATTACTATTAATTATTTTTTAAGTGCCGATACTTATATTGATACGGTTGTTATTTGACTAAAATTTCCTATTCGTTTACTTTTCATACGGTATTTTGAAATAAGAAGAAGAAAACGTTTCAATTGAAGATAGAATTTTAAAGGGATCGCTATGAATCTAATATAGCAGTATAGCATTGAGCATACCGTATTTTATCTAAATCTCTTGCAAAATATCCTATTAGTCTATAAGATACTTTGATACTTGAGAGCTACATATATTTCGAATATTCCAAATTGCAAAGAGAGAACGATAACCCCTTCAAAATCAATGTCTTGTATTCATAAATCATTGATAGTTTAAATTGAGAGCATATTTCAAATTTTATATTTTTAATCAAATAAGATCGAATTATCTATAAAATAGTAATTCATTACTATCTATTATTTATAATTTAAAATTATTATTATCTAGTAAATATAAAATTGAATGTATTGAAATAATACCGCCATCCATGGAAAACATCAGTCTTCTTAGAACCGATGAGATCATTTTTTCTGATTTCCCCAAAGGCAAACCCGGCCTACAAATACAGTACTCATGTAGTATGTAGTCAAGTTGACTTCCAAAAATCTGGCAGCCTGGAACTTTTTTAGCGCCCACGAAGTATGACTAATGTTTGGAATATCTATCTGTCTTTGGAAGTAGGTCATGCGTATTGGACCTAATTTTCTATGTTTACCAAGGAGCCAACAAATTTATGTGAAAAAATTCTCATTGAGTAACTAAGATTATCACGGAGAGCAGTTATGGCCTTGCTGCAGGTTATATGTTGATGGAGGGTATTATACGGAAGCGAGAGATCTCTCTCGCAGAAAGAGATCGCGATCTCACATTGCGACTGCCTCGCAACTCAGACGCGACAGGTATAATAAGAAGATAAGAAGATAGAGCCGGCAAGACAAGGTCGCACGCATTCGCTACTTATTTAGTACAATCACTTGATCTTTATTGCTTTAGCAGGATGATTCTCAGCAGTTTACTATTTAATTACCGTATTTGCATTGAAAAATTCTATCATATTTTTCTGGCGGTCAGTTGCAACAAAACAGAATTAATGAATTTAACCGTCACAAAATGCGGCATTCAACGAAATCGAAGCAACAAAATCTCCATTGAGCTCGTTGAAGTGATGACGGCCTCTTGCAGAATTGCGTTTGAATATGATTATTTTTTGAGCAATCTTAGAAGAAATTTATTAAAATTTTACATGATTTTTTTTAAATTTCTTTCAGAGAAACCCCAATCTGATTATTATGTTACCAGCAAGTTCAGCAAACTTTAAATAGGATAAATTTTGTAAAAATATTCTTTTGATTGTAGTCCAAGTCTATTCTCCTGCGGTATTCTCAAAGATCAATTAATGGCTATTAAAATTTATGAATAGAAGCTGTGAATGAACGAGTGAAAACTCCGATAAATTCTGTATTTGAACCGACCACCATCTAATCCATCCGACCTGTTGATCACTTGAATGGTCTCTTTCGGAAACTTTCTACACAACAATGTAGGCCTTGTCATCCTGAATCAGCTTACAGCCACTTTATTTGATTGATTTGGAAAAATGTTCTAACTCTTTTAGATTGACATGTGGATAAATGTTCACACATTCATATTCATGTTCATTCTCGACTACCATTCCTATTTGGATGATGAAAAATCCAAGGGGGTATATGGTATATTGATAACTTTGCGGTTCAAAAGTGTGAAATATCAATCTAATCTTATCAATATACGAATACCCATGCACCTTCACCTTCAGTCCTTCAGCTCTTATGCTTTTGATCTTTATATTTTTCATGAATCATCGAGGAAGTGGACGATTAGATTAATCTTGGGATTTCCAATTTGGTATTTACTATCCTCCAGATTCCAGACTATAAAATTCCGGAATTCCCGCAGAAATTTCCATGCTAATGAACAACTTGCTGATCTTCTCGGGACTGCTAAAAGATGTGATGTTATTGCAAATGCAATAAATGACTGGTTCCTCTCTGTGAAATTATGAAGAGAACGCTCACTGCAAATGCGAATTCATTTCTTAGAAGGAAACTCGTCACATCTGTAAAATATTCAACTTCAGCTTGCCAGTGCTCTTGACGATTATCGAGCGTAGCAAGTGCATTTTTAGAGGGTGCCTATAATTCTAATTTGATTATCCCTTTCATTATTTATTATTCAAGTTAACGGGGTTTCAATTATAATTTTAGTATTTTTTGAATAATAATTATTATAATTCTGTATTCACTTATTTAGATTTGTCTGATAATAGATTTAGATATCATTATTGGTTCACCTCGACCTAATGGTGAACTAAATTGTTACTCTATTCATGTTATCATTTTCTTTTTTCGTTATACTTGTCTGTTATAAAGGCTAGTCTCGCCTGATGCCGAATTTGCTCATTGATGATTGAATTGATACCACTAGAAAAAAATCATTCATTACTCTATCAACAAAAGTACTTCCGCTAGTTTCAATCCAATTATTCCAAATTTAGAATTGAGAACAGCAACTCTCTCATCCAGTTGTAATAGATCGAATTGAGAAGTGGTGGAAGTAAAGAATTCTCCATAAATCATACTCTACAATCAACTTCCCTTTAGACTGCATAATGTGAATTATAACAATTGGCATTCATTAGCCGCTTTAGGGCATGTCCTTGACAGCCAGAACTAGGTGAGAACGTAAACACATCATAGAGATCGTCTCCGTTGTATGAAAGTGAAAGGAGACGTCGATCTTCACGTTGCGTATCAAAAGGTGGGTGACGGCGTATCACGATTGTCGTCTGCTCTGGTTGTCTGTGTTGTGTGCTGCCTAGTCTGCATTTTGCGTATCACGTCTGTTCTTGTTTTGCGTATCACATCTGTGGTTTGTATCATGTGGTCTGGCTGAGTGTTGGAGGCTGAAGCGGCAGACCAGAGGTGTCTGGAGTCTGTTTGACTGTTGAGTGCGCTTGAGGAAGCATCGGACGGCGATCATCATCAGCTGAGGAGACCCTGACGTGGCGTGCAAGTTATCAGCATCAGCATCACAATGCAGCATGAGGGCAACAACAATCCGCCACTGTGGAGGTGCCTCAGTCTTGTTGATGAGCAGGACCTCAGATACCGGTTGGTCAATTATTTCTTCAAAAATATAAATTCAGATTAAAAGCTGATTTGAATTTCTTGACAGCTGTTTGACAATCTAGCAAATCACGTGTTGTAGAATCGACCCCACTATAACAACTGCATGTGGACATCTACTCATGTGGATGAAAATTGAATTTTTCAAATTATAATTCAATGTCGGCCAGGTTGGCGCAGTGGACTGGGGCGTCACAACCTTCAGTCCGCTAGCACTGCCTGGTCAGGGTTCGAGTACCAGTAGGCATGGATGTTTTTCACCTCATCAATCACCTTCGCACTCAATATCCATTACCCATTCACAAGCTAAAATGCTTATGTGGGAATCATCCACAATAAAAAAAAGTTGAATTATACCTAAAAAGTGAGAATCGATTTGCTCGTACCTTCTGTGTAGAACTTTTTACTTGTCACTGTTAGCTAACTCTCTAATTTATTTGAAAGATTAAATACCACCAAAATCATTGATAACATTATACTAATTATAAATAAGGTAGAACTTTTTCCCGAAAAAATACATTCCCCAATATTCTCTTTATTTATAAGCTGAAAAAAGGTGGTTTAACTTATTTTACGCTCGAGTATTTCCTGAGCAGATTTATGACAAACTATTTCATCATATAAAAAGGTATGATTTCGTTCGAACGTCCATTTTACTAAAATAACTTGCTCAATTTGAGATTAAGCAGTTTAACAATGTAGTTTCAAACTCCTGAAAACGAACGATTTCTTCTCAAAATCAACTTCCAACAGACAAATTATATAGTCTACGTTTTAAGTAAGTTATGTAGAAGCGAGGTTTCTATGTAACATATTTCTATATTGAAATAATCGTGAACAGTCTTATGAATCTATAAAAATGGAATTTGTATAGATATTTACAATTATTAATTAAGTGTGCTACTTTCAACAATATAATAACATTCACTGTTCAATCCATTTTTACAGAATACCAGATATTGAGAATTGTAACATTCATGAATTTGCATAGATAAGCACATCTAGACAATAACTGAATAATTATTTTGAAGAACTTTTGAAATGTTTTTGGAGCCTCAACGGTTGAAAATAAATTTAGATCAATAATTCATCTGAGTCGTATTGTAAACACAGGATGAATGTTCCACTACTTTTTCACTCTATTCACAATTTCATTCCACTCAAAAATAATAAAAATTTCACACATAATTATCTTACAATTAATGAGTAATATCAATCATGATCATTAAGTCATTAAGCTAGAATAAGAATATTTGAGTGTATTAAAATATTTGAAACAAGCAATCTCCAACATTTATGATGATCTTTTTATACCAAGGTGAAGGAATTTCTATCATACATTGTTTTTTGTTTACATGCACACCTTTAATATCCTAAGTAAAGTTAAATTTTCCTATTATGTGCACGAATGACATATAACTTTTCAATGGCAATGATATCAGTTAATTATGACCTCATTAATATTATAATATATTATGCTTCACGACTGAACAATATTCTTATCGGTAAAAAGATCTAGAGAAAATACTTGTACAGGAATAATCTCCTTTGAAGTATAATTACAGTAGTATAAAGTTGAGATTCAATGACATTGTGAGCATACCATGTTGAGTATGTTATAAATGAATGAATACTTGTAACATATTATGTTAATTATATTATGAAAGCTGAATTTATTCCAATGTATCTTAAATTATTCTCGTGGCATAAACTTGAATAATTAATCAAAACCCTTCTAACAATTGAAGCTTGAATTTAAAAATAAGTCAGGTATTGAATGTATACAGTGCTTATAATTTGTAAAATAAGGTTCCGGTACGGAGGGGAATCTAGGGGGGTCCGGGGTGTTTTCCCTCAGCCAAACGGGAGGCCCGGGGTTTCTCCCCATAAAAAAATTTAATCTTCAAAACTCGTTTTAGAATGGTTTTAACACTTCTATGTGTGTATTTTTACCATTTTATCTATATTTTCAATGAAAAATTACTTATAGTACTCTGCCTCTCATAGATACCGGTGCATACCGTCACAAATCAAGCCTTGGATGTAAGTATGAAATTCATTAAATATATAGCTTGCTGTCAGATTAAAAAAGTATAATTGACAAGAATATTAGATTCTGTGGCCTATACTATCAAACTTTCTATTGTCTTGAATTATTCATGCTTCGGTTGAAGTGAGGCCTTCACAGAAAATGAATTATTTTCTCGAATATCAATCTACTGGGTTCCATTATTTTAGCTTTCTTATTATCAATTTTTACTCTGTTTCAAACTTTTTATCTCTCCTTCACGTGAAATAAAACTAATACTTGGAATATCTGCATCATCTTTTCTTCCCAAGAATTTTAAACCGTTGGAAGTTTATTGATTCTCTTTAAAAAAAAAGCATAATATGGCTTTTGTTGTGGGGAGCTACAATACCTACGTACTAATTCATCTAGATGTATTAGTAGGTGTTGGGAGCTACCCATTATAAGGGTAGGTTTGAGGTCTGATTCTCTCATTAAATTGTAAAGTCTTCATTATTTGTTTGTCAGCTACATTTTGTTCAATTGTGAAATCTATTTCATTAAAAAAAATATGCATATGGCTTTTTTCGTGGGGAGCTACCCATAAGGGTAGGTTCCACTCGCCTTGGTCACAATCTGGTCACCCATCCGAAATCAGTCCATAGTTTTTGTGACTTAACAACACAATCACCTAGCCACCGTTTCACTGAATAACTCAAACAAAACTTGAAAATATCGATCAACTAATAATTTCATAGGAATGAATAGGTATTTATAATGAGATCTATTTTATTAAGAGAACAACATTCTTCACTGCTGGAAAACATTTTCTACTATGTATTATTACTATGTTATTACTGCTGTATTCATTCCATCATATTATAGACTTATCATTACAACCTTTATTTATTCTTATTTCTTGTTTCACCTTGCTTATACTATCTCTCTCCAGAGAGTCATCATTTGATTTCATTTTTGCTATTTCACGTTTCTTGATTTTCATGATTATAGTCAAATTGAATTAATATTCTTATCTAATCTGATTATCTTATGAAATTTCACTTATTGGATATACAGTACTGGCTTGCACAATATTTCAATGTTATCTTCTTGAAGCTCTCTTTTATTTGTTATATATTTTCTGTCATTTTGTTCTAGTTTTTCACTTTGAAATGAATTGGAATATTATCATCCAACCTGTTGATCTGACCACATTATCCCAGCATGCAAGATATGTATTATATTCTCCTGGTTTGTACTATATTCCAATGTTATTAGATCTCCTTTAGGAGTACCGTAATGATGCTATTTATGTGTTTTCCAAACCAAAAGACCTACACCAACTTTACGACTTTACTGCCTGTCAAATCTTCTCATTGCCATAGTCGTTGAGTACTTGACCTTCCGTTGAGCATAGCCGTCACTGAATTCTTCGTGTTTTGATTGCACAAGCGGTGCTAGTTGCTGCGTTGTCGCACCTCCATTTGCATTGTATCGCTGCATGCCCGGTGTCCGTCAGCCGCGCTGATCGAGTCCAACGCTGACCAGACGAAGCCAATGCTATCAGTTCAACTCATCGCTTTGTCACTTTCACTTTAAAATGTCGCATTCACAGCGCCTATTGAGGCCATCACCTTGACGTTTACCTTGAGATGCCTTGTAGATACATACAGTCTCCTGTGTACAGAACTTTTATCGTGCTCTTCCTTGAAATAAAAGCTCCTCACAATGTCAACCTTTCCTTTCCAACATGCACGCCTACGCTATTCACTATTGTTACCTCTCAGATTTATGGCTCTGTTCCTGCTTGTAAACATTTCATGTTACTGTCTAAGACCATAGAATATGGAAAGAAAAGATGAATAATTATGGTTTCAAGATAAAGTATATATTTTTATATGAAAAAACCCTTACGTCCTTCAATTTTTGTAAATTTTGAAGAAATTATGTGTTTGCTATCATAAATTCAATATTCAACTACTTAATATTTGAATATAATCCTATTTTAAAATAAGAGACCTATCTATTATCTATATTGATCATCATCATCATTTATTCGAATTACATTTTGGTGAGTGCAACAGGCTCATGCCCTCAACCGCTCCTCTACCAATTTATACTACACAGTCCAAAACAAGGTATAAAATATTATATATTTATATGCTAATATTGCAGGGTGCCGAATTTCAAACAAAATGTTTATTGCTCTTAGTCTGAAGAATTTCCATCTAATGAAACTCACAGACATGGAAAGTTGTAAACACAAAGATTGAAAGTTGATTATAACACAGACCATTATTGTTTTAAAAGCTCCCAGAAAAATAATAGTATGAAGCCTGAAATTCCCGGGGAATATAAAATTATATACGGTAACTATTAATATAATTATATTATTTCATGATCATATTATTCTATGATTATATATATATATACAAAGATTGAAAGTTGATTATAACACAGACCATTATTGTTTTAAAAGTTCCCAGAAAAATAATAGTATGAAGCCTGAAATTCCCGGGGAATATAAAATTATATACGGTAACTATTAATATGATTATATTATTCTATGATTATATATATATATATATATATATATATATATATATATATATATATATATATATATATATATATGATTAGATTATGAATAATATTACTTATTCGAATTAACTCTTTTCTTCATCAGGAGTAAGTTAGCATACAGAAAAATCGGGAGTAAAGTAAAAAAAAGTACTTAGGAGTACTTTATATTTGATCAAAACTGAATCAAACAATGTTGATTTCGAATAATCACCGTCTAATATTTTTTTAGTTCTTGATCTTTCATACAAGTGAAAGATAATAATATTACCTATTTTATTGATTGTTTTTCGGCCCTCAAATTTGATTATTCCCGGGCTTCGATCTGCCAAACTAGACTCAGCATGTCCAACGTAAAATCGGCATTACAATATTGATTTTTAGGCATCCATTTAAGACATTTATGAGATAGAGCCAATAGTAAAATTAATTATAGTTTTGAATTTTAATTCTAAAAATGTTTTGTTTTCTGTTCGCTAAAATTGTTAATATTTTATGTTGGATGAGCGTCATCGTCTACAAATCAGCTGATCAGTCCTTTTGAGATAACCTAACCTCACTTTCCATCTTCAGTTTCAGCCATCTATCGTCTGCTGTATTGTTTGGTACAAAATTAAACTTCTTGTTTTAGCTAAGTGGGCTCTTATCACTAGGTATTCATAAATAACTCTTATCAATCATAAGAGAACATTACTTTCGTCAAACAACAAATTTATATTTTGAACCATTTATCAAGGTCTATCTTATAGTACAAGCTGTCATCAACTGTCAGTATCTGAGTTTTCGAGGTTCATATTTTTATCTGAAATAAATAATACATAAGCATTTTTTGTAAATTTCACGTATCTAAATAAGTTTTCCGTTTAGATTACTGCATATGATTATTTTGGATTTGATAAAAAATGTTGAGAGTCCGTAATTCAAAGAAAAAGAAGACAGCGTTGTAAGTTGAAATGGTTTGGATATTTTCTCTGTTGTTGTAACATATTGCATTGAACGGTATTTTCTTCCTATCATACTAACTTATACACATATATAAAAAATTTCAATAAACTGTAAATTAACACATATGATAGGCCTATTGCTTTATTACATAATTCATTTTTCCAATATTGTAGTTCTAACACATTATGTAATCATATTTTGCTTAATTTTGAGTAAGTCTAGATTTTTGCATGTATCACTTGAGATCAAAGATAAATCTCATGTTTGCGATACTGTATTTTCTTAACTTTCTGAGCATATGCTAGTCAAAATTTCAGTTAAAACGATCGTAACTTAATACTCTGATAGCTGAGTATCTTCCACTTACAATGGCGAGGCTATTTATTTAATTTACTGAAAAATAATTGAGATAGCATTGCCTAGAAAATCACTCCCCTTCCAGTATTGCAAAATATCATTTCTACATGATCTTCCATCAGCAACTAAATTTTTTATATGAATAAGCCATTTTAGATGATCTCCGTGAAAACTTTGATTTGAGAATCTATGTGAGGTCAGAATCCACTTAATGAATGCCTGAAGTCCACTTACCTATTATCTATTACCGGTCCGGTGAATACTAGGCCTATTCGGTGCTTGATCAAATTTCAAGTGATTCTAAATAGGCTACTTATAATGAATGGGCTGATTATAATTTTACTAAGTTTAAGCTCATATTATTTGTAGAAAGACCACATGTTTATATGAGAAGCAAATCACATAATTATTTATTTATTTACAAATGAAATATAATTTATAAAACTTACCCTCCGTTAAGTCTCCTTAATGTTTCGCTTTTATGGTTGATTTTTCACTTTTTTATCAATATTTTATTATAAAACTATTATTGAAAAATTAATTTTGAACAAATTAATTTTTTTCAGGAGAACAAGGTCTCTCAATGCACCTAGTCCTATCCAGCAGTTTGGCCCCTGCGGGCGTATAATGAAAAATTCCGCAATGGTCATGTAAGTGATAAAATGTTTTCTATTTTATAATTTTTATCTAGATATAAGTATCACCCTCAATACTTTTCAATGGTGGTTCAGGGTGACCCAAAAAACGGGAACTTTTGAAGTAACACGTACGTGAATAAAGAAAATGTAATAATTTGTTTCATTGCTGGTAGAATAGTTGCCATTAATTATAGTTGTAACTAGAGAAATGCCAATAATCATGGACATGGACAATTGACGACCATTCAAACGTGTACATTCCTAGAGGCTAACAGTGAGATTTCCATGTAAGCATGAAATGTCGAAGCCCTGTGTTTTACTTTTTCTTGTGGGGCCATTTGAAAGGTAAAGCATAGCCTACGCTTTACGCTCAAAAATAATTATTGAGTTGAAAACAAGGGTTCATGAAGAAATCGCTGAAATTCGCATTGCAGTGATTCAACTTGCCGTGCAAAATCTCACTTTTCGCTTCCAGGAATCTTTACCTACATAAGTTTGAATGGTCGTCATCTCAAGGACATCATCTACGAAAATTGGCATTTTTCTTGTTACAACTATAAATGGCAACTATTCTACTTCACATTTCCAGCAATGAAACAAATTATTACATTTCCTTTATTCACGTACGTGTTACTTCAAAAATTCCCGTTTTTTGTGTCACTCTGTATATATGACAAGCTGTTAGAGTTCAAGAGCAGGAGGGAAAATTATGTTTTCTGATCATATTTTTCAATTAATTATATAAATTGTGAATGTTTTACTGTAGAGTTGAGTTCTGTAGCTCTATTTTTGTGTAAACCCGGTCAATATTATTTATACGAAGACTTACAGTAGAAATCTGCCAAACTTGTTAGGAAAGGCAGAAATAATTTTTATTCAGATGAAATTAGACTTTATAAGGAAAATTGAAAATTTTTTAAATAAATTCATCTCTATGTAAAATTAGCCAAGAAATACAAAACAATGGAACTAACTTAACTAGAAGCTTATCTTGGTAACAAACAATTTTTGGGGATGTGTTCAATGGACATTTTTTCAATATTGAATGTGAGGAATCAGCCTGAGAAGTTTAGCAGATTCTTCCAGATTCTAGAAAGCTAAAACACTGTATATCATAGCAGCAGAGAATATGTAAGAACCTTGTTTAGTTCAAGATCAGATCAAATTCAAGATCAGGAAAATTGAAATCTCACCTTAGAAAGTAGGCTGTTTTTTTTTAGTATGATTGAAATTTACTCTCATTTCAAAGAAAAAGTATCATCCTTTCAAGTACCGTACAGTACTTATATCTGTGTAAGTTAATACAAACATTTTCTACGATCTTTTTTTTCAACTAAATTTGTTTATTGTAGCCAATGAATACCGTAGTACTGCACTAAAGTATAATAATAATTGTACTATACTACTTATTATTTGATTGGAATCAAAAATAAAAAATCACAGTATTCTTAAAGTATTTGCTCCAGCACGACATGTTTCGGTGTCATTAGACCTATTCTCAAAATTTAAAAAATAGATTTGCATTCGAGAATGTGTCTAATAACTCTTAACGATACCGAAACATGTCGTGCCGAATCTTAGACTTGAAGAATATTGTGATTTTTTAATTTTTACTCCCAATATAATAATTACATAGCTCTGTTATAATAATTCTATGAAAAAAATAGATCTGAACAAATTATGTTTAAGTGTAATGGATTATAATTCAATAGGCTATATTGGGATTTTAAACCCATTCGGAGTCACAACCCACGCACGCACATGCCTATTGGCATGTATAGACTACCCCCAGAAAAAGTTCTAATATTTGAAAAAGTTTCCAAGTGTTGGTCTGATGCATTCATAATGGAAAGACTAAAATATATAATCACAATTTTTCAATAGAAAAATGCAAAATTCTGAAAAAATGTGATAGTTTATGGTTGAGAACATTTTTGTATTTTCATTGTATTAAACTTCAAGCAATTTTAAAGGAAGGTCTAATTTTAGTATTCGGTTTTCCGAGAGTTGAATAGAAATATCAGGTTTGAAAAGGAAGCACAAAACTAAAAATGAACTGAAATGAAGGATTAGGGAAGATGAGCGATAAAGATAATGTAGCTTCAAACAAATGTGCCCATCATTCTGTGAACTGACTGCTTGTCGACGTGTCGTTAATTATTGTTGATCATCATTCTTCTTCATCCATTGTAATGGAAATTGGTCTTGGGAAACGAATTTTAATGAATAGCTGCATAATAATCAGCCTACTGCACACTTGGAGTTTCCAGTGCACGTTTCTGTTTTGAGTAACCAACACATAACCTGGTATATAGTTTGACAAGTTTCTTGTTTACGTTTCAGTTGAGTCAGTGCCTTCCGAGTGGAATGTGTTTGTGATTCATCTCATTTTGTTGGAATTTTTAGTGTAAAAATTTTTCAAGCAATGCTGTTCAAATATTACAGGACAATTCAAGACCCCGCAAGCCAAAGGCTGACATGGTACAAGCCACCGCTCACAGTCCTCGTGATCAAAAAGGTGCGAGACGTCTCTGTTTTGTCACCGTTCGTCCAATTGGTGCGATGGTTGATAGAGGTAAGCTTCATGGAGCTATTTTATAGATTATGTGGCAATTTTAATAATTATAGTGGTAATTCAATTGTGTGTTGGCAACCATTACATTGTATTCAATTCATCACATCACATTGAAATAGTCCCACGGACATCCATTCATACCAATTAACATCCTCAGTGACACTTGTTATAATGTGAGTTATATAACAGTAAGATGTTATGTACATTGTAACTGAACTAAATTCTTTTCAAACAAGTCTAAATTTAGATCAAATAATACTTTTTCAGGATTGGTAAATTATCATATTTCCAGTGCTTGAAGAGGCTATAACTTGCTCAATTATTGAAGTAATGGTGAATGGATATTTTTGGCTTTATTATTATAATGTTATATGTGTATCATAATTTTCCTGTTGAAGATCTTCCTCTATAGAATAGGCCATTCAATAAAAACAAAGTAGTTCATACCGTAACTGATTGATTTAATATATATATATATATATATATATAATAGAATACCATCAACGATATTAGGGCCCGCAATGTATTCCATAGAATAGATGTTGTTTGCCAACGATTAAAGACTTATTTAAATATTTTAGATGAAGAATTAAAAACTATTCTTGGGCCAGTTTCAAGAAAATAAGAAATTGAGAAATAATTACGAAAATTGGAAGAAAGTAGGAAATGTCGATGAAATATAACTACAATTTCTATGTTGATTTTAAACTTGAAGTGATTTTAAACTTTTTAAACGTAAAATAAATAAACTGGGAATCATGAAGAACTTCAAATTAAAATGATACAGTAATAGGAGCTTGAAATTTATTTAAAATTTTATTTTTGAATTCTATGTCAATAGTTTTTCTTAAGTTGGTATAATTGTAAATTTGCTGATGGGATGGCTTGTTGACAGGAGAAGCGTATGGTGGTGTTCGTAGAGCAGTCGGTAATGGATGATTCGCTTCTCTTGACCAACTCGGAATTCACTGGAGTCAAAGACAAACTGATGACGTTCAGAGATGGCAAAGATGATTTAACTGACAAAATCGATTTCATAATTTGCCTTGGAGGAGATGGAACACTTCTTTACGCAAGTCTCTTATTCCAGGTAATGATCCTTCATTGAACTATTTCTAATACTTTCTTGCTAGTAGAAATACCATGTTGAGACAAATTTTAATATCAAAGTCAATCATAGAAATATTTTAAACTGTACTTTCTCGAAAGTCCCCCTGCATGCCATGCTACTTATGATTCCAGACAATATCTGCTCATTTTCACTTGTTAGCACTGTTATCGAAACTCGCTAGATTTTCGCGTGGATTGATAATTTTTCAGTAATTTTTAGTTCATAGTAACTTACTGTTTCTATGAAATTTTTACAACTTATCTTATTTCGGCCACGTTTTAATGCTAATTTTTCAATTTATTGTTGAAAATCTGCATTAAAACAACCGTTTTATGTGAGGCTCAATAATTCATTTTTTGCTTATTTGAGTAATTATTCTCGAGATGATTAAATGTCATTTCATTGCAGATCATTAAATTTTTCATGTCTTTTAAGCTTGATGCCGTTATCCTTTATTCTTATGAATGTAATTTATCTATGTATTCTATTCCTTTCTTGTATTAACTCTATTCGTATTTCTTGTTTATTTCAGCAATCTGTGCCACCCGTAATGGCGTTCCACCTGGGTTCGTTGGGTTTCCTAACACCTTTCGAGTTTGAGAATTTCCAGGAGCAAGTAACGAATGTACTCGAAGGTGAATGATTTCAAGATAATTACCAGAGTTATCGTGTTTTCTCTCTGCTTTACAGCATTCAACAAGTTATTGTGTATGCTATGATTACATGAGGAGTCAACTCAAATAATATTCTAGCTAAACTGAATAACATTTATTAAATGGGGAGTCCATTAACAAATGTCCATTCCAAAGTGCTGTTGAGTCCAATTGAAAGGAATCGATCCGTGCGAGACCACTCGTGTGATCTATTATGACTATTCTCATTTTTCCTGCCTTATGTAAAATAGAAGTCTCTCTTGTTGAGTTATTGTTAAGGTGATATTGTGGTAGTTAGGTTATCCATATTAAATTCCCTCCTATGGGAGATTGGATTGTCGTTAGTGGAGATAGTCAGTCGTTTCCAGTCTCTGGAGGAATAGTAATTGTTGCATTACACTTTAACTGATTTACCGGATGTTATTCAGAAGTGTTATGCGCCGTCTGTTGGTTACGGAAGAACGGAAGCTAGCTTATGGTCGAAAGGGTCAACGTGCTAACCACACGTTACCTCTATCCTGGTTGATGATTATTAACCTCTGCTGTATAGTGGGGTGAATATGAAACTGGCAACCAGCTGGTAGGCCTAAGCTCTTCATGGGCTGTTGAGCCATTGACATGACATCCATATCAAATGTAAAGATAAGATATTGTCAAACCACAGATTTATTATTCGAGATCCTGGTTTCGGTTGCTATTCCATTATCAATCTCTGGTAAACTCATCTTGACTTTTAATCAATCTGTGGTTTGACAATATCTTGTATTTTCATTCAATTTAAGAATAAGAATAAGCATAAGAATAATTTTTATTGTCATAACTCATGTATAAAATGAACAATGTTCAAGTTACAAAATCAAAAATTACAGAATCAAAAATTATTACATCATTGTTAATCAAGAAACAGGATTATAAAGAAACGACCGAGTTATGTTGAGGCACTTCATTAGCTTCAGCTGAGTTGAAGTTACCTACACAAAAATTTCATCTAAAAAACGACACTTGCAAGAGACAGCTGCATCAAAAACACATCTAAAGAAAACTTTGTCTATCAGCAACAAAAAATAATGTAATATAATGCTAATTTTTTTAAACTCACAAAAACAGTGACTTTACAATTTGACTCTACAATTGGAATAGTAGAGCTAATTTTTGTACTGGTAAAAAACAACAATATTCAAGAGTAATATTAAATTGATCTCTCTATCATCAAGTGGAGGAATTTACTATGTGCTTTGGTTAGTAAAAAACATTTATTGAAGTTGGAAACAAAATTTAAAAACAAAAACGCAGAAAAAATAAATAAAAAGATTTTTTTTTGAAAATACTTTTGCTTATAATAATTATCCAAAAAAGAATTTTTCAATCTCTTCAAAGTTAAAATTGAACAGAAAACGTTTCAATTGATTCAAGAACACCATTAATGAGCCTGCAGAAGAAACATTGAGAGGAAGTTTGTTATAAAAACTTGGAGCACCATATACATAAAACCGTTTATATGCTTCGCAAGAAGGATTTGATAGTACAACAAAGTTTCTCTCTCTCTCAATCTATTGGAAAAAACTAAAGCATTTCCTGTCACTTGACCACTTTTTAAATAGAATATTCTCAATACCCTTTTTTTTTTTTTCAATCGCGAGGGAAAGGAAATCTGTTAGCAGATTCCACACAGGATCCGAACTGTGTGGATATGTGGGGGTGGCACATTCTCAGAAGGAGAATGGTGAGCACAGTGAAGCTGTACCCCCGACCCACTAAAACCAAAAACCCTCCTTCATCAACAGAAGGGGGGCTGGACCATAGGCTTCCGCATTCTCGGCCCCCCTTCTGGAAATGGATCTTCGTGATGAAAAGGTCACTCTGGTATCACTGTAAGGAACCGTACATAGGGCACATTTTTAATTAAAGAACACTCAGGTTATACACATCATTCTTCAACTCCGTTAGGCGGTAGTCTACTGGAAAGTATAGTAGTAAAATTATTACAAGCAAATACACAAAGTCTTATCTCACCCATCACATTTTTTTTTTCAGCAGTATCAATAATAGAAATGAGTATTGAGTTTTTTTTTTTTTTTTTTTCTCTTCCAATGTGATGGAGCAAGTTACATGGTTTTTAACTGGAAACACTGGTAGTTATTGCCGTTGCCGTTGTTGTTGCTGCCATTGTCGTTTGTCAGCTGCCTTTTGAAACAGGATATTTGACACCATTGTCTCAACTGCATGCCATGCAGCTTGTGACTCCAACATGGCCTCAACAATGGTGTCTGGAGTTTGCTGGCCAATGACCCTCCAACACGTTTCCCTCTGGGTCTCCCATCTGCTGCAGTGGAAGAAGGTATGTTGGGCATCATCAGAGTCCTCACAATACCAGCAGATGTCAGTCTGTTTTTTGCCAATGCGTTTCAGGTACGATGCGTAGATTCCGTGTCCTGTCAGAAATTGGGATAGCCAATAGTTGACATCACCATGCTGCCTGCTAATCCATTGGTTCAAATTTCTGATTATTTTTGCTGTCCAGCTATGTTCCCTAGACCACCTATCACTCCAGGTATCTAGAAGCGCCTGCCGGCATACAGCTTTATCTTCACCATTGTGTATCTGGCATCGCTCAGTGATCAGAAGGTCAATGGGAGGGATGCCCGACACAACATGGGCAGCCTTGCTTCCAGCTGTACGGTACGCACAGCAGATGCGAAGTGCCATTCTCCTCTGGATCTGCTCTAGCTTCTTCATGGCTCTTTTGTTGGCTAGGACCCTTTGCCATGTTGGAGCAGCATACAGAACGGTGGATGACACTACCAGAGCCAGTGTCTTTCGCTTGCCCTGTTTTGGTCCAAAGGTGTTGGCCATAATTTTTTGGAGAGCAGAGGCAGTTTTTGCTGCTTTGACAGCAACCTCAGCCACATGTGTGGCAAAGCAGCGGCGTTTGTCCAGCCAGACACCAAGATATTTCAGCCTGTCTTTGGGTATTATTTGTGCATCACCAATCTGGAAGACAATTTGCTCTAGCCTTCTACGACCAGCCATGACAATAGCTTCTGTCTTATGAGCTGCTAGCTTGAGCCCATTGTTGTGCAGCCAGGTGTTAATTTTCTGTGCAGAGTTGTTGGCTATGTTCATCAGCTGGGCTTCATTGCTGGCAGTAACCACCAAGGCAATGTCATCAGCATAACCAATTATCTCAGCTCCATCTTCAAGGGCAATACGTAGAACTCCATCATACAAGACATTCCAGAGGGTTGGTCCCAATACAGAACCTTGGGGTACCCCACTGGAGATGTTTATTTCAAAGCTGCCTGCTGTGGATGTTGCAAGAAGGGTCCGGTGATGGAAATACTCCTGCACCATCTCTAGTAGGTAGGAGCTGATGCCTGCTTCTTGAAGACGCTGGAGAATCAATTTCCACGAGGCACTGTTGAAGGCATTCTTTATGTCAAGGGTGAGAACAGCAGGTATTTTCCTTGTGGAGCGAGTGCCAGCTGCAGCTGCATCAACAGTTCTCATGACATGTTGTATGGCATCAGTTGTAGAAAAACCCTTGCGGAAGCCATACTGTCGGTCACACAATACATTTTGGTCTTCAAGTTCAGCCTTCAGTCTATTCACCAGCAGTTGCTCAGAGAATTTGCCAACCACATTCAGTAGACAGAGAGGCCGGAAGGAAGAAGGTCCTATAGTCCCAGCTGATTTGCCTTTGTCCAGAAGGATCAATTTGGCACATTTCCAGCTTTCTGGGAAGTCCCTATTGAACAGTGCATGATTCATTATTTTTTGGATTTTTTCTGGGTGTTTTTGGACAGCAAAAATGATAGCTTCTGGGGGGGTCCCATCTGGCCCTCCACTGCGACCTGGGGTAATTTTAGCTGCTGCTTCTTTGATTTCGTCAATTGAGAATGGGGCTGGAGCAGGTGCCTGTACTGTTTGCACTGGTATGGGAGCTGGGTGAGTTGGGAAGAGTTCATCTACAGTTCTAACAAGGAGATCATGTGGAACTAGAGGTGGTTTATGTCCCCATTTCCTCCTTACTACCTTGAAGGCTGTACCCCAAAGGTCATCCTCTACTGAGTTACAAAGGTCTATCCATTTTGATCTTTTGGAGTCCTTGATGGCTTGTCGGAGAGTCTTTTTAGCAGCACGGTATGAGTCAAGCAGTTCCAGGCATTCATCAAACCTACCTCTGGCACGAAGTCTTTGTAGATTTCTGCAGATGTGTAGTGTCTCCTGACGGATGTTAGCAATTTCTGGAGTCCACCAGTAGACTGGATGCTGTCCAGGGCGGGAGAGTCTTGTGCACTCTTGTGTTGCGGAGGCCAGGAGTTCCGTTAGTTGGCTAGCATCAGTATCATCTGTGACATCCTGCATGACTTGCTCAATTGCAAGCTTTAGTCGTGACATGTTAACCTTTCTGTGTTGAGGAGGTTGGTGTTGTTGTCTGGCCTCATTTATATCTATTAGGATGCAGGAATGGTCACTATGTACTTCCTCATTTAGAACATGCCATTCTTTCAATTGTTGGTGGAGTCTGGCTGTAGCAAATGTGACATCTAGTATTGATGTTGATAGTCCTTGCTCAAAAGTTGGTGTTGAACCTACATTTATACACTCAAGATTGCAGGACTCCATCATCTCAAGTAGAAGCATACCACGTTCATCCTCTTGTATGCAGCCCCATTGTGGACTTTTTGCATTCAGATCACCTCCAACAAGAATTTCTTTTTGGGTCCCGTGGATCATTGTGTCAAGGCCATTTAGTACTTCAGTGAAGGCAGGGATTGAAATGTTTGGAGAAATGTAGACATTCTCAATACCCTGAAAATATATAAATGCCTCAAAGGCAGTATATCCAAAGCCTGAAAGTATGGAAATGAGTGTTCTCTTCCTGGAATTGAGGACATTATTCTTATCAATCTCTTCTGTGCAACACTAATTGAGTTTAAATTTGATTTATATGCACCCCCCCAACAGCTTAATCCATATTGCAGCTTACTATTTGCAATAGCAAAGTAAACAGATCTAAGAATGTTACTAGGGCAGATAAATTTCAATAAATAAAATTTACGTAGCATCCTATTTATATGTATTTTGAGTGACTGTATATGAACCTTCCAGCTACAGTTTTCATCTAAATCTAAACCAAGATACTTAATACTATTTACCTGATCAATTTGCACACAAGCTGTACAAGACTCGTTATGCTTTACATTTGAACAGTAGAGGATACTCAAGGACAGGCCTTGATCTTAACGCAAAACGATCGCATTTGGATTTTGAGCTTAGAGCCAGCCTATTCACAGTAAACCACTTTTTGAGCCAGTCCAAGTCATCTTGTATGTAAGATTTTAAGGTTTCAGTTTCCCTCTCACAATACAGCAAAGCTGTATCATCTGCAAAACAGGTTACTGTACCATTAATGTTACTTGAGCATAACTTATTAATATGAACAAGGAATAAAATTGGTCCTAGTACCGATCCCTGAGGGACCCCACAAGGAATTGTCAGATAAGAGCTCAAAACATTTTTGACACGGACACATTGAATCCTGCCCACTAGAAAACTTCTGAACCAGTCCAAAGCAATACCCCTTATTCCAGCCTCCCACAATCTATCAAGTAGTATTTTATGGTCCACAGCGTCAAAAGCTTTTGTTATATCGATAAATAGACCCATTACATTTAAGTTTTTGTTGAGCCCACTGAAAATTCCTGAACAGAAGGCCAAGAGCGCATCCTCAGTACTTTTACCCTCAACAAACCCATACTGATTTTCACTCAAAAAACTATTTGTATTAAAGAAACTAACAATTCTAGATTTGACTATTTTCTCAATAATTTTCGAGAACACAGAAAGTAATGAAATGGGCCTATAATTGTTCAAATCAGTGTAATCGCCCTTTTTAAATAATGGAATGACTATGGCTCTCTTTAAACAATTTGGAAACTCGCCATTTTCAAAACTCATATTTATCAAATGAGTTAGAACTGGACTTATAAAATAATTTGATAATTTAACGACAAAACCGGAAATACCGTCTATGCCAGCGGCTTTATTTGAACTCAATCTAGAAATTATTAGTTTGACCTCATTTATACAAGTTGGAAAAAAGAAGAATGAATTTCTTGAAACAAAAGGAGGAAACACTCTGTCATACTCGGTGAGACTCGGTGAAATTATTGGAGTCATCCATTCGATTTGTTAGATTTTCCACAATTGTGACAAAATACCTATTAAACTCTTGTGCCACTTCAAGTGGTTGCTCAACCGTTATGTCGGGGTTGTTGAATTTCCTAACAGAATCAAGTGTATTTTTCTTATTCTTCTTTGATCCCAAAACTTCATTGATTGTGTTCCATTGTTTTCGTGGGTTATTTTTATTTCTTTCAAATAGATCATAGTAGTACTGATTTTTTCTCGTTGCCATATCATGTTTTAATTTAAGAGCAAAAATATCAAAATCTCTTTTCAATCTCGGATTTAGAGGATTTCTTTTGACTTTTTTATATAAACGATTTCTATGACGCTGTCTATTACATAGCTCAACCGTCATCCAATCCGTCATCCAAGATAGAATTTTCATTCGATAATGTATTCTAATCAATTTTATTATTTCATTTTCCAAAATGAAGTAACTGGCAAATGTGTTGGATTGTAGAAAACCTTTTCAACAAATTACCTGCAAACATTCAAGAGATTACTCAAAATTGGATGTAATGTTCTATGTAATAATCAATTATAACTCGATTTCAGTTCAGTAGAATCAAATTGTGAGCAAAAGATAGTTGACAATGAAACTCAGAAATGAGCTGCGTCTGATGAACAACTTTTTTTTCAACCTATTAGCCTATTCTGCTGGTTACAGATTATATTCATTGTAAAATCACTGCCGCCAGCCTGAGCGACTAATAATTTAGTAATAATATTCCATTTCTTCTTTATAAACATATCTTCCTTCCTTCCTTCCTTCCTTAATCGCCCTCTCTTCCTTATTTACTCGTTATTATGCTTAAGGTTATTAAATAATGCTATCTGATTACTCTATTTTTCTCTGATTTTCATTTATCATGTTCCTTTTATATTTTTTGCTTTCTCAATAACATTATTATTTTTCTCTTATTTCATTCTTGTCAAGATTGTTTATAGTTTACAACAAATGAGCTAATTGTATTTTATTTATATTTATTTAACGTTGTGAATAATTTTTGTATTGAAATGGCACGTGCTGAAAAACCCACGGGTTTAGCAGGACCAAAAAATGTAATGATTTATTTAAAATAAAATTGATTGATTGATGCAGGCCACGCCGCTCTAACACTGCGCAGCAGACTGCGATGCATCATCATGAGGAAGAACGAAGAGGTGACGAAAAGCACGAAGCCGACGAATCTGCTCGTCCTAAACGAGGTGGTCATCGATAGGGGACCGTCGCCATACCTCTCCAACATCGATCTCTATCTCGATGGCAAACACATCACATCTGTACAAGGGGATGGTCAGTGCTACAAATCTAGCATCTTTCTAATTGTTTAACTTTTTCATAAGTTCTCAGATTATTTATCTTATTTTTGATAGTTCCAAATCCAGTTAAAGAATACATTCAGGATGTATTGCAAGTTCCAGTGCTACAACTCTAGAATCCTTTAAATTTTCCCACTTCTCCATTAACTCTCAAATTATTCCTTTATTTTTCGTTAGTCCATTATGAATTCCATGCAGGGGGTTGCTTATTAAATCTAAAATCAATAGAAAATACTTCCTGCTCCTGATTATAGTTGATTTCTTGTATCTTTGTCAAGTTTCCCAATTATTTTGTGATTTACGGAAGTCATAGCATCATGCACTTGCTCATTCACCGTCATGAGAAATACTATGAATAATATTTAAAATAAGTTTCATTTCATTAGGTTTCATCTGTTTTTCAGTCTCTTTTCGTTAATATTATTGATTACGAAACTAAACAATTGTAACTCACGGTTTACTATTGAAGTATCTCCAACCTTCCATCATTTGTAATAATATCAGTACCCCGACAATGCAATGTCCTAACGTAGTTTTCACTCCAATAAGCGGATTAAATGAGGAAAGAAGATTGTTCATTTCCTTCCCTCCTGTTTCCAGAATATGTACATTCTTTTGCTTTCTGTCATGTCTGCTCCGCCCACATTATGCCAAATTATCAACGGCTGCTTCTCGTTCTGCAGATGAGGACTAAATCAAATATGACGGAGGTCAAAACATTATTCACATAGCAATTATACAATTTAGATTACAGGTACCCTTTATAAGTATAAAATTATAAGTTTGAATCAAATAGAAATGTGATCAATAACTCTATTAGGTTATATGGCAAAATGGAACAGCCTTTGGGTCTCTCGACTGTAATAAGCCATACGCTAAATAAAATCAATTTTTCAACCTGGTATTGTTTGTTTTTGGTTTACTGTTGTTTCGATTGTTATTATTTTGATATATTCTTTCAGGTTTGATAGTTTCGACGCCGACAGGCAGTACAGCGTACGCGGTGGCAGCGGGGGCGTCGATGATCCACCCGAGTGTGCCGGCCATCATGGTCACCCCGATCTGCCCTCACTCGCTCTCATTCAGGCCTATCGTGGTGCCAGCTGGAGTCGAACTCAAAGTAAGCGCTCATGCCCATCCAACGTTTTCTTCACCAATTCATTAACAAATCCTGTGTTTGCAGATAACAATAATTCACTCTCAATATTTGTGATCAATTGATGGACAAGAATCACAGTTTTATTTATTATTTGTTGCAATTCATTAAGAAATTTCATGTTTGTAGATGACAATAATATAGTTTAATACCTGTGATCAATTGATGGACACGATTCACAATTTAAATCATGATTTGCGATTCCTGTGTTGAATATTATAACGTCTGTGACTGTGATAGACGTGAATATTATAACAATTATGATATGTGATTTTTTTTTTTTTGCGGATGATGCCCACATAAGCATTCTAGCTTGTGCGTGGGTAATGGATCTTGAGTGCTTAGGTGATTGATTAGGTGAAAAACATCCATGCCACTGGGATTCGAACCCAGACCTGCGGCAGTGCTAGCGGACTGAAGGTTGTGACGCCCTAGCCCACTGCGCCACCGAGGCCGGATTACTGTGATGTGTGACATCTGCATATTTTTGCTATAGAAAAAGAGGCGCGGAAATGAATTACGTGCAATCCAAATAAATTTGGAGAAAAATAGCTTAGCCAAAACGTTGGGCGGTTTCGTCTGTGTCTCTTGTAAGTGATGTAACCTTCCAACAGCTAATGTAAAGCATTTATTGTCTCTTCAATCTCGAAAACATCATCTAGATATAGCTGAATGAAAATTCTAATTGGCAAAATCAACTGTTGGAGCGAACAATGATCCGACGAAACCGACTAACTTTTTGGCGTCAGTTATTTATACATTTTTTATATTCCTCATAAAAGATGGAATATTTCTCAAAGTGTGTTCGTCCAATTAATACTTGATGGTTTGAAATACTATTTTTTATGAATATATGATTTAACTCATCTAATTCGTGACATTAACGTAATACACAAAAACGTTTTGGAATAGCAGAAATTTATTATATCTTATAGGAATCATTAATACTTTCTTGACCCCATATTCCATATATTTTCAATGTATGATTGAGTTAACGAGCTCTCCAATTGAGTTATCACAGCTTTTTAGTAATTTAGTTTTCACAGTATTCAAAGAAGCTTTAGAATTATCAATTCCACTTGGAAGTTCGAGTTTCTTTAATTATGGGTATTTCCACAACATCAATGTTCACTAAAATTTTATTCCTACATTATGTCTCTTGATTTGAATCTCTTTCATCTTGAAGCTCAAATTATGTATTGAATTTTACCCGAATATTAATTAATATCAGAACTGTCTATTTTTCATTGAATACTATTCAACATTAGCCTACTGCGGCAATATATTCTTCGCCTGATCAGGCTGTCAATCTATTTTCAATTTTTTTTAATGGTTTCTCAATAAGAAATCATTCTATTTATTATAGGGAAATTATTCAGGTTCAGATATCAGATTGATCTCTAATACTGAATGTGCTCAGTACTAATACTCAATCTCTCATTGATCATGAATGTGCAGTAAGTTACTTATGTAAGCGCAAAAACGTGTTGACTTGTCATATTTCAGGTGAGTTGTGATTTTTTATAGATATCAGTATCACCTGACAGTCGAAATACTGCCTGGGTCTCATTCGATGGACGAAATCGACAAGAACTGTTCCATGGTGATAGGTACGTCTGCTCGCCAACCGTCAGCCAATCACCGCACTGTAAAAAGTTGCTCAACTAGCATGGTTATCGTTACGTTTGTCACCTGCTTTGGTCCCATTCGACGCTTTATTTAATGTTTTTCATTGGTAGTTTTCGGGAGCATCTCATTAATGTGATTAATGATTCAAGGATAAATATTTGAATAAAAAATCATTTTGCAAAATCGTCCTATTTTTATCTTAAACTCATTGCTTGATGCTTGTTTGATGTATGAATCCCTATGAGGCTCGTATTATCATAACTCACAAGGAACAAATAACTTCCAATTTGAAATCATCATTACTAGGAATTGATATTTTCCGTGAAACTATGAGAGAGAAAGATGAGGTAGTGTAGTGGTGATCAATTTTCATTTGAATTCAACTTGAAGCTCTCTCAATCTAGATGACGTCTCTTATGAATAGTGATTGTATCCACTTGAATGGAGAAATGTAATCCGGTAGAGAATAATGAAATCGACAGTAAACAGAATTCCTTCAAGTTTTTTCCTAAAACAAAGAAAAAAAAGAGAATAGGCTGAAAAAATTGTGCTCATTGAAACAGGTTTAAGAAAAGAAATAAGACTGCATCTTGACTTTCTTCTAAAGAAATACATGACGCATGACATCCATCCATCCATACTTGCCGCTCAGTTGATCGGGGTTTTGTCGGCATATCAGGAATGTGGATCTAAAAATAGATTGAAATTATCGAAAAATGAATAACTTATTGCTAGGATTTTTCTACAGTTCAAAATCGAACAAGTAGGAGTTTTATTCACCAATAGTAGGCTCAACGTTTTCCATTCTCCAACGACCGATAACCAGGTGGCTTGGTATTCGAAGAAATGCATCAATGAGGACAAATATACAGTAGAGCGTCGATAATCCGGACCGTCTATAATCCGGATTCGTCTCCAGCAAGAATTCATACTGTATTGAATCCAGCGGCGATGAGAGAATACATACGGTTTAGCGAAGCGAAGGAAATAATTCTCTGTTATTTCCTAATAGAAAATATACTATTTTGAAACAGTTTTTTCTCAAATAGAGCCTGCTGGCCCTTTTTGTAAGGCAATTTCGATAATCCGGATGGGGTCTGGTCCCAATTAATCCGGTTTATCGACGTTCTACTAGTGGGAAATGATTCTTGATCCAGAAAATTAAACTCTATTACAAAGAAGAAAAACTTAATTCTGTATTATAGCTACAGTAAAGGAAGTAAGAGTTTCTGCGAAACCCAGGCATACCTCAAAATTCCCGCAATTATTCTCCTCTAGAAATTATATTCACATTCGAGAAATCCACAAAAATATCGGCGAGAGACTTGAGGTAGGGTGGATTTTTGCCAACATTGTGACAGTTGCATAATGTTGCAGGTTATGTTGAACTCTGATGCCCGTCAAACAGCTTGGGTCTCCTTTGATGGGCGCAACCAGCAAGAACTGCGAGTAGGCGATAGGTTTGTGCTTTTTAAAAGCTCATAACTCACTTTATTCGGTGTCACTGCCATCGTTATCTGTCGTGGAAGTTGGCTTTTAAACAACTTACTGTGTCAAAAGGGCCTGGTAATTGGGGAAAAATACCTTCATTCAATTATATTATCAGAATTACGGCCGAGGCTTGCTTTATTCTTGTTGCTCTGTTTTCTATCCATTCTACTAATAAATTTTTCAACAGTTTTGAATTTCCATTTCGGCTACTTTTTCCCTCTGTTGTAGAAGTTGACATTTCTAATTGACTGGTTTAGGAATACTTCCATGCTGCATCCGACTATTATGGTCTATATTCACAGATCTTAGAAAGTACAATCGAAGATTATTTCGATAGGGAATTAATTTATATGAGTCAAGTCATGTTTAATTATGTTAACGTATGACGTTTAATGAAACATATAACATTTCTCAGCCTTGAATACTATTGTAGATGTCGGTACTATCCAATTTAATTTCTTCCACAATTTTTTAACGCTTTTTTATCTGGATGATGCTCATAAATTGAAACTGAATAAAAGTTTTACTGGAATTTGTAGTTTTAATCTTGCTTCAACATTACCATTTGGAACAACCTATCTCTTTCTCTCTCATACTTCCACTACCTTTAAGATAGATTGAATTTTCTCTGTAAATTTATATTTAAATTTATATTTTCTCTGTAAAAAAATAGCCTGTTTTTCTCTCCTTTCACTGTATCAATTTGCTGAAATAAATAAATAAATAATAAATAAATCTTTCTCTTATTGGATTGATAATCTGGCATTACATCTGGTTTTATAAGCATCGTGTTCCATGAACAAACTCAAACTCTTAATGAGTTGATGAGCTAGCTATTGGTTATTGCATGCATTTTTGAGTGTAAGGAAATATAGAAGTTTATGTTTTCCAATAATTCAATTTTTAACAGAGAATATCTGCTCTGATTCAGATTGTTTTTGATCACGATGGTTGCTTGGGTTGATTGATTGGTTTACCATGAATGCTTTCAAATATAATATTCGATTTATGCTTTTATCCTTGATCAGAGCTTGTATTTTAATTGAGATACCATCACTAATCTCATGCGGCCATTAACTGAATGATGTGCATTATCAAGCATGACAGATCGATAATACATTTTACTAACAATGGGAAAATGTTCCTTCAATTTTGTAAATAATCGTATTTTCATACACTAATCTTTTTCATGTAATAATCTTCAACAGAAATGTTTAAACCAATTTTTTCTAATAATTATAATCGGAACTAAATGATGAGGGCAATGCATTTTCAGGAGTTTATAATTTTCCAAGTGAGATAAACTATTCTGTGAGTTTTATAATTATGTAATATTGTAACAAGCACTGTTCATTCAATGACCCTTCCTCACTAACTTCTATTGAAAACGGGGTTTCACTTTTCAATTGAACTTTCAGCATGCATCATATTTGATTTCATAATATTATCATTTGTTCCATTACGTTACGTTATACTAGACATCAATTCTAAGAACTTATTAAATATTGATTAACTCCTAATATCATTTCTATTGTTATAATAAAATATTATTATTATTATAAATATTAATATTATTATTTTTTTATTTCTATTGTTGATTATTTTTCATATGAGCAATAAATTAAGAATGTCTGATATTTCAATAGTTCGATTTCTATCGGTTTCATCCCAAGCGAATTTTTAATTAATGTCATATATACTACTGATTAACAGTAAGTTCCAGAGTTTGGACTAAGGTTTATCGGGTTTATCTTACACGAGTGCCGTCCTGGCCCGGATCTGATGAGACTGAAATAAATTGACTGATAAATCATGTGGGTTGGATCAGACTATACACTTTATTCAAGTAGATTACAGAATTTATTATCTTAAATCGAAGAAGCGATAATTCAATATAAAATTAATTACACAATAAAATAAAATTTAAAAAATGAAGAGTGAACTTGTTAAGTTACAAACGTATAAGATGCAATATTCTGACTGTAATATGATTGTGATGTATCTACATGAAATGGCGGAGTTTGAACATAGATGTCCATTCTTGGACATGGATACTCAAGGATACCCTCCCATTACCACTGAACCATAGAGAATGTGGGTTACAGAGACTTTATGATTTACATTTAATGTACTATGTTTTATAGTCTCTGTAATGTGGCATTTGGGACTGTGGGTGTTACATTCTTATGATTCCATGTGAATATGCTTCTCAGGTAACATCAATAATCCCATCCGGGCACAGACCGTCCTGTTGTGAAAACAGTATAATAGATCTTTCAATCTATTGAGAGCAAAACTGTTCTTATCATGCGGGCATGCTACCATAATTTATTACTATAAACTATAATTGCATGTATTGATATTTTCAATTTCCTTCAAATGCAACCCCATTTTCTATCGTATTTATTTGAAACTGTTCTCGTTTGGTGTTTAGTTTGAGAGTGACAACGTCGATCTACCCAGTGCCGTCGATCTGCGCCCAGGACCAGATCTCTGACTGGTTTGACTCGCTGGCCGAATGCCTGCACTGGAACGTCAGGAAGCGACAGAAGCACCTCGACGAGTTGAGCGATCTCACGCATTCCAGCTCCAACGACACACTCGACTCACTCGAGCACACCGAACAACTTGATAGCTAGGGATCAGGTATGGTATGATGCTCGCATTTGTTAGTTACTTACTACAAAAGTCAAAAGATACTCTTTTCCATTCATCTTCAAATCGTTTACAACTTTTAATGTTTTCTAAAATCTGTATGCAAGGAGGCATTTTGTGTTACCGCAATCTTACCTATAATATTCCAATCAGTTCAGAATGAAGCCTATCTCATAATTTATTTCCGAGGGGTGTTTTATAAAAAATTACAACAAGCTGAAATATCTAATGAGATGCAAAATTAACAATCGTATATGTTTCTTGAAGGTTTCTTGTAAAACGAGTCAGCTGGCTATGAACTGAAAGCATTTCGATATTTCTTTCTGAAGACCTGGTTCTTTTAAAAATTTGGAACTTTTGAATCGAACGTTTCATTAGTGAGACCTCGAGCTCGGTTTCTTGTTCTTCTTCAGAAAAAAAACTCAAATTGTAATGTAAGAAGGTCCAGTTTTTATTTCATGAATAATTTCACCAACAGCTTGCATACTGTCTTGAAAAAGTTACTGTCCCCTTATTAAAAGCTTTTGCTCTCTGATTCCAAATCACTGTCATGCTCCAGTAATATAGGTTTTGCCCCGTTTCATACACCGCGATTTTTGAACGTCTGGTTTTTTGCCTACCTTATAAATTTCACTAGATTGAATAGAACTTGGCAAACTCGTGATGCATCTCTGCAAAGTTTCATTCAATTTACTAAAATTTATAGGGGTGGCAAACATTCGGACTTACAAAAATTGTGGTGAGTGAAATTGGGATTAAATCATTTCAAAACAATATATTTATATATTCTACACGTTGAAAAATCTGAGCGTGTGGGCTGACTCTAAAATTGAATAGAATTTATCGATATCCGGTCTAAGGATAGAGCTTTTCTCAACAATTATCCTGTAGAAGTAGTAGTAGTAGTAGTATAAGGAATTTAGTGGATGAAATCATTCTTTTGCAAAAAATCATTATGTATAAAACAAAATCTACTCAATCAAGTTGACTTGATTTTTGTATGTTAGCCCTGTGTTTGCTCTAATGTGAGTTTTTCTCACCTATTTCTCAATCAAATTCATATCAAGCAATCAATTGCCTATTGCAATCTATTTGAAAATGACTGGAAATGGCGCTGGACTTAGAAATAGGTGTCTGGAATGTCTCTTATGAGATAATACCAAAAAGATAGATTAATTATTTTTCCCACATGGTACATTACATAAGTCTTGCCGGGGTGTCTTCTTTGCGTCTTGTTTGTCTAGTGGAGTGAATATGAAACTGGCAACCTGCTCGTATGCCTAGGCCCTTCATGGGCTGTTGAGCCATTGAGACAGACAAACAGACATTCATAAGTGCTGTAGGCGAAGTTGAGGCACAAGAACCCCCCTTCAACAATAGGGTTCAATAATGATGAATTTGTATAGTTCTACTCCATCCTATTTACCATACGAATAGTTTTAACTTTGTATCTTCGAATTTTGATAAACTAAAAATTTATCTGTTGTAGTGAAGCCTAGAGGCTGGAAGATGACATGAAGTCCGTTGGGAGCAAGTATTGGAGAGATAATTCGTTTGTTAGTGCCAGAGCTGCAGAAAAATCGATTGCACCGTTATGCGCTCTCAACAGATTGTTTGTCAAGCTTCACATCCAACTCATCTGCACATCCTTAACTAACATGTGCTGACAATTCTCCACAAACTAGACCTAATTCTACGCATGTGATAATTTCTAATTTAGTTAAGCTACACTTTTACATTTACACAATATTATGTTCAATTTAAGTCCATCCTCTTTTAATAACTTATAATTTATTATAATAGAATCGGTTCAATTCTTAATTCCTGCCTTTTACTCATATTTGGAAATCTGTCATCATACTACAATTATCACTGATGTTATACAGTTTTCCAAACATTTCAACTTTGAAACTTCTTTAATAATTTACTTACAGATTTGAATCATCCCCTCGATATTTGAAATCAGTCTGAAGACTACAACCATAAAATATATTCTCCCTTGGTGAATTAACTCAAAAAGTAGCAATATAGATTTGGAATCTATGATAAAAGGTTATATTCAAGTCAATCCTACCGAATTTATTTGGAAAATATTTCCAATTCATCTGGCTAGATTGAGTCTAGCAGTAATTGATTTCTCCAATATTATTTTGTCACATTGTGCATTTTTGAAAAGTATTATTCAGAAAATTCTTTTGTCATTAGACTATCATGTTGAATTATAATTTTTCATTCCTCATCTGGGAGAAATTTGGACGATAATAGTATATCTATATCTAATATACATGTATACCAATATATATTGACCAACCCTTGTAAGCTGAATTATCATTAGAAAACTGCCAGAATAACAAGGAATAATAATTTTATGAAGTACTTAGAAGAAATAAGTAATGTAATCGTTCAAGTGTTCTTTTATATTCAAATATAAATGTGTGTAGTTCAAATATTCTAGAATAGATTCATTGTTACGAGTCTGGAATGATAAATATTCTAAAATTTATTTAAATTAATTCAAACTATAAGTGGAATTCTTATGGACATAGAATATATCTCTATCATTCTCACTGTGTGTCATTCCTTGATACGATTTAATATGGTTTGATTGCATATTTGCATCAGGAATTTTAAAATTAAAAATTATGGTAATAGCTGTTGTAAATGATGTTCTAATTCTTCCGTCAAGAATTAATTTTTAACTTTTTTATACCTTATTCATTTTTCCATTCATTCAGCTTGGCAGGCTGAGCATAAATTCTTCAAATAGTTTTCATCCCATAAATTAAAAAAAGTCCGAATTCTGGATTTCCTTCAGTATTATTGTTAAATGCATTTGCATAATTATGATTAAAGAAAATATTGTTGACAAATTACAAGGTTAATAAACTCTGTTGATTTTAGATGTTGGTTTTGTAACCAATTTTTCACTTCTGCCTTTTCCCATGAAAATCAAATTTTCATGTGAGGGCTTTCAAATAATTTGAGAAATTTATGTCTTGATTATATAGCTCTTGTAAATAAATTTATAATTATTATAAATATAATCGTATAACAGGCTAGTGCAAAGCTTTTGAAACTCAGTAATGGTTTTACGAATACTTTACAGATAAAATAAATACAAAGTATATGCTGAAAATTGATGTTCAAAAAGGAACACCACAGCTTTATTTATTGAAGTATCATTTACTTTATCAGATCCTATCATTGTAGGTTCAGAAGAGATCAAGTTTTATGAATATGTAATGAGATTTTTATGCTATTTTTTGTATATTGTTGAAAGGTTGATAATAAAAGACTACATAAATCTATTACTGCATTGACTATTATTATTTCAAAAATATTGCAACCTGAATATTCCATTCACTTAAGAAAAGCATGAGGAGTTATAGATAACTGTCACTGTTGGGTCTTTCGAAGTCAGCTATCCATTATCAGTTATTCAGCAATACACTCGTATTTCAAGGGTTTGCAACTTCAGATATAATAGAGACAAAATGAAGAAAAAATAGAAATGATAGGTGATTGTTTCTGTTTTGTTATTTATAATCATAGAGTAATTAAATATCTGACTACTTTATGAATATTATTGCGGTATGATTAAGTTTAATAAATATCAAAGTAGTACTTGGAGAAACTAAAATAAATCAATATGTTTTTAAAGAAATTTAATGCCATTGAAATACATAGCAATTTTTATATGTACAGTTGGTCGATAAAAAAGGTACAATTGAAATACATTACCATGTTTGGCGAGAGAGGAGCTTTGATAAAATCATAAGAAATGAAACAATATTTTTTTGCTGAATAAACTGACTTCAATTCGTTCCAGTTGTACCGAAGGTTACTATAAATCAAGGCATCTATAGTAAATTTGTTGAAAAAAGCCTATTTATAGAACAACCCCATCTATAGTAACCTTGAGTAGTACCTACTTCAGAATTCTAGGACTGTTTGAAATTTTAACTTGTATGAAATAACATCTTATATATTATTAAGCTCATCAATAAATATATAAGGCTATCATATCAATTACTTGATGACTATTAATGGAATATGTTCAACGTTATTATAATTTTCCATTCTTGCCACAACTTTTTCCTATCTTTATCAAATTTATTCATATTTTTATTATATTATTATTATATTATACGATTGCCTCCGTATGTAGAGGGAGAATATTAATTTGGAATGTGTACTATTGTGTACGTGTCAAAGCTTCGGTCACTGCTAAATAAATTCTGCAATGAACAATAATTTCAAATTTTGAAATAGATCATACAAGGATCTATTCCTATATAAAATCAAGACTTAATCGGAGTCAGTATAGCTGAATAAATATTGAACTTGTCTTGCAGTACTGAAATATTGTCAACTGTAAGACAGACCTGTCTTTCGCCAAACATGGTGGGCCTTATCATAGTAATAAATAGTTTGGATTAAGGTAGGCTTTGGTGTGAAAGAGTGGCCAAACAGGCGAAGTTGGTATAGTCTGTACAAGCAAAGAAGACATTTTAGCCAGATGGGTCGGTCAATATTGGTTACAAAATTATAAATTCGGTCTCAAATTGTAGGAAACATTCTAATCTACAATTTGAGACTAAATTCATGATTTTTGAATCAATATTGACCGAGCTGGAGTAATTCTCCCATCTGGCCAGAAGGTCTTCTTTGCTTGGACAAACTATAGTTGAGTGATCAGCGCACATCGCTGTTGTGCCTCTTTGGAGTCGCAATCGCCGTCACTCCAAAACGGTTGACAGGGCAATTCAGCTCCAGCTGCTGTTTTTCCATTTCTTCTATATTTCGCTCTGCTGTCTTCTCTTTATCAGGCATATCCGCTTCGGTATCGTCGCTCCTGTAAAACAAATACAACAATAATTTATGATTTTCATGAATATGATTATCAATTTAATATGTTGACATTATTGGAATTAGAATGTATGATCAAATGTTGTATTTTCAAGGGATATGGCCTACTTCAAAATCGATAATGCTGAATATTGTGAAGGTTTCGAAAAATTCCAAAATCATGGAAAATTGTGTGAGGAACCTGATTAAGGTAGGTTGGAAGGTTTTTCCGATAAAAAATGGAAACCTCCATTGAAAATCAATTTATCGAAATTTTTTGTTTGGAAGATATGGCGGTACCTTGAAAAACTAAGATCTTGAAGGAATATCTGAGAAACTCATATACGGAAATCAACCCCCTAACAAGATACAGCCCTTTAAATATGTGAATTTCCCATGTAATTTTTTTTCCTGGAGCTATGGACGTGATGAAGGTTTAAAATTAATGTCATTACCTATGAGTGTAGCTTATGTACCGGTGCTTTTACTCATTTTGATATTTTAGTGCACTCAAACGCATTAAAAATTGAAATTTGACAGTGGTGTTAAAATCCGTTTAAATACACCGCGTTCAGTATCCCTACAATTTATGTCGCTGTTCAGCTAATTTATCAATTTATTGCCTGGAAATCTATTTTGGAGAAAAAATTGAAGCTTGCTTTTTCAGCCGATTCTGCTTGTGACGTTTGATGTTATTAGGTAGGCCTATCGTGTTTGGTTGACAATAATATAGTCCAGTTATCACTGTTGGCTGTTCTGTTATTCTTTGTTAATGATGTTTATGAAACCATTGGGCAGCAAATCGAAGTGTCGAATGACCTTCAGACTGTTGGCGTATCGTAAAAACAGTGATTTATTTGAGAAGGAAGTGAAATGCATCCGTCTTGTTGGTTGTCACCGAGGATGATGTCGTTAATTATTAATTTTGCTCCTAATGTCCACAATGGTATGTCATCGGCATGTGGAGCTGATATTACTGATATTATGTATGTCACACCTTGCATAAATGGCATTTGAGAGCCAATAACAATAATTTAACAGTAAATTCTCAACAGAGGTGACAGTGACATTATAGTTGATGTAGTCAAATATCCATGACCATAACCAAATACAATTGAGCGATAGTGGTACTGTGATAGAGGTTTATGGATGATGGTATTATTAGTGGACTTGGTTCATTATATTGTAAAGTAGCCCCAAAGTACACGTATTAGACGCTACTTTTTGTACGATTTTGTTCTAATTTATTAGTTTTCAAGCTTTTAAAACAAATTAAATTAGTAATATCATGAAATAAGAATGTGAGATTGGTAAAATTTGTTGAATACTGTTGAGGTCATAACTGGTATGGTATCTAATAGTTTTCAATTTTTTCCACAGACAAGTAGTAGAAATACTATAATCCGATCAATTGGTGAGACCAATTATTGTTGATTAGGAAATTCAAGAGTGTATAGGCTATTTTATTAATGTCATGACTGACAATTCTTAGTTATTCAGAATAGTTAGGTAGCTAATAACATTATAAATTATTGTTGAAAATAAACAATGAAATACAATAGAGAGCCTTTTTTTATGTTATAGAAAATTTAAGCTGAAATGATAAAACAAAATGATATTATGTTTTAAAGCTAAACTCTTTTGGCTTACATATTTATGGCTTTTGTTTGTCTTCAATCAGTCATCGTATTCATCCTACGTTGGAAATATTCAACTTTGATTATATTGACAATCTGAAATTTAATTTTCCATAAAGGTCATTTTAGTACATCAGCTTTATTATCACACAGAGAATGTCCACCAAAATACATACCTCGATCGCTGCAATCTAGAAGCAACAGTATCTTGACTGTAACTCACAAGCTGCTTGGCTCTGGCCATTTTGTACTGTGTGTGGCGCGCTTTGCTGCCGAAGTCGCGCTCGAAATACCTGCACAGCTGTTTGACGGGCAGCGCACTGTGACAGCGACTCAGGTCGTGCAGCGAGTGAGCACGTGGCTGCACGCCCAGCGGCACGCCGCACGAGTCGATATTGTCCGAGCTGCAGACTAGACGTTTGCGGCAGAGCGACTCGAACAGCAGTTTCTTGTCTTTCACAGGCACGTAGTGATCGGCTTGCTGGCAACGGGCCATCAGTCTAGCTACCGCTTCCTGTCCTGCCCAACTCAGGGCTTCAGCGCTGGCTCCACGAGGATTTGGTCCACGAAGGGATGCAGCCCTGGTACGAGTTCGGGAACGTCGTTCACAAGGGGGGAGATCTCTTACCACGTCGGGTAGAGGAGGAGACAGACGTGGTTCATCTTTCACACAATTTGTAAAACTATCTGTCTCATCTACACTTCTTTGGTGTTCATCAACTGTCCTGATACTCTCATCACTATTAGAATTTTTACAATCACTCCACCACCTAGATGTGGTTCTATTATTGTTGTTACACTCAATGTATTGAGGACTTTTCTGGTCAACATCTTCCTCTTGAATGGAGGAGCAGGGAGATGCGGCAGTTGCGGCCGCCCAGAGGAATGAGGAGGAGGCTGGCTGACGTCGAGTCGACTCGAGATGCACGCTGTCGGCGCTGTGCGTCCTGCGCAGAGGCAGAGGCGAGCCGCTCGGCGAGATGCTCGGCAGGGTGGCCGTGATGCCGAGTATGTCGAGGAAGCGTACCGCGTCGAGCGGCGTCTGCCTCATCAGCTCGACGGCCAACGTCTTCACCCATCGCTCGTACTCGTAATCACTGCTCACCTGCACAATCAAATGTAAAATAAATGATTAGATAACTTCGACTGATACTACTGCACGCATATCGGCAGAGAAAAATTCAACATTAGATGAAAGTAAGGAATAATCGAGTTATGGATATCCATTCGGGAGGAGAGCAAGGATTCTTTCCTTATGTTATATAATACAATATGTAGATATAATCGTCGATAATCGATCCAGCTCGGCTATTTCCAGTATCGTGTAGACTTGAAAAATCTTGGAATAATGACCAAATTTATTATATCTTCTCAAATTAATTAATCAATTGAATCCTTGTTTTTACAGGTGGCTAAGCCCAATACTTCATTCTTGAAGTTAGCAATAAAATTTGAGTGCAAGAAATAATTATAATGATTGATTATTTTGTCCCTATTTTCCGAATAGAAACAAATAAATATAGGTAAGGATTCTATTCATTTATTTTTCTATGAGGATTTTTCATTTCAAAAGACCATGAAATGCTCTTTCATCAATTAAATTATACGAGTATTTTCAAAAACTTTATGAGTGAGAGCCCTCTCTATCTGGAACCACATGACCAACAACTTCAAAGAAAATGCCAGAAAAGAAAGAAAATAAATCCAGGATCCACCTTTGAATTATCCAATTATAAGGCGCCCTTCAACCCATAATAATTTGATTTAAATAACCTTTGCCTCCTGAAAACTTTCTGCATTTAATGAACCATCCAATAAACATCGATTTGAGTGACACTTAATTCCCGGCTTTGCGACAGTTGAGATCTATGATAATTATTTGGTTCAGCAGTGTGAAAGGATTTTCAAAGTTGAAGGCCGCTTCTAAAACAGTGGTTCACTGCTAGCAGGCAATGACCAAGCTTAGTAAGGCCGTATTTTACTATTCAAATGACAGAGCGACCGAATCGGATCCATTAAGTAAATAAAATGGTTGAATGAAGGCGCGATCGAGTGGCAAAATTGACCGAGTCCCCCAAACAGGATCATTTCCGTCATGCCGAGGCCTAGAGCTCGGCTATAGGATATTCAATTGAACCCGTAATCTTATCAGTCCATATATTATTTTCCACAATAATTCATCAATTTGAATAAAGAATGTTCAATTATCCTGATTGATGAGAAACCCAAAGGTGCCGTACTATATCTCATATTATTCATATTATATTGAGTGCATTTAGTTGAGACAACTCAAGCTCAAGAATGCCTGGGGTGTGGGATCATTCTTATTTACTGTTTTGGATTGTAAGAGTTATTATTCTCCATGGATTGCTGTTTCCAAATCATGTCTTCCAGTCTTTATGGAAAGGAAACTGTCATAAAAATACTGTCATTACTGGAGATTGGAAAAAATTGAGGTTTTAATCAGCATATCTTCATGAGTGTTGGCTGGAGCGTCATACCTCATCAGTTTTTTGCACTATACGGTATCATTGCATTGGTCAAGGTTTCGATAACCGTTCCGTCCAGAGCTTTCAACAGTATCATTCTTTACTAAATATTAGCCAAGAAAAAATAATTTTATTTTTATATGGGTAGGTATCATCCGCAGTAAAAAAGTGAGAGGTGAACATCATTGTCCAAACTTCTTCTCGACTGAAATTAAATAGCCTATAATATATTCTTTTCCATTATAACATTTTAACGTTCATAATAACTACGTCCAAGTTCAACGATTTATTTATTGATTGAGGAGGAGCATTATAATTAAATCTGTTCATAAAATTGATTGAAAATTTTTAACTGAACAAGAGATTGAGCACACTACTGGATGAAGAGAATAAACATACCATAATTTCATATTTTTTCGTCAATATTTCTTTCTAGATACCGTAATCTTTACTGACAATTCTGACAAAGTACTTAATCATGCACTAATTCATAATTCTATAGATTCGAATAAATACGCCCACAATGATCCTTTAATTATTAGCAATGAATTACTAAAATTCTTATAGTTAGAGGTAGGCGTCCGTAAAATAGATAGCTGGGCCCTGAGCGAATAATGTAGTTTTTATTGATATTTTCGAATCTTAGTACTGTATACCGGAAAACCCTATGTAGGAAAAACGGTATAAATTTATAAGATATTGATTAAACTTGGTTACGGTACAATTATTTCTCTTGTCTATGAAACAGGTATTCAATAAATCAATCGAAACCATCCAAACTACTAGCTGAAAGTTGATTGTATTTAAAGAGTGAGGATTTTTATAAAATGATGATTTAACCGATGTGTTTTTCCAATAGATTAATAAATAGATAAAAATAAATAAATATTCTCTCTGATTGTATTGTAATAGGGTGATATAATACTTTTCTGTGTTAATTGTTAATTCTTTTTAAATTCTGTAGGCAATGAATGTAAAAATGAATACTGTGGAAAGGAAAGGTTGACTTCAGAATGCATACCGTATTGGAATAGCAATCTTTTCTAATATCGCCTGAGAGCTTATCTCATCCGGTTGAGTCTGTCATCCTGTTGCTAATTTTATATTTGCTTAAAAATCATATTGGACCTGATCATGACCATTTTATAAAAGGCCAATCAACATTGAAGCTTGGCCATGGCCTGATGCCAGTACAGTATAGAATAAAATAGAGTTATACAATAAATTGGAATGTTCTATGTTATTCTTTCTGTAAGTAATATATAATATAGATACAGCATTGGATGAGGCAGCTAGAGTCAAATCAATCAGTATTGGAAATCAACTGTATTCTACCTACTAGCAAAGAGAATTGGAATCATTATTACATTGGATTGGATTGCTTTCGTATTATTCAATGCTACAGGTGTGCTTTTGTTGTATTAGTACTCACATGGAGAGTTATTCATAATTTTATCCACTAAAATTATAAATGGAATATTCTTCTTGAAAATTTTACATTCAGCTTCATTTTTGTAGGTAACATAAATTATTGTCTAGCCTGATGAATAATATTAATCAAGTTAACTATACCAATGGTAAATGTACTAATGATGTGGTTCCTTATATCAATAAAGGCTATTATAATAAATTGGCATAACCCATCCGACTGGTTATATTTGAAGCACAATGAAATGGAATTTAGATTATAGAGGGTTGAAGATTTTGTTCAAAATAATCTTTTTGCTCTACATGTAATATTGCAATGTAGCCTATTTATTGTTAAATTATATATCTTAATATCTACGAGTAACAGAAATGTAGATATTTTAGAGAGCATGTTCATAATTAATTAGTTATTCGAGAAAAGACTGATGCTCCAATTAATTTGTATATTTTCAAGGTTCTCAATCAAATCACGTGATTCAACTAGAATTATTATCAACAGGAGTAACTATAACTCTTTCATTTTATCAAACTCCACTGTAATTTGATAGATTAGTTAATTGATTTTCTTATTTTTCTTCGCCAGGTCTGAAGAGATCCATGGCAAACAAATTACAATGCAAAATCAAATCACAAAGATGATGAGAAAACAAAAAATTAAAATATTAGGCTACTCCATCTTAGAAAATATAAGTCCAACACTATCTATTTCAATACACATATTTTCAAAACCTTATTTAAAGTTTTCTAACCATCATTGTTCACTATTTTAAATTGTTATTGCATTATTTAATTATGTTGATAATGCAAGATGTTTAAATTATTATAATGTATAATTAATTATTGCATAATTATTGGTATCAGAAATAAGTCACCTATTCATGTGCTGTAATTATAATAGGTAACACAAAACATTTTTAACTTCGAGCTGATATGTTTTCAGTACCGATAGTGTTATCATGTATTATACAAACTTTGAACTATTATCATTGTATTAGTAATAGGCTATACAAAAATTATGAAATATAATAAAGAATTCTTTAAAATAAAATATTATTATTATTAATATCATCATCATCATCGTTCAATTCTACACCATTTTTCGCGGTTGTTTTTACGGGAGCCTGGAAAAAGAGTAGTTTGTATTTTTTCATGATGAGTAGCATGAATTTGGCCGCTTTCAGTACGAGGCATCGATGGTTCAGTGGTAGAATGCTCGCCTGCCACGCGGGCGGCCCGGGTTCGATTCCCGGTCGATGCAATTCTTTTGGCACAATTTTTCATCATCCTTTCAAATCTAGGTTGAATTTTCTAAAATTCTAAATATTCCTAATGGTGAACACTGTCATAGCAGGAATTATATTTTTTATTCACATTATTGGTTAAAAAAAGTATTTTTCAAAAAACAAAGTGACAAAAGATATAATATAGGCCTAATTAAGTGTTTCACCATAGCCACATGCTATGGTTTCACTCAGAATAATTTATTTGATAATTATGATCTTGCTCAGATTGGATATCAATACAAATTTATACGATGCTTCTGAATACTTTACACTTGAAATATTTTCTCTGAGCTAGTTCGGACTTTTAAAATTTAGCCTATTGAATTTATACGTTGTTTCTGGATGATTATCTTTCCACTGAGATGAAAAATGTTGAAGAATCTATTTCAAATTCCATTTAGGTTTTCTAATATTTTTCTGCATTTTGTACAATTGTTAACAAAATTAAATTATTTATCGCTACTCAATACACAGCAGCCATAATAAGTCATACTAAAATATTAAAAGTCAATCCTTCCAGTTTAATGGAATATTATTGTTATAATTGAATATCTGTTCTGATTCGAAAATTACAGATCTGGTTATTCTATTACCTATTCAAGAAAACATTAACGTATCATTGAGTGAAATTGTAATACGGTAATTTTACTACAATACTTGAAGAGAAATTATAGCTTGAAAAAACATTAACGTAGGCTATCATTGAGGAAAATTGTAATATGTTATTTTTACTACAATACTTGAAGAGAAATTATGGCTTGAAAAATGAGTGGATCTCCACCTGGAATGTGGCGAGCGGTGCTTCGTCGCCATGCCTAGAGAGGCTGAATCCTCGAGGCCGGCCGGATGCTGCGGGTTGCAGATTCAACCTTCGCAGGGGCAGCCGCCAGAGAGGAGGACCCAGGGCGTCAACACCGGGGTACAGCAGAAGGTTTCCATCTCGCACTTCTACGTAGTGTGGCTCGGAAGTAGTCTCACCCACCAAGTCCAATTCGCCTATAAAAAATCCAATTAAACCATACTTGTATAGAATCAAACTAGGAAATCTCAATATAATGATAATAGTGAGAATGTAAACAAACACTTAACACTGTTTCATAAGCAATAAACTACGCAAACCCTCGGAACAACCTATAGCCAACGTACTATAGTGAGCAAAGCCATTTAAGGAGTTGTTTCGACTACAGCAGGTATCCTATTTCATCACTTCGCTTAAAAATAGTTTCTCCACACCATTAGTCATCATTAAATCAAAAGTGACACAGAACTATGATTATAGGTGAAAATATGCAGCGGATGAATGATATCCAAGGAATGTGGGTAGTGAATTTCTATAACATTGCTCTGATTATGATTAGAATTTTATTTTAAACGTTCATATTCATTGCTTCCATACTATTAGTATTGAGTTATGAACACGCAGGAATAAAGATTTCGGTTCAATTTCCTACTAAGAAAATACCCAAGATGTTTCATACGTAAAAGAATTGAAAAAATTATGAGACTGATGAATAATTTTATAAGACGGTTCTTGACAGGGTGATTTTTGAAATTTAAATTTAGTACCAAATTATCTATTGCAGAATTCAATAAAAAATCAGTCGTCAAAATTTACCTAGAGTGGTATCAAAGTATAATAGCAATAAGTTCATATAAAACAATATAAACTGAATTTGTTCCATAAATGGTACTTTTTGTATCAAGCCTACAACTCAAAGATTCCAAGAGGGTGGGTAGAAGAGTAGGATTTATAATTCAATGATTGAATAAATAATACAGTATGGTCGTATTTATAAATAACAATAAATGTTTATGATTTCTTGTGATTGAAATGGTGTGAATAAGACCTTAGTAATTACTTAGTAATTTTATGCTACTGTACAATGATCTTTTAAAACCTTCTGAACCCAATTCATTACGGTAGCCTATGCATTCCCGATAGTGATACTCTGCAACTTTGGAACGCATTTTAAACTTGTGCTTAGTTCGTCCTCAGCAAAAGGGGGAAGTGCACCGTTGCAAAGACAATGGCCGTAACTTGATAGCTGAGTGGCAATAGAGCAATGACAATGTTCAAGTTGGCCTAGGAAGCCCTAATGCAAATTGACACCCCCTCCACCCTTTCTCTAGCAGACAACGACAGCCTTTCTTCCTACTAGGCTGCGTGATAGTGGACAAAAACGGGAAGCCTATTGTGGGTGGGCGACTTCGTATCAGTAATTCGCTGGCATTATTGTCAGTATAGAAAACGCTCGCATTGCATTACAGAAAAGGCTAGGTGCTCGCATGATACGACGGTTACGCGCCGACAAGCACCGTAGGAGAAAGTGCTTTCGCTGGTCCGTTCTTCTGCAGACGCCGGACCGGACGACCCGTTGCTTCTTTATCACTATTGACACAGATTAAATACTATTGAATCCTTCAACCATATAAACTTTTAAAATCACATTTTATTGCGACGTCGAAATAAAACCGATGTCTTCGAGTATTATTCATTAAGAGAGAGTGCAAAAAATAGTGTCAGCTTTAGTGTTATCACATTCCATGTCCTCATAGCAGGATGAAAACGTGGAATGCGATAGAAATTAATGTGACACTTTTATAAGGATTTGTCATGCAATATCTGGATAAGTGCGAATTTTTAAATTATTTGGAGAACAATGATGTTTAAAATTGTCTCACGAAATTATAACGTTGCTTAAACTTTAGCCATATTCTAATAAACTTGATTGTGAAGGTGATATTGTGGTGGTTATCCATATTGAATGGAAAGACTAGACATTCTCGAACCATAGATTTATTGAAAAACCAAAATACCACTTTCAGTTGTTACATCATTACCAATCTTCAGAATTGAATCCAGAAAACTCAGGAGTTTACCGAGGATTAATAATCGTGTAACAATGGAAACCGATATCACGTGTTTTTAAAATCTAATCTTTTCATTCAATATTCTAGAGGATCTTGCAAATCGTGGGTAGGCTACTTGCTACCCTTATGTGACTCAGTGTTGGGTAAACTACTTTTAAAAAGTAGTTCGCTACAACTACAACTACTATATTAAAAAAGTAGCAAAACTACACTACAACTACTTTTTAAAAAGTAGCTAGCTACAACTACAACTACAAAAAAGTAGCTAGCTACTTTTTCGCTACTTTTCCGCTACTTTACAAAAGTAATGATAGAATGTTTTTTTCGTGTATGTATGTATGTATGTCTGGCTCAACAGCCCATGAAGGGCCTAGGCCAGTTTCGAATTCACTCTACTATACAGCCCGTCCAAGCCAAGAAGACACCCCGGTACGACGGGAAAACGGCCCCAGCCCGGCCAATACCGGCCCAAAACCTTAAATTCTCAATCAGAACTCACAGTCTCCGAACCAACAATGGCCGAGCCGAAGCCGCCCCTCCACTCCGCCAGAATTCCCCCCTTGCCGGACAGACCATACAGCAAGCAAATAATCATCAAGCAGGATAGAGGTAACGTGTGGTTAGCACGTTGATCCTCTCAACCATAAGCCAGTCTCCGTTACCAATTGGCGGCGCAGAACACCTCCCAATAACATGCAGTTAATCAGCTAGAGTGTAATGCAACAATTATTATTCCTCCAGAGACAGGAAACGATTGACTATCTTTGCTAACGTTTTTTTTCGTGTGGTTTAGGCAAATAATGTCCATCAAAACGAAAAAACGTTATGCTTAGGCTACACATTTACTACCGGTTTATTGATTGACATTCATTTATTATACAGAGTTTTGCAGAAGTAGTGTCGAGCATTTCAGGGTATTATAAAATTGAAATATTAGATGAAAATGAGAAAACAAAAATGGCAGCTGTGTGAGTAATTGAGGACTTTAGATATTTTGAAAATGATATTTAGGTATGTTTTCTACCAAGGAACAATACCCTAAATTGCTCGACACTACTTCTGAAACACTCTGTATAATATCAATGTGAATATAGTCCATACTATTGTAGAATTGTTTTTTATTTTAAATAATTATTATCAAAGTACCCTTTTTGAATTATTTTCTTCTGCATTGAAAAATAATTTAAAAAGGGTACTTTTATGATTATTTAAAATAAAATTAGTGATAAAAGTAGCCCTGAGATTGAGGAAACACTATTGTAGAATGTATAATAATTATAATTATATACACCTTTTAATGTAATAGAGAAATATGGAACTACAAAATTCTATTTCAACGTTTACATATCATACCAATTATAACGTAACCATACCAATTCACAAATCAGGAACAAACAAAAAACTTACTTGAAAATTACGGACCTATTTCCCTCTTAGCTTCTGTTTCTTAGATTATTGAAAAGTGTGACATTTTAGAGGTACAATTGATAGAATATTTTGCAAATAACTATATTCTAGCTTATTCTAGATTATTATGAATTATGATTATTAAATAATTATGGGCCACCAGACCATTGGTGGCCGTGGTCGGCTTGTGGCATCGATTTATCGTTCATTATTGTACTATCGATTACAATGAGTTGATGTATACCAAAAGTAGCGTGATTTACGCTACATACTACTCTTGAAATGTAGCGCGCTACTATATTTATACTATTTCTAAAAAGTAGCGTCGTTACACTACAAACTAAAAAAAATAGCGCGCTACTCCCCAACACTGATGTGACCCCAGCTTGAAAACTGAAGTAATCGATACTGAGGATATCATTTAGATATTGAAGTAAAGTCTCTAATGTATAATGTCAATAATTTTCAGGGTGATGAATTCGTAGATATTTTGAAAATATGCAAGAGATAAACCTACTACAACCATTGCAAAATCAATTACTGTATCATATTTGATATAATAGTTCTATATTCTTGTATAGAAATTTCAATTATTGCTTACGCTGAAAATCGAAATAATACACATTCAGCATTGATTTGCACGCTCGTCTCCAGCATGTGACATAACTCCTATTTTTGCCTTGCCAGTCCATTCTCTGAAGCGTGTCACCACGACCAGCTCACCAATTTGTCAGTGATGGAAACTGCGTTTTCCATGTAATGCACAACAGAAAATTATCTCAATAGAACTAAATAATATCTATCCTGTCATATCTCTCCATAGATATTATCAAAGTGTGTTGAACTTGTTGAATATGGGTCGGGTCCACGAATTGAGCTGAACGCATATATTAGGACCCACATGACTCTTTTGTAAAAAGAAAACTGTCTGGTCCTTTGAAGAATGGCTTGTACTGATAAAGAAAACAGACTTATTTGAAGGAAGTTCCTTATCATTTCAAATTGATACCATACATTGAAATACTAATATTTGAAACATCATCTATATACATAATTTGCATTTAAAAATATACATTTCTCTCATAAAAATTCAGTTATTGAAAAACAACAAAAAAAACTAAAATGGATCTGATCATTTTCCCCAACCACTTACATTGAGGTTCCCCTTCTCTTGTCGACTCTCAATGTTTAGTGCTAACCAGAGTGAATAGAATTAACAGATTTCACTGGTTTACACAAAATCTGAAAGTTTGGTCAAGTGTTGCTCTCGAGTTCCGAGTTGCTCTCTATCTTGAAATACAGTTTTCAAGCCAGTACAGTTTGGACTTCCGATACAATTCTACACTCACCCTAACTCAAAACTCATCAATCTCTTTTGGCTCACCTCGTTTTCCTACGTGCTTTCCTAGTCTGGAAAGCCATTGTCATACAGTATTATAAAACATTTACAAGAGTTGTACTAGAAAGTGGACACTGTAACACTGCCTTGGGAAAATATGAAGTGTTGTACAGAATAAGATACGGGCACTTCCTGACGAGCTTAAGTGCCTGTAATAAGCTTGAGGTATTTTCCTGATTAGTTAGGGTGTTGGCTGAGTTGTCATCATGTCGGTCAGTAATTCCAAAATTACTTTCTATTCCTTGAAAAAACTTCCGTAGAATGATTGTTTTCTTGGCTGATGATCAATGCTCGTCTGCATTGGTCTACAAACGCCTGCATTGTCATTGATGGGAGAAACAGTGCAGATTTCTTGTATTGTCTCATTCAATGGTTTCAGTGCGAAAAATGACTTGTGAATTTGAATAACTGAACCAGATGCTCATGAAGTTGGTCCAAGTAAATGTGATGAATCATTTTGGAGCTAGATGGAGAATACAAATATCCAGTACGCAAATCAGAATTTAACTTTTAATAATTTGTCAACTAATATCTTCTGTTGAAGGATGTAATATTGGAGTAGGCTACTATAAAATAATTCTATATGATCATAGAACGTATTTTTGAGAAAAATAGTATAGTGTAATATTTGTCTAGCCTACTAAATTCGAACTTTTGTTCAATACAAGTACAATTTGATGCAGGGGTTTTTTTTAGAAAGAATGAATCGCTTTATAATATTGATAATGGATGTTTCGAGTTTGAGATCTGAGATAACATTCCTCAATCAAATTTCAATAACCGTCGCTTCCAAAAAATCGTAAAATTTCTGTGATGTTTTGCCGTTGCAATTCGTCAGTAGCGAGTAGCCTCTCTCCACCTGCGAGTCTCTAATTAATACGAGTTTCACAAATGCTTGTTATCCACAAACTATAGTTGTATCTAGCAGCTTATACTAAAGCAAGATAACTTCTCACTTGAATTCAGAACAAATGAAAGCGAGCGATCTCTTCTATTATTATTTAATTAACTGCACATGCCATCATTAAAGAGACTGTAACTTATGTTGCGTGTGCCGTTTCTTGTTTGGTCCTGCAAATTAGAAAGAAAGTGATTTCATATGGAACACGACATTCGTGAGTTCGGCTTCAAGTTGAACAACTGTAATTCAATTGACCACAGTCAACTATCAATTATTATCAACCACATAACTATACTGCATATTATTTACGATGACAATACTCTTATGATATCATTTCACTGAGGATGAAATTGAAAATCTGGGTGCTTGTAAAATTAATACTGAGCAATTTCATCGATTCATGACCATAATCAAGAACAACTATCCAGTAAATTTCAAGTAGGCCTACGATACTGTATTAACAAGTGCATTGTGCAATGTGAATACCAAAGACTTGGTGCTCATTTAACAAGATAATGTGGTGAATTGCTATTGCCTTTGGGGACATCTCTATACAAGAACATACACTGAAAAATTGAAACTTGACAAATCTATACATTTAAATTTATATAATTATCATATGTGCCTAAATATTGATAATAAATAACCTTCAAGGAAAGAATCATTCTAAAAATACTAATAAATAGAAATCTTTGTTGATATTTCTATTCCATGAGAAATACGAACACTACAAGAATGTAAAAATAAGGCAAACTACGAACTGTATTTCGTTGATTATACTCTTAAGTCTGAACATCTTAAGCTCTCAAAGATGTAATCAAAATGTATTAAACTCCACGACTCATCATACATATCTTATTTTCATCGATATTTGCGATTTTCCTAACTGTACAGTGACTATTATGGTTTTCTTGAAAAATAGACTATAACTAAACCTGACCACCATTTCATACTAAAAGAGAATATTTTTGATTTCCATGTAGCAATCCGATTAAGTCATCCACCTCTCTCAAGTATCCTCTGGAAGAGTAATGTAGGCTATAGTATAAAGAAAAAGTCAATAATGTTAACACAATCATTGTGACATGGATATCAATAAAGATTTCACTAATTTCTGTTGTTGAAAGTGTGATGACTGCATTGTAAGAAGGAAGAAGTGGCGGAACAATAACTATTTTCTATCCGGGTTGAGTGTTTATGCATTGAGTTGGTTCAGTAGTCGCCCGTGGCTCTACAAACAACAGAAAGTAATGAGAGTGTTTGGCCGCCGCCTAGCTGTCAGTTTCGCCTGCCGTAGAAACAATGGCCGACTCGCCGCGACTTCTGCGATGACCGAGTGACATATATTTATCGGCGATCATTCAATGAAAATAAATAAGACTTGTGCCGCAATAGGGTCAAGCAAACGCCTTTGTTACACCAACAATGGGACGTCCGGTGTACTCACTGGAATGTTTGGAGAGACGATCGGTAAACTGAAGAGACCCGTGTCAGTTTAATCCGGCATCAGCTTAAATCATCTTTAACCGGGCTAAATATCGCTCGAAAAAATGTTTCCCCTCACGGATGCGATGTCGATTATAGAGGGAGAGTACACCGCCAATGGGCTTCCACTGTTCATCAAGCTATTGTACAAACTTGACCTTCATCCCATACATTAGTTCACAATAATAAATTATAATTGGCTGCAGATCTCCTTTCTTGGTGGTGTGATGTACGCACGACACGTCAAATAGTAAGATTGCTACGGCGTGAGGATTTTAAACATCTTTTGAGCGTTTCGTAAAAAGGAATGAGAATAGAAAGGACATCGATTTTCCCCCATTAGGGATAAGAAGGTAACAACTACGAGTATATTAGTTGCGTTGAGTGCCAGAGAAGAGGAGATTCAAAAGTCTGATGAATGAAAGAGTACTGTAAATAAAATAGAGAGTGAGTGTAAGAGTGAGTAAATAAAATATAGAGTACTGTTTTATCATTTCAATTTTTTCAATTTATGGTTTTTAGATGACTGGTCTGCTGTGTTTGATTCAATTTTCAAGATAATTATCATGAATGCTCTATTGCTCTTAAGTATTCATTACAGTATACTCGTATAAAAAATAATCCTCTGCTGCTTGGTAGTTAAATTCTCAATTTCCATTATGCTGAACTTATTCCTGTTCAGTAATACGTAATATTGATTTCTGGACATTTTCAAATTAATATTTAAAATGTCAATATCAGAGAATAAAACAAAAGTTGAGAATTGAATGACGCCTTGGGCTATTCATAGTGAGAGCAGTAATGGTATTAATTACTCGTACTGAATACGTAAATTGATCAATTTATGAAAGCATTCGATTAATTGAGTGACATACATGGCGGATCCATCAAAGTTTAATAATCCAATTCAATCAATCACTTAAATTAATTAATTCTATTGGAGTAGGCAAGTAGCTCAAGTATTCGAAGAATTTTTCAAGAATTGCTCATTAAGACTGCATTAGTTTGGCTTTAGCTGTTATTTATCTTGGTGATAATTTATAAAAATGAGGCCTGATACTGAGGAGGAAAGAATAAATCAACTAAAGCAGAGGTGATCGATCATTAGCCAATTCTATAATTATATCATGAGATATAACACAGGAAAAATAACAATCGATAAATATTTCATTTATTCAGTCCGAGTGTGTAATGAGTGTGTTAAATGATCTATCAAATAATTATGATCTCGTGGATGATAGAGAGTTTTCGAATATAGTGATATTGAATACGAAATATGTATTCTATGCACATATTATGTTCAGTTGATTGTCAGTATAGCTACAATTGTCAAAGCTTCAAGTACGATTGTACTTCCATAGCCAATAAAGTTAGTATGATGGGATTGTAGTGATTCAATGCTGATTTACTCTTTGACAGCAATGACATTCAACTTTCAAGTCAGAACATATTGCATTTTCTATTTTGTCAAGATACCATGGTAGTGGTGGAAGAAGCTTGAACGATCAATGAACTGGTTGAAAGTATTGTGATGGATCCTTGACAGGATATCGAGTATCGTGCATCTCTGCTACTGACAGCACTCCAATGAACATTTCGTGAATGAAGATGCCATAATAAATAATGAATATTGACTGATCACGAGTAATCGATTTCAGACTTTGTTATGCAAATTCGAGTATTTGCCATCGCTTCCGAAGGCCAAACATTACTTATGATTTTGAGGTTGATTTCTAAGGTTGCTTCACAACTTGAGATATTTTTTTATAACTTTGTGAGTTATAAATATAATTCAAATCCAAAACGCCAATCCGGGAATACTGTCATCATCATTGGAGCTCGTCATCACCAGTCATGAATCAGCATTCTCTTTCTCAACTGAATATTATAAGCAAAATAATATCTCAATTTTTTATTTATTCATAGCCTAATAATTTAGGCTATTTATTTCTAGCGAAACCTTCATCTAGTTTAAGATTTTGGACCAAGATTCCTGGTTTATTCCTGGATGATGTTAATCGATATCAACACATTTAAATGTGTTTTCACACACATTTAAATGATGTTTTCATTTCTTGTGAATGTAATTTCCAGATTACCCAATGAGGATGTGTGTTTTTTTAATTCGAAATAATTGATTCGACAATATTTGGGTTATCCAAACAGTATTAAGTAAGCTAAGTTACTGATAACGTGATGCATAAAAGACACATGCATAAATTGAATGAATTGTAATATTAGCAGCTATGCGGTAACAGTTTAAGATATAGGCAATGATTCTTTCAACAATATTCAAACAAAATGAGGAATTCTTGAAGACTTTCAAACGCTTCAAACTGAATAACATTGTATTGATCGAGCTTGAAGATATTGATTGCGAACTCTTTTCCACACTAAACTTTGTGTGATGGAAAAATGAATTATCAGAGATCGAAGTTTCTAGACGAGATTGAGGATAAGAGGAGGAAAAACCAAAGAAAAATATCCGTAACAATAACAATGAAGACATTGAATGCCTAATAGAAGCATTATTGATTTATCAGACTATTCAGCATGAATGACAAGTAGGAGTACGAGAGAAGAATAACTCAATAGATCATGATTGAAAATCATATGATTGAGGAAGCTACCAAACAAAACTTGAAGGGATTAGGCTATACGAAGAATCATTGGAATTCTATTGAATGAAGAGATTAGATGAGACCATTGGATGAGATGTGGATTTTTATACACATGAAAAAATATAGTTAGTTCGTGTTGCTCATGTTTTTATCAGCTCGAACACTTTATCCTTTGAAAAGAAAAGGCAATACTTAATAAATTCACACCTTTGACTACAACTATTGCATTACAATTGAGTATGAAGATTGTTGTGTTCTTGTCAATTCAATTGACCTTGAATACTGGATTGATTACAATAAAATAATGCTATGAGTTGGATTTTCTTGTTATGTGTCATCATTCAAATCTATATGTTATTCTGGAGCTGTGAAATGTTTTTTTTCGCACGTAATCATAAATGTTTCATCTTCATGTTGTAGTCTTGTGGTATCGGTGATCGATGTTTATTGAGAAATGAAATTATTCATTTCAAATTCCATGAACGCATTTGAGAATTTTCTACATGATGAAACATTTATGGAGAACCACCAATAGCGCATGATATAAAACGTTTTCTTCTTCATTTATTATAACAATTATGTGAATAAGAAAATGGCATTTATGAGGTGAAAAACTCTTCATTAACATGATCCCATTATAAGTTGAAGTTATTCTACTCTAAATCATACCAAATATACGAGTATTTATCATAATAATTGTCATCATCTTTCGTTCCATTACCCAAATCACTAAAAAAATTTGCAAGAAGCTATCAGCAAAGAAATCTGAATTTCAAGATACAGAATTCGCTAGAGAAGCTGTGAGAGACAATGATTCAGAAATGACCCTCAGTAGTTCTATCATAAAGCCTTCTTTTAAGTTCCAATGGAACCTTAAGTTCCAAAAAACCCGTAAGGGCAAATAAATAGATTGTGAGTTCGAATGCATTCATGGTCTACATACAGAAGTGCAGCTGCCTTTTATGCATTGATTCTAAATTTTCAATTTATTTTAAATATACTCTTGTTATAAAATACTGTACTATTTTTTACATAGTCAGCGAGGCAGGCGTAAGTTTGAAGATAGAACTACAGTACATGATTTTCTATTCCATCTTCTACCAGAAACATTCACGCCCACTCCCTCACTTGACAATCCCTCTCTGTTTAGAGTGTGGAATGACTCTTCCCAATCTCTTGACGGCTGATATCGTCTTCTATGAACTAGCCATATATCACACTAGAAGAAGACTCACATAGCAGCTTATTAAGCCTCATTCAGGAAATGACGCGACATCAGAATTGGCGCCATCGTTTCCAACATTTATCAGATAATGTACGTCCAGAACAAGAGTGTCGATGAACGCTGCTCATAATCAGCTCACTTCCATCATTTCAACGTTCTCGAGAGTGGATTTGGTGACTGATTCACATTATTCGACATTGAGTCTATTTACTGGATTGAACTCCCACAATCATATCACTACAGGGAATCTGTAACATTTTATTTGTGAAACAGATGGAGGAGTGGAACTTGGAACGTGAAGTCATGAAACCGATGGAGAGGCACACACAGATCATATCGAAAGTCATTATTTAGGCCGGTATTACACGATAATAGATCTATTATCATAGTTCATCATTTTGAAAGGAATGAAAATATTATTTCGTATTTTCTTCTCTTTCAAGTATGATAATACCCGCCTTATCAAAGACATTACAGCTTCTTCACATTCTCATTTGTAAAAATACTATCCTTTAGTAGTAATTGAAAACGAATATTTTAAAATTAATAGATTTGAAGAGTGCATCTCATTATCACTGTGATGACTGATTGATCCTTAAAAATATTTTCAATCTTTAAAATACTTCATCTCCAATTCTACGAGTAATAGCCACCTATGAGTGGTCTAAGAGTGATTATGATGTAATAATTCAAAAGAAGTTTGATAAAATACATTGCGTGCTATTCTAGTAGAAAATAAATATCTGACGGGTACCTACTCAAAGAATATGATGTATGAAAAAAGTTCTTGAAGTCTTAACTAGAATCCGTAATTATTATAATAGTAGTGGATCAAGAGAGAATCAGTTTTGATTATACAATTTTCACTCGCATATCAAATGAATCTCCTTAATATCTTCGTTGTTAATTTATGTATACATGATTTGGTTTTTATTTACCAGAAATTCTCTTCTTTTTATTACAAAGCAAATCATTCTATGCTTGTACAGTGTGAGTCTTAAATCGACAATTAAAAAAAAGTTATACAACCTTTTTCTTATAAACCTTACGATCTATTTCTTATAAATCACTTGATACTTGTTTGAAAACCAATTTCATACAATGCACTTATTCTGTTGGAAAATTTACCTCGTTCAAACTAATTATTCTGCATCCTTCGACAAGTTTTATTATAGAAGCATAGCGTGCAACTGCTGAAAATTTTCCTTTTGACAGGAAACTGATGATTGAGCCGTTGCAACAGTGCAGCAGGTAAAGGTGATCGGTAAAGTCAACATTAATTACGTAAGCTTGTTGCCAGAGAAAGAAGGTTGAAATAAATCAACCACTACACGCGTTCTACTAATAGTGAAGTTTGTAGTAATCTGTAAAGAAAATTTGCTAGATAGCAAACTTGCAAATTTGTAGGATGTTGTGTGGAAAGGAAGAGAGGTTTCAGCAACGGTTGACAGTAACGACAGAAGATCTGCAAAGTAAAGGTTGTCCGTTTACTAGGCGAACAAGTATTTGCTAATTCTTCAACATCCGCTAACAAAATTCGTTGTTGCCGAATAACCGACCTCACTCGAAGAAGATGACCCGCTTTGCGACCCAAATAACTACATCAGCCTGATCTCCCAGTAACCTCTTTACTACAAGTGCTATGTCAACAGTGTTTTCAATCCCATCCCTCCTAGATGTTCATCAATTTATACATGACTGTTTTATACGTGCATTTTTTATGGCTTGATTATCATTTTCAATTATGATGGTGATTAAAGAAAAAGGTGTGGGGATTGGTAAAAAGTTGGAAAAATATATTGTCCGGGGAGAAAATTATAAATGTTGAATATGAAAATTTAGAAGACAATATATTATTATTGTTTGGAAGAGATCAGAAACATATGATAGGTGAATATACCTGAATAGACTATAGACTCAAACTTATAATATAATTTTTGTTAGGCCCAACGTTACAATGAATAGAATTACAAAAAGTGGGATAAAAGTAATGGATTTCATAAGTCACATCATTTTTGCATTCCCATTTTCATTAAATTTGTTGTTTGCAGGTTTCATACTATGAAAATCATTATTTTCTTCAATAATCAATCAGTTAGTTAGTTTCAATACTAATTATTTATTTAAGTTGTGCACGATCTATACAATTAATAATGTGTTATTGATATTGTTTCAATCCATCCAATAATTAACATAATACAAAATTGAAATGATGTAGTCTCTGTTGAAAGAACAAACTTGGAGAAATTACTACAAAATTGTTCGTTTGGATTGCATGTGAAGTTCGGTTGTGTTCATATCACCAACATGATTGATCAAAACCACCACTCTTAACAATTCGCTTATTTTTGTTCAAGATCAACCTGTAATCGATTCAATCAGATAGGAATGTTCGAATGTTGAATATCAGAAAAAAAGGTTCGAATGTTGTGAGTAATCATCAACGTGTTGCAACTTATGACATGGACCTCCAATGGTATTCCAAATACTTATGCAATCATCCTTAAAATATTAGGCTGTGTTATTTCTCTCAAGCCGAAAGTGAAAGGATGAATGTCCGTGTTCATTACACTGCCAGCCTCATCTTCCAGTCATTACTGTACTCCGATACGATGATCCCGCTGTTGTTTCGCTTCAATTACTGTTTGTGTGAACTCCAATTCAAGTTATTTCTTTACAGCCACTACTGAAATACCACAATTTCTTGTTTTCATATGTCAACAACTCTCTGTATACCGGGATTGGGATTGCTCAATTATTAGTGAATTAAAAGAAAGTCCCCCCCTCCCAATTTAAAAGAAGACAATTTTCTATAGAATTGATTGAAAAATTGTGTTTACGAAAAAAGTACTTCAGATAGTTTTTTGTTCTGGTGACAGTTATTTACAAATTTTGGGACTTGGCTAAGATGTCAGTTATCACTTATGACATTTCATTGTCGAAAATTCATGTAATCTTCCTATTTTTGTTAGATAAATATCGAATCAGGAGGAAGCTGAAATAGGAAGACAAGAATTGAAAGCGAATCCGTTCGCAAGGAAGTTTACTTTGGCAATAGTAAACATTTCTAATGATAAGTATGTTGTGTCTAAAATAGTGTGAAAATTGATAGGTTGTTGTGAAAACTGGTCAGAATGATTGAATGCTATATTGCTAGGCAAATAGTTGTATAATGGTAGGATTGTTTGGACGAGATAATCCAACTGTCCTATCTTCCCTTTGATAGATTGCTATTTACAAAGTCCAAGCTATATTTTGCCAAATAACTTCGATGTTCTCCAAAACTATAGAATGTAAATTATGATGTAAATTGAACTGTAAACTGAAATAAATTAAAGTAAACTGATGTAAATTATCTTTTCCCGTTTCAATCATTGTTAGTTTACTAAGTGAAGATAATTCATCTATTTAACTATAATCTGCATTTCTAACTAGTTAGCTCTCTATGATCTTTTTGTACTTCATCAATGAAATTACGTAAATTTGAGTAATACCGGTACTGTTTGATTTATTACGATAACTAGGAAACTTCACAAGAGAAGGATCACCTATTCCACAGGATACACCAGTTCTTTTTATTTATGAGATCATTTAAAAGTTGAAAAAATTGAAATAAGGAGGGGTAAAAGAGAAAACAAGGTATTTAATTACGAGGGACGATGCGGAAAGATCTACTATTATTATTACTACTTTATTATTAATATTATGTAATTCGTATTCATATAATATTTCTCCCAAATATCTTTCTTCCAGATTTCACCACCACAGGGGCGTTTAATGTTGAATCAACCACATATTACTTTAGATTGTTTGGAAACACTGTTTATCTGACTCTCATTCGGTATTACGAGTATTTTTGAAGGTTGATTCGTGCACGGTTCTCAGAGTGTTGACGGTCTAGTAGCAATTAGCTCAGCTTATTAGTCTAGTTGTGAGCGAATCTTTCGTGTCACAATCGTTTGTTTCGGCCGCAAGTTGAGACGGTCCTTGTTTCTAAACGGCGAGAAAGTAACGGAATTGTATGTCATCTAATTAATAGCCTTGCTACCGAAATCGTTTTAGAATGCGAACAACATGGTCAGTCCACTTATTTGTGAAATTTGTCATATTTCCGTTTCATAGTTTCCGCCTAAATATTTATCTTTCAAGTAGTGTCCACTTCTATTATAAGCTGTCAATGTGTGATTCCTATTATTAGATCCGCTTCTGAATTGTTATAAATTATAATTGATGAATGTAGGTCATTTATTGCTCCATATATTTTCAAAATCACAGTAAATTCAATATTCATACTTAGCTTAGTTAGTGTTTGGTACCCTTGAAACGTAACTCAACACAAATTTGAAATAGAAATGCACATTTGATGAATAAAAAATGTAAAATGCATTGCAATACTTAACAATAGATTAATAATTAATTTTATACAGTTAATAGATCTCACTCACTTGGCTATCTACTTCCACTCTTATTTGTCTCTGAGCCTTTTGATCTTAGAAATCTTACGAATAATTTTAAAAAAATAATTAATGGGAGCATTGATTCATACATAGCTTGTCGCGATTTTTAAGCGAAAGAACTCTGACTATAAAATGCTGTTCTTGTCACGGATGAGAAGAATATTGAGCGAGACATTTCTATTACGTTTATTTTCAATACTGTACTCTCAATATTATTGTTCGAAATTCCGTTACTTATTCAATTACGCACAGAATGTACTAGGGAAAGATTTTAACGTTTAATTACTTCAATTGAATGCGGAAAAAAGGCTATTATACTGGAGTACTGATATTTTAGCTGAACGTTGGAATGATAAAAAATTTCTGTCAACTTAGGCAAATTATTGTCGGTAAACACGATTCAATGAACCCTAGCTCTTAACTAGTTCTAAATCCGTTCAATAACAAATCTTCCTTTAGCCGGTTTACAGACATTCAGCTGTACTCATTCGATTAGAACTTGTTTCCTTGTTACGAATAGACTCTTTTTTTCAATTTTTTTTTGAATTGTGATTCTAATTACCAACTGTTTCTTGGTATCAATGAGATTGGATGGAAATACATAGAAATAATTTAGACGCGCATGAACATGACAAAATATTTTTTCACGAACAATGTTCATCATTTGAACCTGGGAACATATCACTCCAATCAAGAAATATAGATCTAGACTGACAAACTGATAAATATAATATATACAAATATACACTGACAACCTTGATCTTGACCTGAATGCCTCTCTTTATAGGCTATTCATTGAATTAAATTATGATGTGGGTCTTTTTTGTTCTATTCCTTTTGTTCCAACTCAACAAAAATACTTATCGTTATCCATTTTGTATAATTTAGAATTCAGATAAAGTGGGAAGTACAGGGATCATGAAAAGAGCCTTGCGAAGTTCGTATTTTAGTTCGTGGTGAGTACATGGAAGGTGGAAATAATTTGGGGAACTCGTCACTCTACTTTGACATTTGTGGAATTCGTATCAAATGGACTAGACATGCAACATTAGTAGATGGTAGAGTCTAATATTAATTAAATTTTGAGAATTGAGTCCGATTTCCATACAGAGCCCATCAAGCTTTGAAATCAATCAAGTTAAAATTGACTATAAATAATACAAAAAAATAACAATGCAATGTTAATACCCGTTGTTTATAATGCTGGTCTTTTGATAACAACGATCGATATAATTTGCACCATTTACTTACTTGAAAGTCAACTACATCTTTGTTGCATTTGGATCCTGACATTTCCAATTGAACACTTATAACCGCTGCAACTAGGCCCACTTCTAAGTTTGGCCCACATTTTCAAAATCCAGATAAGACCACCGGTCCATATATGTCAATGGGCTTCAAGGCCGTATCCTGCCGTTTGAAAGTCATGATTCGGTAAACACTTTCACCTTGAGAAGTGAGCAGTTGTGAGCTAACCAATTTGAAGTGTGGTTTATCAAATTTCAGTTATGCTGTTGATAATAGTGGGTGTAATTTGTCTTGAACTGGACAATCGTGGTCGGAAGGTCCGGTCTCAAGTGAATTACTGTTTGTTAATTCCAGATATTGCAATATCGCATACATGAAAAATCGATTTAGCCGATAGTCTATTGACCGGCTCGTAGACTATATAGTATGGTACTACTATTATTATTACGCTACTTGAGGCGATCAGGTTTAATAATAGCCTACTAATAATCATATAGGATATTAAACCAACAATGTCAACTATTATAAGCAATTTTAATGTACACATTGTACAGCCTCATGTTCCAATTTTAGTCTGTAGCTACTTTTCAGGTAGAATAGAAGAGTGTTTGTCGAAAGGAAGCCTATAGAGCAGTTGTCACCAAATGGCGGACCGCGGTCCGGATCCGGACCGCCAGCTAGTTTTGTGCGAACCGCGATAACATAAAAAACTTGAAATGAATCCTAGAACAAAATTTATAAGAAATCCTTTAAAGTTCAAATGAAATTTAATTATAAAAAACAACCCTAACAATAATTTAACACTAGCAGTGTAACCAAATTAGAAAGGAGATAGCTCGTCTTTCAATGTAATTTATCTTTGTATTTCACTAGCTAAAGAGATATATGCCTAGTCAAGGACTAAAGAATTAGAGAATAGTTTTGACAATTTTATGAGTAGTGAATATTCTTCAAATAAATAGAAAACAATAAAGTAATTTTGATTTGTTATTTGTATTGTGCACCCCCACCAATGGTTTTCCCTGAATAGACCGCGGAAGCTCGCTAAGACTTTGAAACGGACCATCATGAAACTTAATTGGTGACCATTGCTATAGAGAATATTGTGGAAGAGAAGGAGAAATCACCTATATTTATAATCATAGGCAGCAAAATGACATAATATAATATCCTCACGTTATTAAGAATAAATTAAGGATAGACAATCCTTTCAATGTCATGCGAACAAAATCTGGAAGAATACATAAATAACATGGATGTCTGATTTTTCACTGGTTTTCAAACGCAAAGCATTCTAACCATGGACAGGGTTGGGTGAGCCAAATCTCACAAGTCAGTGAGTTCTGTCAAAGAAGGCATTCCATCACAATAGGGGAAAGTCTTAACAAACTTTGATCAAATAGGCAGAATTTGAGAGATGTGAAACCCATAAACGAATATTGATAAGGTTCAATCCACGCAATATCCCATCCTACGAGCTACGTTAATTTCTATCCGTTTTTTTCTAGGTTGTGAGCATTAAAACAGTTACGTAACTGTTAATGATGTCCATGATGATTGATCACCTTTTGGAACGAGGAACGATGGTGTTGTGATTTAATAAACAATAAATCTTGGCAAACAAGGTCGATGTCAAATTACAAGACAACTCTTGAAGGCAGAGGTTTCTTACAAAAATAATATATAACCTTTTTATCATTAGCTCAGATCCTTCAGTTCTTTTATTCTGTATTTTGTCTGTTTCATCATAATAATCACAACAATTTCTCAATCTCAACACTTGACATAGAATAACAGACAATTGGCTAAATCTCTTCAAAAATCAATTACCTATTTCCCAGTGGACATAGAAATTTATTGTAGCAAAATCTTAGCACTATTAGTTATTTCTATAGGTAGTTCTGATGTTACAAAAATACAAGCAGTACTGCAACACAATAATGCGAAAAAGCAGAATCATGATGATCTTGACTCACTAGACAGCCGAACTGAATGTAGTTCAGAGGATTTCTTCCATTTTCTTAAAACTGCAATTTTCATAAAACATTATGATCATATATAGCGATTCGCAACAGTATGGTGAATAAATTACTTTATTATTAAAATCCCTATCTGAAGAACCGTTTTTACAAACCCCACTATGGAATCTTGATTTTCAAACAAAGATAAGTCTCTATCCTTGTCTTATTACGGATTTTTTTCGGTTCTTCCACATTGCAATAAATGGAATTTACTTGGGCCTACTTGATTTACTCAAATTTGAAAAAAAACGTAATTGAAATTTAATTCAAATTGTAATTGAGTGGTAAGTTGATACTCCTCTAACTTCTGTCTAATACATTCAAATGAGATTCATGTTAGCCCAACTTGAATTATTATATATAATAGCAATCTCACTCTTAATCCTTATCATAATAATAATCATTCCAGAACTTTAATTCTAAGACTAATCAATGGAAACTATTTATGTCTGATGTGATGTTGTAAGATTACACGTCACTTTCTCATCTTGAGAGTTTTGGCGTCAGACCGATTATCTTTCATCGGTTATTATCGAAAGTCGTTGAAAGGCCTGCCTTGAAAGGCCCTGGCCAGTGAGATTGAAAGTGAAACCCTGAGAACTTTTGCTTTGTTTTCTGATTACAAGGAAGTGGGTGAAAATTGGTGCGCTTGATAACAGCCTAAAACAAACTATTATGAGCTATTAGAACATATCTTTTATCAAAAATGTTTCTCAAGCAAACCTTGTTTTATGTCACTCTTGGAAAATAAAAAACGTTTCAGCTGCACCTTTTGTGTTGACAATCTACTTCACAAAACACCTACTGTTTCCCTTTTACAATCCCATCCACTTTGGAAACTGATAGTGATATAAATATAATCTACTGGAATATTGTACTGGAGTACAAACAATCTCCAGGAAATTTAGTTCTTAAAATATTAGAAGACTTTACGATAACGATACCACGAAGCCACGCCATCTTTGAAACACCTCTAAATTCTAGAAAATGATCCTTTCTGTAAAGTATTCTACAGAAAACTGTAATCAATCATCTCAAGTGGTTTGTTCCAGTTCCAGTCATAAACATAATCGACTTCATTTGAATGCATGAAATAAAATAATCCATCAGCTATGTATCCTATTATAATTATTTATCGTTCGAACATTACTGTTCGAACATTAATCAATCAAATGTTCACGATATTAGTTATTGTTGTCTAGTATTCATAGCAGAATTTTATTGCATTACAGTATTTGGGAATCTAGAATCAAATTGGTTATAAATATAGGCAAAATTATAAATCTTGGAAATTTTACCCTTTTCCTCACTAATGAACCAAGAAAAAATAAATCGAATGAATGAAGAACAAAAGAATACCGGAAGAAGTTCTTAAATGAAAATTCCTTCGCAATTCATCGCGTTACAAAATCTGAGCGCCAGTTCATTTTAAAATCGTTGAGGAAGAAGGATCAAGGATACAATAGGTCACGATCTGTACACTGGTTTATTCGTATAGTATTTTGTATGTCCTTCAGTACAGAAAGGTAATAAATTACGAGAGTTTTTAATTCGGATTTATCAAAGTGTGAATTGGACTAATAAGTCATCTTAAAACCAAATCTCAAGCCTTTAGATATTCAAGCAATCAATAGTCTTCTTTCGTAAGAAATAAAACACAGGTATATGAAACAATCGTAATTCGATGGATATATCTTCAATCATGAGTATTTGCACATAGTCAAAAACAGTGTTGGTGCTACTTTTGATTACGTAATCGTCCATGGATTACCGGACCCACGATCAAGATTATTGAAGATTTGCAGACTAGTGTTAGCTTGAGCATCAAGTAACATGAATCACTCTGGGAAGACGATCCGCTCAATAGTTTTATTCTCATAGATCCTTTGATAATATTCTTTCTTCAATAATAATAATAATAATAATGCCAAGGACTCTGTCCTAACAATAATAAACATAATAATGGTAATCATTGCACTCGAATGAGTATTTGTTGATTCCGCCGTGTAAACTCTAAAATAATACAGAATATCAAAATAGGTGTTATTTCACGCTTCTTCTAGTACGGTTTTGTTTCGATATTATTTTTTGAATTATGAAAATTGAAAATATCACTGAGTATATAATTTGTAGAATAAATCAATTTCTTCCTTTCGATTTAAATTTAATAACGTTAAATATTATTTTTATAACGTTAATGGGGTTAACTATTGGCATTCTCCATTCTGTCATTCTGTGCCAATTGGACAATAATTGAGTAAGGGAGTGGTGTAAGTCTCTCTGTTTTGAAATTATTTTCATCATGTGCTTTAGACTATTTTGAGTGATAATATTGCGTCAGTAGAATCGGTAGGCCTAACATAAAACTCGATCACGGTAATTGTGGATCGCAAGAGATAAATTCAATTACAAAGTATAACAGTCCTATAAATATTATAAAGCTAGCTTAATTCTTTTTGCGCTCCAATAGGAAAATTTTTCAGAGTTCTGAGTTTCGTGTATCAAATTCAAATTACTCACCTATCCAAATATAAATAAACTCTTCAAGTTCAAAGTTTGGACGTTATTGCATGGTTCTATTTTTAAATGGTATACACAAGTAGCTTTTATTCCTGAGAAATGAAATTGAATCGGGTGAGACTACACTGGAGACAATTACAATGGAGAATGATAAATGGTCAATGAACAACAACAGTTGAGGGGCATTGAGAATATTTTATGATCAGTCCCCAGCAATTTCAAATATTTCAGTTACACCCGACAGTAAAACAACAATAACATTCACCGTTAGCATTGGAAATTTCCCAGGACATCATCCACGAGCGCCTCTGTTCTTTCACCGATTTCGCTAATAATTATGTGTTTGCATGCAAATAGTCACATTCTAATTGAGAATACAACTACAGCAATAATTATTGTGATCAGCACTACCCACTGCCTGTGAGCTGGGAAGGATAATGAAGGAAGCTTGCAAGACAACGGAAGCTGCTTGACATTTCCTCATTTTCCTTTTGATTATAATTGGAAAAGTGGGACATTTCCTCATTTTCCTTTTGATTATAATTGGAAAAGTGGGAAAATAAGAGTGAAATGATAGCTTTTAACAAAAAGTGAGAGCGTATTGCACTCTGTATTCAACCGGATTTGTTTTCACCCTTGACGATCGAGGGGGCAATGTAGCCCTATAGTCTGTCCAAGCAAAGAAGGCGTTCTGGCAAGATGGAAAAATGATTCTAGCTCGATCAATATTAATTAAAAAAGGATTAATTGAGTCTCAACTTGTAGATAATTTTTTTCTACAATTTGAGACTAAATTTATAATTTTTGAACCAATATTGACCGAGCTGGAGTCATTTTTTTTATCTTGGCAGAAAGTCTTCTTTGCTCGGACAGACTATACTGCAGTAAGTAGTGAAGTGATCCATCTCTACAACAATCTTCTATTTTCACTGTCTTTTAGAATATAGTCTTGGGCAATGGACATGACCTGGATACCAAGCGAGTGAAAGATTTTTTTCCGAATTCACTTGAGGAACAAAAGTCGAACTTCGAATTTCAGAGCGCAAGACGATCAAATTCGTGGAAATAACTGATGATTGCATCATCCTCATTTCGAGAGCGAAGTGAATTTATAAGTTACTTCCTAATATTATAAGGCTGAATACAGTTTATGGTATGAATCACTGTTCCTATTGTTTCAATGAGCTTTTGCTGTTCAGTTCTTATTTTGAACATTCATCCTTCAAAAAGTGGGATCAAATTCAATCAATAAGCATGATAGAAATAGTTTGTATTTGATAAACATGGGGTATATTCACGAACGTGAGCAAGAAAATTACTGAGATCTGAATTTCTACTATAACTAAACCAATTGTGTAATTTGGAGAACTAGATCATAAGATTGAATCCTAATCCAGTTATAAAGTAATGATCATGATCGCGATCATAATCATAAAGGCTGCATCAATCTCTATCAGAGTACAGTGCTTGACTAATTGGCTTATTCTAAATAACGGTAGCACAGAAGAGTATTCAAATACAAAGCTTCTGGGACACAATAATCAGAGGAAAGAAACAATGTATAACAAGAATCTTAATATCATTTCCGTTGAATAACAAAATTCAACATTCGTGCTATGTTTCAATAAGAAACAGTAATATATTGTTGTTAACTTAATTTCATTTCCTTCTCTTCTATTAGTGGCAACCTTTTACTGTTAGTTTTCGTGGGAGATACCGATCTTGAAGACATTAATTTGATTCACTGCCCCATTGTATGAATCTCATGTTATTTCTCTATTCTTCAGTTTCGGCTGATTGAAGCACTATGGACAAAGCTCATATGAACACTGTAATTACAGTATAGAGTAATAATACCAGCCTACTGACCACCCCTATGAATATGAGTTTGAACAATGACGATGCATCAAGATCAAAACCATTTCCAATTAAGTTCTGAGATCATGTCATGGGATAGTTCATACGAGATAGATCATGTCCTATACTTCTTCGGATGAAGAAATTGTTCAATAATTAATTTGAATTTATTGTTCATGTAAATTTCCTATGAATAATATTTTGATATGATTGGTAATGTCATCTTGGAAGAACTGATGATGGAAGGAAAAAATTATCATCCTAATGGATAATTAATTAATAAAAAACCTTTAAAATGAGTTTATTTTTTCATCACAACTAGTTTCGAACTGATTTTGATTAATTATACATTAGTAGCCCTAATAACAAAGTAAGTATAGAGTATTTTTTTGAAAAGTAGCTGATCACAGAGTAATTTTTTTTGGAACAGTAATGATTGATCAGCTCATTATGCAATGTTGAGATTGCGTAGATGATGTGCAGATTTTTATATTTTTCTCTCACAAATTTAGGTTCAAGAACACAGCCTGGAATAAATTTTGGAGCCAGCACCAGCAATAGCAATATAGAGAAGAGAGAAGCGTTGTAATATGAGAAGTTGTAAAATATCTATACCGTAACGTCAACAGAACCGGAACCGACCTTGGAGAGAATAGGAGTTTAGTTGCTTTTCATACAATCAACAGTCGGAGGTAAAGTGCTGATTTCGAATGAACATTCCGTTATTTGTAAAATATTCCTTAGATTTGGTCGATGAACAGGCTGGAGAAGCATTATTTATAAGTAGGTCATGTATGTGTTGAACAGGAAATTTGAGCACATAGAATATTAATGTAGTGACCCAAATGTAATTGCTCGACAACATTACCACTCTTTATCAGCTTTCTTGACCGTGAAGGTAGCCAACCAAAAAATAATAAGTTGAAGAGGAAGACAAAATTATTGAGAGCGAGTAAAGTGTTGATAAGGTGGAAGCTATTCAGCATTATTCCCGTTAAATAATACGCGGTAACAAATAATTGCCGCTCATATAATTAAGAATGTTGTGCTTCGAAAGTAGGTGAGAGCCTATAGGAATTTTGTTTTTGTTATGCTATTAGCTGTACCATAACGGCACAGTCTAATTTCCTAGCAACAAATCGCAAGTGTTTGAGATATATTAACAGTATGAATATCTTGACCCATTCCAGAATATATGATATTATAGATAGCTAAGAATAAAATCTAGATTCTAGAATCGTTCTAGCGTTTTCTCTATCTTGTGTCACTTATTTTTTGCATGAGAGGATTTTGGACAAAGATAAGCCTTCTTAAAGTCTGATAAGCTTTTCCCTGAACATAGGAATAGTATATGAATATTTGAATATAATATATTTCCCTGAATAATATAAATAGTAATCACCAAGTACATTAAATAAGTGATGGGGGCGAAGTTGAGGCGCAAGAGCCCCCTCTTGAACTTAACCCACAATATAGTGACAGTAATGAGATTTTCAATGAAGAATGTTGGTTAGTCGAAACAAGATGCCTATGAATCTCAATTTATTAGAAAGTTCTTGATCTATATATCAATAAATCAAATTTTGTTATTGTTTATCAACAGCAGGCTAATATCAGTATTTTCTTAGAGATTATCTGAAATAATCTAGCAGCAAGGATTATTTTTGGAACAAATACACCAATTAATAATTGTTCAAGTACATAAATTGGAGAAAATATTGATTCAGTCATTGGCCTTGAAACTTTCACCCTTTTGCTTTTTGGAAAGTAAAGAATAATCTTGATTAACAGAATTAGTGTATTAGTGAAGAACATTTAAATAATACGATTGACTTTTATGGTAATCAGCAGGATGGGCTGATAGGTATTATCAAGTGTGAAGGAAACAAATCATGCTTGACGCACAGGTTAATTTGTATTCTAGGTCCTGTGACTGCATAAAAATTGCAATCAGTGCGCCATTTATTGTATCTCAATTCTTGAAAACAAATAAATTAGAAAACCTATTCAATGCTTGTAAACTAATGTAAGAAAAACAATTATGACAGTTTTATGACATTGTTGGTACATTTCCTTTGCATAAAGATATTCAGTGCTGTAATTCTCACGAGGGGATTTATTTTTACTACTGGCAAGGAAAAAATTTCTGATGATTGGTAGTGATTGAGTTACCATATTTGGAATCTAATAAAAATATTCTCTTTTTGGTTTATGCTATAGTCTGTCCAACCAAAGAAGACCCTCTGGCAAGATAAGTAAATGACTCCAGCTGAATGATTAGTTCAAAAAATATTGATTTGGTCTCAATCGTAGGAAACATTCTGATCTACAATTTGAGACGAAATCAATATTTTTTGAAACAATATTGACCGAGCTGGAGCCATTTTCTCATCTTTCCAGAGGGCTTTCTTAGCTTACACAGTCATTATTATTTGAATCCACTCATTCCCGTATTACATCGGGAAACAATATTGAGATTGATATTGTTATTAATAAAAATCCAGTTATCAACATTATGGGACAAAATCTACCAAAATAGGACATTGTTTGTCGATAACACTTCACTGAAGCATATTATACAGTAATGAGGTGTATGTAACATGTACTACAAGCTATGCACAATGTATCATTCTACTAATGAGGAGAGGAAACTGTCAGCTTTTCCTGTCACGTAGAACCAGGAATGCAATAAATTCAAAGTATTGCAAAGTAGATCACAATTGATTGAGTTGTAATTTGTTCCAGTTAGGGCATTCGAAAATGTTCGAGGGTCATCAGGACTTGTTAATGGTCACGAGTTCCACGTCAAGCGGAGCGATTGTCGTAATCAAGAGATCTTCGAGTGGAGAACTTGTACTGAAGAAGGAAACTGAAGGCAGTCAAGTGTGTAGGATTTAGATATAGGCCTACACTGGATACGGATGAAGAATGGAGAAGTGATAAAGGCCATGATGTCGTTTGGGCTTCAGCGTGTGCTCAACTGCTCTTCATAAATAAGATATCAATTTATCTTTATAATAATATTTTCACTATATTTGAATTGTGTTCATATATTTTTCTATATGCCACTCAAATCCATTCTTTGCTTTCGTTCCTATAGGCAATATGTACAATAACCATAACAAAACAATTATTATTGAGAATGAAAAGTAGGCCTATTATTCATCTATTCTAGAATTGATTTAAGTCGTTTTCAATTCATTGATTCAAAAACATTGAACTAGTCATACTGTAAGGTGCTCATGGCGTTTCTTGTTACAGTGAAGAGGGCGAGAGTGATTAGTTTGATTGTACGAAATCCAATTCAACCGCATTTAGATGACAAATACTCGTATTCGAGTCCAATGCGGATTAGGTGGCTTTAGTTCACAACTGATTGTTTTTGGCAGAGCCAATTTAACATAAAATTAGCCAATTTAACGGCGGTTGAGTTATGTAGGCATTAATGAAATTGGAGATGGAATATTGCTAGTATAAGCGAATATATTAAATAACTTAAGTAACTAATGACTGGAAGAACTAACTGGATTCGAAAGTTACATTAATTAGACTATATTATACTTTTACTTAACACTGAGCAAAAATCACTTGAGTGAAAAAACTCATTTCCCTCATTCACGTATCCTTGTTTCTACACACAGTTTAGACGATAGGAAATTATTGTTAATAATTCAGAAATTGTTTCCTTATTTGAAATACATTTTCTGTATTTAAAATATTCCTTATCATTATTATATTATTTATCATTATGAGTGGGATTTATTACGAAACCAATGCAGATTGCACCAGAATTGTGTAATAAATCAATTATTGGAGTGAAAAATTATTATTATTGATTCATCAAGCCTGGAAATATGTAAGGGAAAGATAAAAAAGCACTTGAGACAGCTCGTAAGAAATCTTGTAAGACATGACTCATATCCTCTTGATCTGCTTTGTATCTTCATCTTCACAGATCTGTTCAAATGTAACTAACCACGTACTGTATAAGCTTTCCACATCTCAGAAGAACGACTAATCTAATCCTTTGAAGTTGGAATTTCACTCTCCATGTTCTAACAGTTGAATGGGCCCCACAAAGAAACATGATGCACATTTTCATTGACAAAAATATTCATACCAAAATATGGCTCATAGTTGCACAATTATATTGTTAATTCAGTAATTAATTCTTTGTTTAAAATACATTTTCTGTATTTAAAATATTCCTTATCATTATTACATTATTTATCATTATGAGTGGGATTTATTATAATTGCTCTTTTCATAATTGCTTGAAAAAGATTATATCATACTACTGATATAGCAATAACTGAATAGTCAAACCACAAAATAATGGAATATCTTTGTGGTTCTATGATGTAAATGAAATGCAAGGTCCTTGTGGAGACCGCAGCCTATTAGACGGTCTAAATATTGTTCCAGTCAATAAATTCTGATGATTCTATTTCGGAAACTGATCAAATAAGTCAATGATTCGTGGAAGGATAATTATACAGAAATGCTTCAATCGATTTGAAGCAAAAACCTCAATACTTGCAAAAAAATTTAAATACAATTTTATTTTTTCAGAAGTATCCTGTTGCTAAACGATTCTGTTTATTTTGAATGAATTCGAGTTCAATATTTTTTCACAAAACATTAGTCTGCTTTGACTAACGAAGTTTCTTGTGGGTATGGCTAACCGCTACTGATAAACTGGGTTGAACAATAAATATATTTTAAAAAATGCAAATTTCTATTAGCTTCCTACATATCCATACAGTTATATTGCATAAAGTAACTGCAATACAGGGCATTTAACTGGGCATTTAAGTGTATTGTCAAGTTCCTATAATGATATCGGATGAATCCATGATTAAATTGTGCTATGATTCAACCTTCTCTTGTTCTCAGACGAGATTGTTATGTTTGTACCATGTTCATGAATAGTCTGTCAAGAGATGATGTTTTGCATTTGCAGGTATCACTCTCCATATTTCCTCGATTGATAATCTTCATAGGCAATTGAAGTGCTAGGTCGAGTAGATTAAGGCTGCATTAGTGTTCCGATAGCACATCTATTTGACTTGAAAACTCTGTATTGTTCATTGGAAGTTCTCACACGCCCCCGAAGAGGTGAAGGACGTTCTACGCATCCTCTGTTTCAGACACAAAATCCACGACCTCGTGCTTATTTAGCTGACTCGCTTGTTATTTGGAGTCTCGATCCCATGATAAGTATTCTGCAAAATTGCAAGAAAAATATAGTCCTTCCACACATTAATTTACCTCAACTCTGCTCATCACCATCCGTACAGGAAATGGTTCCTCCTTCGTCCTTCTTTCCTTGGAAAAGGAGATTTAGATGTTTGCAAACAAACAGCTCTGATAATTATGCTTCACTAATTGTAGGAGCGAGTTGCTTGTTTTTCAAAGAAGGCGAATTCGTGCCCAATTCAAAGTCAAACAGTGATTCCTCATTTGAATGGAAATTACTGTCCTCATGCTCTCATGCTGTGTAATTGCTAGCTGACACCTGTCTACTGAATAGGTGGAGTACAAAATAGATCCTTCTGAATAATTATTATTTCATATAGTAGCTCACCTATTCCAAAGAAACATTCAATCCCAGAATAAAGAGGCGTTCATGCTTCACTACTTTATTCAGCTCAAGATTTAAGACCTTATTTTGTAACGTACAATTTGAAATCAAATCATGCCTCAAGTATGAAACAATTTTATAGTGTATGTATTTTGGTGAGCTACCATAACTTGATTTTTTATCTTTATTCAATTCTAGCCCAGGTGCTCTGTTCATCTAATTATACCTTGTGCACTGGGTTTAAATGGTATTGAGAATACAATTACAATACAATTAAATCTTGAAATATACATTGATGGTGTATATATGCAGTATATCGCGACTGGCGACCAAAACATGGGAGTCAAATAATATTAAATAATTTCACATAGTATCGAATAATTTCAAATTCACGTAGCAAATAATCAATATGAGATAAATGAACTCATTGTAACAGTAATGTACAACTGAATTTCAATCCTATATTAGTCTGAAAATAGAAAATTCGAATTTCGATTACAAAAGAAACTCCAAAGGAGAGAATAATTTTTTACTGTCTCGATTTATCGAATAAATTTCTCCACCAGGTTTGAAGCTACTGAACACAGCATTCTATCATAGAAGCTTTAGTTCATAATATGCATTGGAAGCATTGCCATATTGCCAATTTAAAATGTAACTGCAATACTGAGACTAATCTTTTCTTGTCTGTTTCTTATAATGGATAGGCTATTGAATTCTAACTTTTTAGTGCATTTCATTTGAAAAAATGCACTATTGGTCTTGACCGGATAATCGCAAATATACGATGCGATATATTTTTTACACGTTTCCGAGTCCCTAGAACACGAATCTGATGTCCATTCAAATTCATATATCTCTATATATATATTTATATATGTACAGATTCTTGTTAACACGATAACTCACGAAGGGCTTGTCGGAGAGCGACCAAATTTTGCACAAAAATCATTAGTGTTAATATCTCGGTCAAGTTCGTTAACCAGCCAAATTGGTCCAAGGGTAGGGGTTGAAATTAGGGGATGAAAATTTTGAAAAATCACTACAAATCGACCAATAACTTTATCGTTTTGAAAATTGGTGTGTATAATACCCTTATTATTCCCTACAATTTGAGTCATCAACGAAAAAAATCCAATCAAAAATGGCGGAGTAAATGGCGAATAATATGCCCAAAATTGTGTTTTTCATGGGTTTTTCGAAAACGGCACCTTTGAATTCATACCCTGAATAGCTCATTATGTCATATGATTTGAGCTTTCATAGAATTGCATTTGAAATGCACTCTTTCCGACCGCCAGCTGCCGGAGCGAATTTTTACTTTTTTATCTTGGTACTGGACGGTAAGAATCGAGAATATTCAACTCTCCAACGCCCAATAATTTTCAAAAGTGTGTATCAAATAAAGACATTCTCCTTTGATCAGTTTGCAGAACTTGCTGAATGGAAAGTTGAAATGAAACCAAGTAACGAAACAAGACATACCTGCAATGCAATCCAATTTGTAGTGGGATGAGAGAACGTAATATTTATGTTAGTACTCCTGAGCTTATGAGCATCTAGGTTGAGAGGAAAACGTTCTATTATCTTGGAGGCAGATAATGCATAACGTTACAGGTCTATGGAATTATCAGTTGCGGTACAATGGTTTCATATTAATTGGAGCAAGTAGCAAGAAGTTCTTCTGTAGGTACTATTATCAGGACAAGTGTGGTTCTATTTTTCAACTGTTTTTTCTCATTTATTGATTTCTTTATAGTTTTATAGTCCTTTTAATTGATTATTTATGGTTATTTATTTTCTTGATGAGAATATATGTACCAGTATTAGAGTAATCGTAAGTTAAAAGCATGTGGCTCTATCCATTCAAAAGAATTGTTTAAGTCGTCTTGACTGGTGTCAATTTCAATCATCTTACTTTCATCATACATTTAAATTTATTATAAAGCTACCTACACCTTCTCATTTGAGCTGGAGAAAAATATTTGAGAAAATGTTGATGCGTCAATAGATAGAATGTTACTACAGGCATGTTTGGCCGGTTCGGAGTTTTGATTTGGCTTTTAGATCACAATAATATTGCATTTTATTTTTATTATAATTTACATTTAATTCTTCATAATGACGCAGTTATTGACTAAATAATTAATACATTCCCTGTAGCAATATGAATTTCTGAGTGGAAGTGAAAAGAGGTAGCCTATAGCTACTTCTGAAGGAATTTGTACATTACTGGGAATATTAACGTATTGCAATTGGGTAAAAACATTTATGTTTAAAAACATCGATGTTTCAACACCAAACACCGATTTCCCCAATTTTTATTGAGAAAAGTATCGATTTTTACTGTTCAATGCTTTTTACTCATCGATATTGGGTTGAAACCCATCTCTGCTATTCTATCTTTCGAAACCCATCCCTAATTTGAATTGAACTCAACTTTTTACGGATTTGAGAACGTTGAGAAAGTTGAGTTTGCATTTGAACAACACAATTTCTTTTCAATTTCTCAATACCTCAAGTTTTGCTTCTTTTGGATTTGGTTTCCTTATTTCTTATTTATTGATTTTTCTCTTTTTTATCCATTCTCTTGATAATAAAGTAGCCCAATTCTATAAACTCCTCTAGGGAGAAGAAAAGATTTTCTCATAAGCATGTATCGACTTGTCGAATTACTCAAAGAGCTCATACTTAGAGGTGGGCATAACTCTGATGAGTTTTAAAATAATTTCACTTTTTTATGCTTTAAAATGTCTTATTAAGAATCTCATTCAACATCAGCGCTCCAACTTTACTTCTACTATGACAGAACTAGAGAGAGCCCTGATTCTTCTTCAGTGTCTTGTTCATTGGACAACAGTGGATGTCTGTTCTTGATAAATTTTAATTGAATTATCGCCGGCTGAAATGAAGACTGCCCTATGCTATACAGTAATGTGAGTGTCATCATCTTGAACCGTCCTAGCAACACTATTAGGTACTTTAAATGAATTCGTCTTGGTCTTCATCTCCTGCAGCTGCCTACTATAAAATAGACATGATTCAATTCCTTATATGTTTACAGACACGCAACTGTTGAATAGAAGAAAGTAGTTTTTAACTTGTGAAAGAGATCCTAGATAATACTGTCAAAGATCAAAGATTAGATATTGTGAATGAAGAAAATATTCTAATCAATACGTAGGAAGGGTGAAATTAGGGCTACTTTCCATAATATCCTCAATAAACGAAGTGAATCTGATAAAGAATAAAGAAATACAGAAGTTGTGAAAAACTATTTATTTAAAGAAAATTACTAAATGACGTCCTACTAACAGACAAAGGATTTGTTTCTTGTTAGTAGTAATTTTATTTTGCTCACCAATTATTATGAAAATAATGAGTTTTTATATTTTTCCAATAGGTATTATTTATTTCTTATAATACTTGAAAATATCAAGTTGTTGAGTTTTTTTTCTTTTTGATAAAATGAAAACTGTAGAAGATATGTACTTTATTTTTTGTGATGCAAAATAAAAACATTTTTGATTGGTTGATAGATTGATGTAGCTTTTATGAATGATAGAAGGGTTCACAGTGTTTCCAAACTCATATTGTACAAAAACGTGAAAAGTATCATATAGTAAGTTGTACTTTTACTTTGATGAAGTACTCAAAATTCAACACTTCGCCTGTGTCTAACAATGTTTGTTCTTGGGAGTTGGAACAAATCTCAATGAATTGAATGAAACAGCGTGATATCTAAGGAAAAGCACTTACGAAGAGCTAAGTGCAGTAGCAGTTTTATCAATCCAGGCCATGGACAAATTGCGTTTAGACTTTAAACTGTATAAAGTGACGTCAAATTTACATAAGACTAGTCACATACATAAGAACAGAACATAATATATTGCCTTCCAGAAGACAAGAAGACACACCGGTACCAATGTAGAAATTATCAAGAATTATCATTCTATAGGATAAATGAAGTGTCAATAGGATATTCAATGAGAGTGACTCGGTGCCTGTTTTTCATCATTGAGATCATAACTGAAAAATTAATATCGGAAGCAGAAAGAGGGTTGGCTCACCAATTTTGTTTCACTAACACTGGTTCACCAATGGAAGGAAGCAAGCAAGTGTTGCACGATGGAAATAGCCTACAGTATTATATAATAATTATAGTAATGACAAATCACCACAGAAAAAAAATTTCATTATTATGATTGTTAGTGAAAGGAAATTCAAGATGCGATATACAGTAATAATAACAGTGCACTTTCTCATTAGGCAGGACCACCTAAGTATTTAGGTGGTCCTGCATTAGGGCTACTAATATTTAATAATCGATAATCAATCAAAGTACACATCTAAATAAGTTTATTTTCTCTAAAAACCATTTCCAAACTTCCCTGTCTTTTCAAGTGAAATTTAACATTTCATGCTCAAATTTGATAAATCAAATATTCAGTAATAATAGTCATAGCATATTGTTTAACTAGGTTTAAGTTTAAAATAAATGTCTATACCTATAGGATACAAAAGGTTATTAAACATAAGATAGACATGTATTAGACCGATAGAATAACAGAATAGACTAGTCACTAAAATGTTTATTTTTTGTGACCATTATTTGAATTGTCTAGCCATGATATCAGCTATCAGCTCAAAAACATTTTTAATAGTTGGTTGCTGGTTCAATGACTATTAGTATCAATAATGCTAGTGTGCTACCGGTACCTCTTAAGGCCGATATATTACTGACACTCTAGTGGTAGGCTTTATATGACTATATCAGCAAAATCATTGGTCTCAAATTTTAATGTCATCAGAACAAGAGTCATTACATCACTAACCACCAGTGAATGATGTCTTCCTATTGTAAACTGCAAAAAAAGAAAAGTTAACTTTCGCACGATAAGTTCAAATATGGGTAAATGCGATCTTATCTAGAATGTGCCTACATGTCTTGTGTTCATATCAGAGTGCTACGATAAGAATTCGTATAGCCTTAGGCATTCTAACCTGAAAAAATTGCTATTCTTATACTGTAATAAAATGGTTGGTTCTAGATCTAGACTCAATGAATATCAATCGTACCTGCAATCCTGGGCTTCCAGCATTTACCAGCGGAAGTCACGTCGAGCACACTGTTCTTGCGTTTCACTTCTGCTGATATCACTCGCGGTTTCACGTCCACCACGTGTGTCATGGCCACCACCATACTAACACGTTGCCCGCCAAAATTCAAACAGAACGCGTCCAAGCCAAGCCTGCGTTTGGCGGCTGGCGGCACGCGACTAGAGCACTAGTGACTAGACTGCCCGCCTCGATTCACACCTTCAATTCCAACATTGTTTGTGACAAATTGTCTTGCGCAAAGGAAGCTCACTTTGATACTGTTGCTCGCACTCGTATTATGCTACTCAATTAATATGTGCTTATTATTAATAAACACATATGAATACAGGTTATTATTTGGTTGAATAGAAGAATAATAAAATGATAATATAGAAGGATACCTACTTTCCAATATGATCGTTTAATAAGAATAAAGAGCATTTTTCTGTGAAGACAACTATCTTTATGCCTTTATGCCCATTCCTAGTAGCTGATAGATACTACTCATATTACAATGTAAAAGCTATTACTGATTGTTCAATAAAACCAGACTAGGCCTACCCTATTCTTGAAAATAGATTGTCTTTGATAAAACTGTACTCATTGTAATAGCCAGTGACCAGTGGTGGGCTCCAACTTGAAGGAGGCAAGTTACTTTCAGCTCCTGCTTAACCCATTTTTTTATTGTACAATATACTGTAATCATAATATTGCAACAACATGTAATTCATGGAATGTTATCGACCCTCAACAAATTCTATAATCAGTCAGGAGTGGCAAGTCACCATAATATTATTCCATGTACTCTTGAAACTATGAAATATATCTAGCTGCAAAAATTTGAAAAATATTTTAGTTGATTCCAATTTTATTCATGTGATGGAAGAAAAAGTTAACAATACCTGACACAGCCGACAGCCTGGCTTAGGGTGTGTTCATGTCGGAGGATCGAGCATAGATCCTAACTTTGACACTATATTAGCATCGCTGCTTTGATTAGAGACAGCTGAGCTGATGAAAACAGCGCTTTTTAGGATCGATGCTAGTGTCAAAGCTAGAATCGATGCTCGATGCTCCGACATAACACACCCTTTACCTGGCAATGTGATGCTTGTTCAGTGAGAATAAAATGAGAGGCTTCTAAAATAGACTACAGGTTATTGTGATATTACTATTGTTTACTATACAGGTTTTCAGTTCAAAAGTAGATACTGAAATAGGAAGGACCAGCTTGCCTTTAAAAAATTGAAGATTTCTTTCTGGCCTTCAAATTGAATTCAGCATTCCCTCAAAATTTGAAATATTATTCAATATTTGACAGTGGGAGTTTGCAGGTATTTGAGGTTTGTACCCCTGTGGTGCGATGCCATGGAATTATTTCTTGTAGCCCCACGATTCAATTACGTTGCAGTAATTAGACCATTTTGTACAAATATTACAATCATTATTTTATGATTCTATAAAATTAAATTTTTGTCGATATGTTCTTACTGCAAATAAATTTTCCTTGGACTCCCAAACTCATGGATGCTTACATTGATACTTATTATTTGATTCGTAGCCATGACTGCTACTGTCCTCACCATTACCGTTTACCGATCAATAATTTTGCCGACCAATAATGGCTCTATAATGATTTAATGAACCAATAATGAACAGTTAGTTTATTATAAAACAAAAATCCTAATCTCACTTTTCTGATAAGTCTCTGGTGGCATTCAAATTCATTCACTCGAATCTCTTATTCCAGGAATACTCTGAATTCAAATTATTCATGTATTCAAATTCAAGCACAAGATCAAATCTAATCGAATAATCTGTGAAAAATGTAATGGAGACATCATGATATCTAAGCATTGACTTAAATTTCAATTCGATTATTAACTATTTTCGTTTGCAAAATTAACCATAATAATAAACCTAATAAACAAATCAGACTAAAAGCTTTAATATATTCGAATATAATTATTGTTTTCAATTGTGATCGTTGTGATCATTTTCATCCATGATCCATAAATCTCCCTCTTGAAACGTTATTGAGTTGATGTTTTTTTAAATCGCCTAACTCGTACAGCAGTAACCTACATGAATATTGGTTACTAAAAATATATTCGTCCAACAATATGAGTTGTGATGAGTTGTAAGCTAGTGATTCTATTGTGGCTCCAAACTTTTCATGTTTATAATTATTTTTCAAGTTTTAGAATAATTATTTTAATGTATTTTCTGTATTTATTTCTTCTGTAAACCTTCTAAATTCAAAATGTTCTATGATGTTTTTATAAAGTGAAAGTTGTGTGAAGTGAAAGAGTGTAAAAAGTAACATAACCTGAATTTGGACATTTTAATCAAAATTGGTGTAGAAGGAGTTTTGGGCTAACGCCTGTTTTTTTCTCTCCTTTACTGTATTATTCTGATGAAATAAATAAATATTCAATCACTGACTTTGTGGGTTGTCTGTTTCTGAGTAGATTAATTCATCACATTTCAACTTAGTAGGACTAGATATAATTTTTCCATTGTTTTTACTTCAAAAATGAGTTTTAGAAGAGAAGGAGGGCTGGTATGGTGAGTGCTAGCAGACGGAAATTACTCCATTAGTCATTCCAGGCAACGCCCTTCAGTGACTAAGTGCAGGGCTGTATTGACAGCAGCAGTATAAATTGCTGCTGGAAATCAGATTGAGGCTATCTCATAAATTATTTTCTCCCAAAGTTCATGGATTAAATGTGAAAATTAATCTCAAAAATTGAACATATTTCTTTTAAACTCGCCAGGATTTTGTTGCAATTAAAAATAATAACCCTACCCTAACTGTAGGCTCTTAATAATTTATTGCAGTACTCTCTGATTATTGAAATTGCTAAAATTCGAAGCACAGGGTATCTCAAATCATTTTCTGAAAAAATTAATCTCCTAATATATGCCAGTATTCCTGACATGAAGATCATGAAGGTACATTTTATGAGCTATATCGACCTTGCTTGTAAGTAAATCCATTAAAAAAATCAAAGGATTTACAACGTACAACATTCATGGGAACATCCAAATTACTCCTGTGATTGGGAATTTATTATCCAGAACTCTGTTGTGTTACTAGCCGCTGGAGCAAAAATTATCAACAATAGAAATGCATTCATTTGTTTAAAGACAACAATTTTTTCAGTGTGTCAAGCTCACATGATATTCAGGATAAAATCAAATGATGATTTTTTCTGTAAGGGATTGATCATTGAAAAGCACACTGTTGTGTGTCTAAACCCTGAAGCAAAAGCCTGTGATAACATTTAACATTTCTATAAATAATTCATCAACAGTTCAAATGCATTTTCTACCATTTTTCAAGAAATTTAGGTTCTTTTTCTATATTCGTCTATCTTTCATATCTAAAACAAAATATGCAAAGATAAATCTTCAGTTCAGTGTCTTAAACCTTGATGTTGAAATATACATTAAAAAAGAATGTAGCTGATATTTCACCTGTTACATTATAATGTTAATGGGATCAGAGGTCGAATAGATCTAATTGGGAATACTTCTAGTGGTGATGATTATTAATGCACTTTCATAGCTCTCATATCATTAATGAATCCTGCCAATAAATCATCTTGGAATAATAAATTTCAATATTAATAGAATTTCAAAAAAATAAATAGACTACTATAGTGATTTTATTCGAGTGGGCTAATAAATCAGAGAGTAACTAATTGGTAAGATATCAATGTCATAACATATGATGAGATATGAGTTATTGACAGACGGAGTCAAGCATTAACACAGACTTCATAACAGGCTAACACAATAAATTTATCAATTGAGTAAATTTCCCAGGCGCCACAGCTAGAAATACAACAAACGAGAGTAGATAGATATTATGAATGGACCAAAATAGCTTGATAGATAGCCGTATTTGATCAATAATTATTGAATAACTTGTTTAGTTTCCACGAGGCAGAAATGCCAAAAAAGGGAATCAGAGCATGTGTATGCAAACATTTTCTTAGAATTGGAATCAATCTGAAATTTCACTTATATTATAGAAAAAATGCTAATGCTATAGCTGAAATAACTTTTTATAGTTCAATAGACGAAACACGAACGATAACTTAATTTATTATGAACCATAAAGTGAGTACTGAGCATCGAATTTATTGTTACATTCGGAACTGTGTTCAACAGTAGACGTAGATGATGTGCATAACGCTCGTCTATCATTGGATAGAATAATAGAGGGTTCAGGGCTGTGATGATGCAGTAGGTAGAACTTGAACTATGTATTTTCTGTGAAGAAATAATAATTGTGTGTATAAAATAAACTTATTTTCACCTTGATATTTTTACTTTCGTGATTATAATAGGCCTACCTTCCATTCAATGTTGCGGTACATATCTCAAAATTCCTTTCTGATAAATTTATGCTTACTAAGCATAAAATTATCCATTAAATATTTAAAAATTTTCAAAATTTCTAAACAAACATTAAAAAATTCAAATATTTTTAAAATATGAAAGGTTTTGATAAGTAAAAATATTTTCCTTCATTAGTTTACTCCACAGAGACTGCACTTACTGTATAGTAGTTCTTACTGTGGTAAGTAGTATAGTTCTCACTACTCGTATAACAGTATAAAAATTTGAGAATGCCTGAATGATCACTCAGTTCAAATATGCGGTGGTTTACTGCTGTTAGAAAATGTCAAAGCGAACTGGAGAAGGTTTATCTTTTCACTCATAGATAGCAGCACGTACTTACAGCGAAGCGGGATCCTTTACCATTTTTGTTGCAGCGAGAAATTAACTTGTCACTTGCCATCTCTATTATTCTTCAAACGGATTTCCCTCCCCAAGCTAGGAGAACAATTGTTTCCATGTAGAAAATTCTCATTCTCAGGTTTGGGACTTTTGGCAGAGGAAGAAAATTCATAAATTTGTTATATCAGCAGAAAAGTATCTAATGAAAGCAAAAGAATCAATCAAGAATTAACTCGTCTTATATTTTTAATATTCACTGCAAATTAATAAAGCTGCTTATTGCTTCTTCAATAAAAAACAACGAATCTCTATGACATTCCATTAATATAATAACAATATTTATTCTGCTTTTGAGGATAATACTTGAATTTTTATCATAAATAAGTATTTTTCTCCAAGAACTTTCTTTAAGAAATTAAGACCTTCCGTTCAACTTCATTTTGAATGCCGCGTGAGATCAACATGAATTCACAGAGCTATAGCTTTAGGTGTGAGACCACTGTTATTCATATTTGAAAATCCTATTCTAATAATGCATTACACATATGGAAGGAAATCGCCAATAGTCTATGAAACACTCATTGGCCTGCTGGTAGTTTAATTTAGAGAAATTATAAAAGTTTTAGTGTTGCAATGAAACATCAATATTATATTGCTTGCTGGTTATTATAATGAATATTATGTAATAATAATATTAAAATATCCTGTTGTGATACTGTTTCCGGCCGTATGAGACGAATGTGTCATCTCTTACTTTTCACAATTTTAAGCATAATTTCCATGAAACTTTTCTCATAGAATTACTCTTGTGTTTTCTGCACTGGGTTATGATAGAAATTAGCGCAGAAAATATTGAAAATGAACAAATATGTCTATAGATTATTATGGTTTTTAGCAAGCCAAATGTGAGAACGCACACAATAAAGGCATACGTTGCAACAGCTCATTTAAAAATGATTCCAATGATTCCAAAGGGAGTGACTTTTCGGGGTGACAGTTCTGGACTAATCGAGGCACTCGCTCATCTAATTGAAGAACTGGACTAATCGAGTCACTGTATTAATCGAACCCCTGCGCCTCGATTAGTCCAGGTGCCTCGATTAGTCCAGTTTTTCAGTTTCTTAATGTAGGATAGGGACTGGACTAATCGAGTAATCCCCGACTTTTCTACTCAACATACAGTAGTTGCCACTTTCAAGGTCATAGCCTTATTAAAGGCCTTCTATAGGTTATGGTTGTATGCATAAGAAAGAAATGGCTTCAACTGAAAGTTTTCATCTGGTACTCAAAGTTAAAAAAACTTCTATAAAAATAAATCATGTTTTGAACATCTTTCATCTCCACCCTTATTTGAGTCGGAACTGCAATTGAATGAACTTGAAAAAATATAATTATGAAAAAAAAATTCGATGATGGATGAGTTTGATCAAACGTTTCCCTCTGTAGTCGCCAGTTATTTCATGGGAACTTTCTAGAAATGTAGTAGGGAATTCTTTCCTAATACTTTTTCCGTCTCTGAATCGACCTAATTCAATGACCAAAGGACTACTCTTAAAATATTTAGAATTTTATTCTAGTTACAGCGTCCCGTAAATGAAACAGGATTTATAGAGTTTACTGCACTTAATATAATTACAGTGATTGTGTTATTTAAACTTTGAAATTACTTATTAATCATCATTAGCCGATAAGAAAAACTGACATTTTTAAAACTGCTTGATTAGGCTCAGAAAATGTGCCAACAAAAATTCATGAAACTCTTATTGAAGAACTTTGAAATCTTTTATCGAACTGCGTACTTATGCAACCAATTTAGAAATTTGGCCAGGAATAGTTTCAAAATTGATGATCTCCGACAAAAATAAATTGAATCATTGAATGCCTCGTGCTTTTCCTGTACCTTAACACTTCCGGGAACCTCTCTATTTACCGCAGTAAGTTCTAGTGCATGCAGGGTTGGAGAAATCTAATATATTGTGTAATATGACTGGAGAAAAGATAAAGGACAATCTAGTCAGACCTGCATTAAAAAATAAATGGATGAATACTTTATTGCTACTATATACATTTCTAAACATTTTAGAAACTACAATCGTATCGTCATTCGTGTTCGTGATTTCTGAAACTCCTCATCACATCACAGAGCGTACGCTGAGGAATTCTCAGAATTTCAAGCCGTACTCTCCTCTCTTGAGTTCCTCAAAGGTTTGAGGTCGCTGCAAATGATCAAAGATATCATTTGGTTATTAGGTGCTTTTTGATGGAATGTTTCAATATTTCATCACCTCAGTATCATTATGCAGTATAGAAGATTTCAATAACCGGTGAGAAATCGGTGGAAATCGAAATCGTCTACACTCTACAAGAATGCATTCAATGAATGACAGTCAGTAAGCCAAACACGTTATATATGCCGTAAAATGTGAATATGAAAATATGTAAGATGATTTCTGGTGAAGATCGAGAAAGTAACAACAAGCTTTTGATATGTTAATATGTTACATTTTTACAATAATTGGGAAAATGCAGATTTGTCTTAATTACCCTTTATTTCTATAAATCCTTACAGGATGTCTCAAAAGAACTGAATCCTCTTTCCTTCAAGCTAAAAAAATAATGTAATTAGAGTATTGGTAGAATGTCAAATCCTCATAAGTTCCCCTATAATACGATATTATAATAATCTACTCTAATATTAGAAACGATTGATATAATTGAAGAATAGAAGAGATGGTAGATGGAACGGAATTGAATCACGGTACCGTATTCAATCTTTGCTGTTATTTCATTGAGCCGTAAGTGTAGCGCTCTCTCCTAAGCTGTCTTCTGCAAGCGGAGAGGAAAATGCAAGCAAGCTTTCCTCGAGGCCATTCCTTCTGCTTCATCACAGATTTCCCAAATCCTCACCAAGACGCTCTCTCTCTCGCGCTTGCTCCTGTATTGATTTCCCAGCTCCTGTGTGACGTCATTCGTGACGTCACTATTCGCCTACGTCATCGTTGGACGACGCTGCAGATTTGACGAATGGTGGAGTGGTGAAGGGGGTACCAGCGCCGCTGACTATTCATAGCATCCGTCAACAGAAAACTGCTCCCCCCACCCCTCATTCCTCCCCACAGCTACTAATAATATACGTCCTGTTTGTTTGCTAGTAAAGTAAGCGCACTCCTTTCCACTCTGTACTGCGACAACCCTGCAATTTCCTCCTATTAGCCTCGGCTTATCAAATTGACATTTTTGTTGCCTGGCTTGTCATCTGCCTTGTAACCTGAATATTTGATTATTTCTCGAATTTATCATGATAATAGTGATAGGATGTTTTTGAGCATGTCATCAACAATATAAGCAATCTTCATTATTATACACGCATGGCATGTATATTTTTATTATTATATGGGCATCCAATTACATTAACGTTGGAGTAAATTATGAAAGATAATACAGTATTTTGAACAGTCACTTTCAAGATATTTCCTTTTCGAGATTATTCGATTTATGATTGTACACAATCCTATAAATTTATGATTATCCATTTCACCATTCTTGGTCAACAACTTCAGACCCAATTGTTCAGTATATTTCTGTGATTATCATGAAGTGAGAACAACGACTCTGAAAATTTACTCAACGACTTGAGTAAAACATTTCACGCTATTCTCCAACAATGTTCTCCTTGCTTACTTGTACCACAATATAATATCGATTTGCAGATGCCTCAAATTCTAAGATCCTATTTGTCTAAAATCCTGTATTATCGTTGTTTTGAGGCCTATTTTTTAGTATCGATTGTTCACACAACACCTTATTGGCGGCGCTCCCTTGCAGCTTGGAGTGAAGCCAAGGGTAGTCTACCTCAACTCAACTCTCTAATAGATTGCTGGCATTGTTTGCCACAGAAGGCTTTTAGTAGAAGGCCACCTGAACCGTGTTAGCTAAGGAACAAAGTTTATTTAAAGGCGCCGCAGTCGAATTACTCCACCAAGGGTGGAAGCACTTAGCAAAATCAATAAGACATCGACATCTCCACATCATCATCCTGATATTTCGGCCTTATTCTCATTATTCATCCTCTTTTGAATGGATTATTGATGAGAACGCTGTAATACAGCGGATAACATGATATTAATCGATGAATTTGATTGTATAGGTGAGTCTTTGTGCATTGTTTCTGTGAACCAATAATTTATATGAATTAGATTTCGGGTATTGTTCTCTTGAACATCGATAGATGAGAACAATCATTTTTTTGTCAATTCCCCAACCATAGAACATCCGTTTGAGGTAGAATACGTGAATGAGTTCATTTGTGGAGTGCCTATTCAAAACTGTTAAATCGGAAACTGAAAACTTACTACCTCCCAGGTAAAATAAAGGCAACGATGCTTTTTTATTATATTACTCTTTCATTACTCTTACTACTACTACTACTCTCTCATCTACCACACAGTTAATAATAACTTCTTCTGAGGATTCCAATGAGGATAATCACAGACAGATTGAAAATATTTTGTAACAGACTCCAATCAATATCACAAGTGCTTCAAATGGAATATTCGAGAAGGAGTTGATTGTTTTCAATTGCATTCAAAAATTTTTAACATGTGAATCATGCCATTTCTCCCTCATACATACTTCCAGTTGAATGGAAAATGATGAACTACAATCAATTGAACAGAGAGCAAACCAGGAATGGGCGAATGTGCACCACGTGGAAGGTAATACATAAATAGGAGAAAAATACTTCCAATTAATATTCTCGGTAAGTTAATTATATATAACAAGCAGGTATGTTAAATGTGGCTTGTATCTATGAAAGGTCACTGAACAAATTTAATCCTGTTTGCTATTCTTTCCTTCGAACTTGTTGCAAATGTCAATATTTGAGAATCATCTGACATTCACAGGGAATGAGGAAAGTTGCGACCTTTTTACTAAAGTTCATGATGTAATATGAGAGATGAACGGGGATCTTTTCGCTATTGCTATTCTTGGCTCCTGGAATCACAATACTGCAGGGAACAAATTTGATCTCTGGTAGAAGAAAATTGATGATTTTATATTCAAATCCTCTTTTCAATTTCAAACTACATTCTCACCTTTCCATAACATTACAGAACGGATCTTTCCCAGTATTGATTTATTTCGTGGAACATTCTCTCAACATGTTTCACATGCTTCTATTCTGCTGTTGACTTTCCATAATAATAATGTTTATTGATGTATGATAGAATTTTTCATTGATATAAGAAATTTATGGAGATGTTAGAACCATTATTCTTCTCATGCAAAGCACTACCACAAAAATGAACTGACGCTTTTATGGCTCCACTAAAATCGAGGTACCCATATTCTCGATTCCGATACTTGTGATGTTCACACATTTTATTCCCAAAGTAATTCTCATTTTCAATTACAGGTTCATGATGTTGGTATTAAGACCTTTGATTCTTTCTTAGGACAAATGTAATCAGTTTCTGCTTTGACGGACTTTACTTTATAATAATAATAACCACTGTTTAGGATGTATCACAGAACTTGAATATGAGTTTGTTGCTTGAATATTGATGTAGTGGAATTTTTCCATAATGAAAGAACTAAGAAGTTGTCTAAATCCACTTTATTACTAATATAAAATAAAATTAGAAAATATACACTAACATGTTTTCATGTGTACTCACACATCCTCAGCTGTTTAACCTTTGGAAGCAGGAAGCTCCAGGTATACAAACAAAATAACAAGTTTTTTAGGATAGCAGATTAAATTTGGAAATGTAACTTAATTCTAACAATGTTGTCCATAATTTTTTTATTCATATATGATTATATATATTTCTCTTAAATTATCTTATATATTTAATTAATACTAAAACTACTTTTTATTCATATATTAAGCCTATAAGTCTGCTCTGCACTCCAAGGTAATTAGAATAGAAAGGTATGAGTCATCAGCATCGTAGCCGGGAGGAAACAGTGAATTTTGACATCATTGGCACCACAGCTGTTTAGCGAACCTAGAAATCGGGAACTTCGTCTGCTGCTTGTGCGTTCCAATCAAAGTAATTAGATTAAAATCATTTCTGAAGTCACGGAAAATATTTTTCACGTCACGGGCGATTTTTTGTGTCTAACTTATTTCATGAGAATCTATTCAACTAGATAGATAGATAAATGCCTTCATATGTACATGAAAGCCCCCTCTTCCACTTAACCCATAATTTATTGAGAGGTTGCGATGTAGTTGTTGTGAAATTATTTGAAATGTGTTCAGTTCATGTACAGAAAAACAAGGAGTAGTAGGACATTACAACAAATAAGACATAAGAATTCGATATTGATGGAATAAACATGGATGTAAATTTCGTGCTTGAAAGGTTCATGTTAATATACAGTTACTATCTACCCGGGAAATATGAGAGATAAGGCTTTCTTTTACTCTCAGTTAGTTTTAAAACTTCTAATGCAATTACTAGATTAAAAAAGGCTCTTAATTCACATAAGTTACTCACAATAATATTATTATATATTATATGAGACTTGAATATATAAGGGATTTCGAAAGTCGAGTCACAGAAATAGAAGGTGCAATGTGTACGAGAATTAGATTGATTGATTAAGAAGGATTGATAATTTTCAATAAACAATGAAGGAATTTCTTCTGAGGATAATGCACAAATCAGCCTCTAGACTTGTTCGTGTGTGAATATAAAAAACGGAATGGCCGGGTATCTATGTAATTTTGCCGTGTTGAAAATCTGTTCATCGGTTAAGAAACGAACTCGTTGCCTCTGGTTATCAGACCCATGTGTTATCACTCACTCCAAGGAGTCAAATAGATAAAAAATGATCTAATGCAGAATTGCAAACATTCATGTAGAAATTCAATATGCAAAAGTGAATTCTGCTAGAAATGCATTCATTCATTCATTTCAAATCCCATTATGAGCCAGAATTACTTTTATGTGATGAATCAAAACCAATAATGGAGGGGGGTTCAACCATTTCAATACGCCCTTGGAATGGATTAATAATCAGAAACTTGAAGTCGAATTCAGTGAAAGAGATGGCATGACTCCAGCACCTTGCATCGCTTGAAGTGGATTGTAAATTATTGCAAAGTTGGTTGAAAGGGTGTAGTGACCTTGAGGCAAACTATGCATTGTTGTTATCGATAAGTTGAGTGAGGATAGCATCAATCTTTCAAAGTGTACAGGACAGGAGAACAATGTGCTGTTGGTTTTGACGGATTGGGGTCTGTGCGACGTGGATGACTAATGGATGCAAGGTGTGAAGTTGTCTTGCCGTTGCCGCCCCGTTCCTTGCCGTCAACGGGGCCGAGCCGACAATGACAGCTGCCGGCAGCAACGGTCGATACCGCCACTGTCGAAAGGACGTAAAACCTCCAAATTGGTGTGCTCCGGAAGGGCTCTGAACCTTCTTTTATGCACTGAATACTTTATTCAAGAGCAATAACCAAATGTCTGCATTTGTCATCATTTCTAATAATAAATTATTAATCATCATTACTACAAATCACTATGAATTGAAATTTTTTTTCAAGAAATCATAAATGGATTTGACACAGAAAGTGAAGTTATTCATCCAACAAGATTCATTATACAATTATTGAAATTGGGAGACTCAGTTAGTTTTATAGAGATTTTCAATAGATAGGTCTGTAATAATTCAATACATACAGTTTTCAAGAGAGAATATTAAACAATGCAAAATAATATAGTGATAATAACCTATGTATCATTTATCCTGACCTCATAATATAAGAGTATCCAAAAGTTTCTCTCCTGTATACGGTAGTTCTTGAAAACTTCAAGAATAGTGGTTGACATCTTGATCATTCCGGTATCCAATCGCTTGAATTGACTTGCCAACTTCACCTAGAGTGCCAGTTTCTCATGGTTTGAGAGCTGGTATGTCTGTGTTGTGGAATAATGAGTCTAAGTTTCTGTTTCCTGTATTCCGGTTGTGAAAATTGTTTGAATCGTACTTTAAAAAGTTTCCTTGCATATAATATAATATAAAAAAAATCAGTTTATTTTATTCAATAAAATGAAATGAAAATATTCTTTGTTTGGCGGAGTTAGGACTAGGAAGTCCTTTCTGCCACTAAACCTTAAATTAAATGCTGTTAACAATGAACATCGGGAAGAGAATTGCACATGATCAACTCAAGTGATTACTCGAGTGAAAACCGACTTGAGAGGATATCTTCTTGATTTGAAATGCTGTCAAATTTGAGTTTTTTCGATCATCATCAAGACGAAACATAGATTCAAAACGAATACGATTGATCCCTGGCCCATATTCGAGAGCTCATTCACTTTCCACAGGGAGAGAGGAAAAAAAGAGTTTTTCTTCTCGCTTTTCCGCCATTACCGATAACATTTCGAATGCAAAAATCACTGCAGTCTTCTACTTCATTCGACGTAGCTTCGAGCTTATTTCCTGAAAAAGTTTCTTCTAAGAAGGGAAGTCTAGCGTTCTTTTGTCGAGGTAGAGGACGTGGAGAAGAAAAGCCGTGCGTGAATCAAATAATAAAATTCTATTTGTAAATGTCACAAAGCATTGTGCTGCGAGTGCCGCCAATTCATTCATAATTCATGGGGTTTTCATCGCTTTATTCATCCACCCCTATTCGCCTTGTTCCTTTTTTCACCGCTCTAAATTTCTCGGTAACAGAACCCTTTATCCTCCGTGCGATTGGTTCCTATAAAAAAGCTAGAGAACCTACCGGAGTATTGAGAAAAGTGATTAGAACTGTTGCATTTCAGATAGACCAGGCTAGTTAGAGACTTCAGATGAAGATTTTCGAGAATCCTCCACATTAGGGTGGAATCGAATCGAATCGCACATCCTCACATTCTTTACAAAAAAACTGTGAAAATTTTTCCATTCATGTAAAAATTCCATTCCCTTCGACTCCTTCCAAGGCACAGTAATTTGCGATCTTGGAACCTGTAACAGTTCCCTAAAAATAAATTGACACATAAGTTGGATGATCAGATTAACACTCTATATACTGTAACTGATTCTCTATCCTCCTCTTCCTTCAACACTATCTATACAATCAACACAATCTATATAGTATTATTGTATAGGATCAGCTGTTCATTGAAAAAACATCATTCGCCAGTCAACAGTTTTCCAGTTAGGAACTCTAGCGTGATTTTCATTTCAAATTCAATTTGGATTTCTGCAGAGCTGGGTTTAGTAACTTTTTTTTCACCCGTCCGTTCTAGGAATGAAAATGATTGTGTACCCCTTAGAAATACAATTGAATTTAATTTCATCAATTTTTAATTCAGATAAGTATGCAATGTACAACCAAATATGCAGGATACTCTTGAGAGAATCATACATAATGCACAAATAGTGGAACAATGCATGAACCACAATGATTGTTCGAGAGAGTCTAATCGTATGAAAGCAACAGGAATACATTCTCACATATTTCCCCTCTCATTAATAGCACTAGTAAAATACCCTTAACCACTTTCAACAGTCGCTCGATACAGAATGTGTTTCAACGAAATAGTTTGAGAACTGCTACGGAGAGATAACGAGTTCCATCCCCGTACCTCATGAAGAGAGACACATTTATCTCAACACATTTCTCTTCTAGCTATTATTATAACTTGTATTTGTACAAACCGAGAGATGGGTTTGTTTGGTTGCAGCTAAGCATTCAATAGCACTTGAAAGAAAAATTGTACGAATGTAGTACCGTGGAAGAGTATTGTTAATACCTTTTTGATCTTGTGAGTGTGGGGTGGGGGTGGTTGGGGGCTGTGGGGTTGGGGTTGATGCGGCGGGCGCAGCTGGGTCGATAGAGTGCGCAGTGCGCATGCGTGTGCGGTGCGCGTTCCGTCGGCGGCGCGGCGCGGACTAGTTTCGGTCCGACCTCAGGTCGGTCACCACCGGACACCCATGTTACGGCACAAGGTAACCAACCCACCATCCACTAGACACTTATCTATCTTAGGACACATCTCGGCATGCTAGCCTCCAGCATTACCCTTATTTCATTCCTTCCAATCTACTCAGAAAACCTAGATACTGAATAGGAAGCCAGATCCTCACTATTTCTGGGATTGTTCCCCACGTGGCCTTTTTGATCAGATCGTGCATAGTTTTGTTCCGTACCACCAGCTTTATCCTTGGAGAATCACACTGTATTGGGCGATTGTCAGTAGTTTCACTTTTCAGCATTTCTTAAAATAGTAGATTGAGAATTTTTTGCTCTGCTCGCATAGCTAGCTTCTAGAAAAGTAGTTTGATGAAACTATAAATGTATACAGTTGCAAGAGAAGAATAGTTCCTTGATGAGAGCCCTGGCTACTCATTGATTGAAATTAGAACATTGAATTGAGCCTTTGAAATTAATTTCTAAGTAGAAACTTAGTTACAGATTCTGATAAAAAGACTAAATAAAGATAAAGACACTCACAAAAAGACAATAAGTTCCAGATTATGAAACCTACCTCGATCCTTGAGATTGAGTTAGAATTCCTGATATGAAATTTGGAGAACCGTTTCGTTTTCTCATAAAAAAATTTGCAATGACTAGTTTACAACTGGCATAGTTTATCTACTTTAATCTTTACATCATTGATAAAGAACTATCATTATGTTTGCCACCATGAGAAATTGGTTAAGGCGGCGAGCTGGGACTACCTTCGAGTCTCATTCCTACCAATGGAAGTCATACGATAATACTAATAATTATTGGTTTACTGCTTTATGAACCTCTTACATCAATGAGAAAACTCAGACACAAACAGTATTTTATAAACTAGAGACCTTAATTCTTCAACATAATAGTACTCGTAAAATACGAGATACTAGTTGATAGAGAACATAACATCCAGCTGAACGAACGTCTTGACCAGTGCCGGACTGGCCAGGTCGGCTAGTCGGCGATCGCCGACGGTCGTGGGCCCGGAAAGGCCCAAAATTCACTCAGCAAAAAAAAAAATTAATCGGCTCCAAAGAAATGAAAATTTTTATTGAAATTCAAACAATTTAATAAAAAGTAAATCATTTTCTAATAAATACTATGGAAATACTAAAAATTTTTCCATACTTTCATGGCCACTGATTAGACATGAGGGCTCCTGATTAGACTAGAGGGCCCCTCATCCCAAGTCAGATTAAAGGGGCCCCTTAAATTCTGAGACCCTTCTTCATGTAATCTACTGTGAGGTGCTCGAGCTCGAGTCTTGTGCCCAGAAAGTAAGGTCAAAAATTCTTCAAATATAATTCTCTGGGATCCTGGGGGCCCTGCATTCTAATCTACGATATACTCACTGGGCACATGAAAATCTGCCGATAGGGCTGTGAATATGAAAGTGACTATATAACTATAACTATAGTTATTAATAAAGCATTTGAAATGAGTAGACTATAATTATACTGATATTTTTCTATATGGCTTTCTAGTGATTTCATGGCTTCTTTTTTTTCAAACAAATTCTATATTCTTCAAGTTTTTATTGCTTTTTTAACGATTCCATTTGTCTCTCCCTCACTCTCAACTCTCTAAATTCAGTTTTCAATATCATTCCTGGACCATGAATTATGTATTCAAGAAAGGTTATACAATAATCACATCTGGACTACATCAACTTCTTCCAAAATTCGAGAGATAACTAGTAGGGGCGTAGCTTGTTTTTCAATTTGCAATAAAGTGATTTCATTTTATCACTGTAAAAAATGAATAAATAGGTAAGATACTGATAGAAATGTTGTACTAAACTAGTGCATTGCTAGAATGATTGATCATGGAAATTTCAATTCAAATTTCTTATAGGGCTAAAAACTATAAGAAATGTAGTCCTAGATTGTTGCCTTAATGTATGCCTACATTGTTCTTGAAAAGAAATACTTATTTAGAGTCCTTAAGGCGATCTTTGCTCATGAGTAACACCTTTTAAGTGCCGTATGAATAGTGTATTCAACTTCCCTAATATATTCCCGTACTTCCCTAAATATGGGGAGTCCGATCTCATAAGGTGTCAAATTATCTAGAGATAAACTGAAAAACTTCAATAAATAACAGCCAAACTTCGTTATAACTAATGTAAGATATCCATATCTAGATATCTATTGAAATAAGTATTATAAATATATATTCACAGCTTAGCTGATGAAATAATTTATTTATAAATATTCGTATAGGCTAAGTGGAGGTTTGAAGGAATAAATAAGAATTAGTTTGAATAAAAGTGGTGAGAATGAATTTCTCTCATTTGTAATTTGAATAGAATGCAGGATCTTAATTTACTCTGAATGCTGTTTTCAAGGGCCTAATTTTACTAAAATTTCCCGGGGGAAGGCCTCCGGACCCTCTTTTCTATATCAGAATGATGAATAGAGTCCTATAAAAGTGATAAAGGTAAAGAAAAGTTCACTTGTTTCTACAATTAAATGCATTTCACAGCTTACATAATATAATGTTGTACATTACACAACTTATAAGGGGGAGAAGTTCATATGTTTGAGGAACTACAACTACTAATATCCAAATAAAGCCATTTTTATCAATATACAGTACCGTATTTTAGTTCAAAGACCAAAAAACTGTTTTTTCAGAATGACATTTTTCAGGTTAACTACCCTCTCAAATTCATAACTCTTCTTACTCCCTCCTCTAAAAAATCGTATCTGATTTTTCAGAAGTATATAAATATAAAATATACCCAGATACAGCATTCCCAGACGCATTTACGGTCATCAATTCAGTACAGAAAGCATAGAATATTCTACTGTTAAATACTTTTTATGCCATTATCAACATCAATACGATAATGGTTTGATTAAAGAGAATCACTTGCACAATAACTTCGAAGTTTTCAGTGAAGTATAACATTCCGCTTCCGGAGAGTATTCCAAACCCCTCGGTATTTCGCGTGCCCTTCGAATATTGACGTTCTAAATGAGAAGAGGTAGTTCACTTCTGTTATAGAACTAGGTAAATTCTGTAATAGTTGACAAAATGAGTATATAGCACAATTATAACAAAAGTACAAGTGAGTGCAATTAGGCCTATGCTGCTGGTAACCTATTGTGGTTTGTGGTATTTTTCTCTACTGCCAAAGTCTATGTAAATATTACACAAAAATGAATTAATACAATAATGGTATATGAACTGTTTAATTAGAAAAATTTCACCGTATTTGAGAAAAATTGAAACAACTCCCTCTCACCCCCCCCCCCCCATCGATCACTATTGAAAATAGTTTTAAAAATTCCCCCCCCCCCACCACAATCCCTCTTTAGGGGGGCCCCTGAGCGAGTATAGCCGACGGCCAAAATTCTAGCCAGTCCGGCAGTGGTCTTGACTTGCGAAAGAATTCTTCGCCTGTAGATGAATTACTCATCATTCTAGCATGTTGCATAGCATCTTAGTAATCAGAATGGCTGAGAACCAACGTACCAATCCAATCCACTTAAATTAATATGATGAATAATAATCAAAATGAGTTTTTACAACACTCTCTGAAAAAATGCTATAGCATGAAAAATTCAATTAGACCCTGCACCAGAGATAAGAGCTATTATTTTACTGTTATGTGTTTCTATTAATAAGTTGTAACTTATAATTGTATTACAGTATAATTGATGTATTAATAATAATTTATTGTATATTACCGAGAACCACATACCTTAATAGTGTAACAAATTCATCACCCTCTCGACAGAAATATCATTATTGAGCCAGAATTTGATAAAAAATAATAAGTTGAATTCTTTTTGTAATGCATGCTTTCCTGAGTGTTTGAGAAAATAATCGAGGTATCTCCTCAGCAAGACTGTGTTTGAAGAGATTTGTGGATTATTTGATAAGTCGCGTCGTCCCGGTAATCCAATTTGTTAGCAAAACACTACCGCGTTGGTACGAGAATTTTCACACATTAATCTCTACATAGGAGCTAACGTAGGATGAATTGGAATAATTCGATAGATATCAACATCACAAGAGGAGAATAGAATACAGTCAAATTACCTTTTTAGATAATGTTTCACAGGTACAGGAATGCTAAAAATCTCGTATTAATATCATAGGCCTACTTTTGTACAAATAAGACAGCATGTAGCCTTTCAAATTTTTATTTAATTATTAATTTATTCATATTTTTATCTGAAATGGAGTAGTTATCGCCAAATTGTTTGTTTGTCAATGGCTCAAAAGCCCATGAAGAGCCTAGGCCTACCAGCTGGTGCCAGTTTCATGTTCTCTCTACTATACAGTCCGTCAACGCAAAGAAGACACCCCAGAAAGACGGGGAAACGACCCTAGCCCGGCCAATACCGGGCCAAAAGCCATTTTTTTCCAAACAGAACCCACACACCCCGAACCTACACTGCCAGAATGCCCTCCTCACCCGGACAGACCATACAGCAAGCAAATAATCATCAACCAGGATAGAGGTAAGGTGTGGTTAGCACGTTGATCCTCTCAACCATAAGCTGGTCACCACAACCAAGTGGCGGCGCATAACACCTCTGAATCACCTCCGTCTCTGGAGGAGACTGACTATCTTAACTATAACGTCAGACAATCTCCCAAAGGAGGAAATATCGTGAAATTAGATATCTAAATTTCTAAATATTCTTCGTTAAAATAAAAAACCTCATGATCTATACCAATCTATTTACTACAACCTACCTATATAACTATACTATGATCTATATCAACCTATATAACTCATCAGCCTACCAACAAAAGACTAGTTTTCCATTAAAATCCTAGCATTCAACTGATATGAAAATTCGGGTGTCCTAATTCTAAGAATACTATTCTTCATCCTTCATGGAAGAATTAAATATTATATATTGCAGTACACCAACTGCTGTATAATTATAATAATTAATTAGAATCCCGATATATTGCTATATAAATAGACAAAGGAAGGACTCCTGCAACTGCAAATATTGACCAATGTACTAAATAGCAAGCGAGATACATTGCTTGCTATTTAGTACATTGGTCAATATTTTCAGTTGCAGAAGTCCTTTGTCTATTTACATAGCAATATATCGAGATTCTAATTAATTATTATAATAATACTATTCTTGTTCCAGAAGTGTGAATTTTATAATTACTGAGCTCAATCTAAAAGAGAAGAGAACAATTTACTCCTAGCCATGATCCAATATTCTTTCATAATATCATACATGATCATTATTGAGTTGAAAGCAGACTGCCTACATAACAGCCGTGCTACAACGTGGAGCGTAAATTGATTGTTTTTGAAGGTGTTGATCCTGCACTACTACGTTATTGGCAATACAAAATTCATTTGAGCGTTCTGTTGTGTTGTTCAATATTATATGCACTATCGATTCAACTGATTTCCCTCAAGAGTAGTGCACGGCAATGGTCCGAGCAACGAGAATGCCGTATTTGATTTTGTGTTGCCCAACTCCCTTCAATTTATTAGTAACTCTCTCCACCAAGATTCAGTCTGATTCAGTGGATAAATAAGTAAAGTAAGTTCTAGATTATTTGCCAACAAATCTGAAAAATTCGTATCTGAAAGAAGTAGTATCCCTAGTCGAATCCTCTTACATTTGATGCATTTTTTGGAACGTATCATTAAAAAATGAAAATTCCAAAATTCTTTCAGCTTTCCAGTATTCACTACTCTGAAACTGATACACCACTGTACTGTACTCTTCAATCAGAATCTTCTAATGAGATTTACCATAATGTTAATATTTCTGATACTTTCTTGGGCAAGCAATGGTTTCTTGGTGATCCAGTTAATTTTTCTGTTAATTATTGTTTATCATGATGATCGATATCGAAAATGTTATGATAGAAATACTTCCTCTCATGAAAGTTTCATAAGAAAACAGGAATTTGAACGATGAAATCAGGAAAGGGTTGTTTAGAAAAAGTGAACGATGGCGAACACTGCAGTTCTCAAAGTATTAAAGTAAAAATACTCTAGACCGGAGAAATATATATTTTTGTATATATGTTTGAGTATTGATTCGCCAGTTAACTTGTTTAAAAGGTTCTTTTTAACTGACGAATGAGGCCAGCACGTAAACTTCGCTTGACGTTGACATGCAAAGGGCTTGATCCAGCTTCCGTAAATAAGGGAGACTTACTTCAGAGTTTGAACACTTTGAAACTCAAAAAGAGCTTCATATGCTATTAGTTTCAGAAAAATAATCAAGAAACTACAAGAGCCGGAATCCACTTGGAAGCTCGAACAAGGTTGTTGAATAAAAATAACTTGACAAGTCACATAAGAATCATCCCGCGAATGTTGTTGTTCAATATTATTGCTAGTAATATTGAAATCAACCCGCGAATGATGTTGTTTATAATTTTCCTATCACTAAGGATCGTGCATAATACGCCCACATCAATTTCTTCATGTAAATTAACAAAATAATCCATCTGCACCGTGGAAAAATGCAAAATGTAATTAATAATACTAGCCACATTCGGCCTTCTAATTTCTTTAATAACACGATATGATATTAAAAAAAGTGATCTCAGTTTTTTCCGTTGTATAGAAATGCAGCAAACAATGCTGTTTACTGAACAATGATGGAATACAGTACATTTCTCATCAAGTCAATAATTTTATAATGTTTTAGGGAATTTGTCAGAGTTCCAGAATCAGATAACCAATTCCTATGTGAAGGCGGCTGAGAAATTTTATGGAACCAATTAGAAATTTGTCTCTTCTATGGTTGATGAGATGAAAGGCAAAATATTTTAAAAAACATTATTTTCTTACTTGAAAAAAATAAATAAGATACCTAATTCTTGACTGGTATTTAAAACCATGTAATGATGCAGAGAATCCAATTTTGAGAAACAATGTACAGCAACTTTTCTGTTTTAAACTCACCCAAGCTTATTAATTATGTTTTAAAACAACACAAATTATTGTGTTTTTGAAGGAGACAAAAGTGAATTTTCTCAATACTATGGTCTAAATTGATTGATTTTAAACTGTTAGAATTACTCATTTCAGTCACTGATTAGAGTGACCTAAGGAGAGGGCGCCAAATACTGACCACTTGCACGGATAAGAATTTACTTTGGGGAATCCGTCAACAATAAAACAAAATTTTTTGCGATAAATTGAATTCATAGAACTGCTTGGGTGATTCCATCGGAGGGGCAATCATAATACGGATCAAATCGTGGAGCTATTTGTTTCACAACATGAGCTAAACGCCTCACTCGACAGCACATGGAAAGGGGAACGTGATACATGCATTGAAGGGGCATAGCAGGGATATGTGCGTGACTGGTGAAGGCATATACTGCTAAACGATGCCCACTAAAGGTGCAATGTCAACCGCTCAAACCGTTGAAAACATTATTGATAGCTGGAATACTACTCAGGTTAAAGACCCTAATATTTTATCAGCTCAAACTCTAAGTTCTTTGGAACCACATGTCTCCGTTTACTCACTTCAACACTATCGCTTTGGTCAGTTACGCGAATATTCAATTCAAATCTAGAGCTGAAAAGTTATGTCATTCAAGATTCAACGAAACTGATGCAAGGAGAATTAATTGAGAATTATATAGAGTTAAAGTCAGTGGTTTGACAACATCTTCTCTTTTCCTTTAATATGGTCAACTACCACAATATCACCTTCACAACTACTCGAAAAGTAATTGAGAAATATAACGTCGATACAATTATGTAACTTTACATATAGGTTGGATCATAGAATTGAATAATGATTCGATCCTAATTCTCTTTAGTTGAACTCACTTTAATTTCGGAGCAAATGGCAATTTGAATCACTTGACTCACAAATGCCAAAATATAACTATTCCTTTTTTCCCTAAAAAATCAAAATTTGTTTTCCATTCTTTCATTTATCACAAACCGATCGATTGGTACTTGAATTATTGATACCCCAATCAACTATTAGGTTGATTAACGGAGAACGCCGTTAATTTATCTAATTAAATGTCAAACTGTTCCAATCGTAGATAGGGAGTTAGTTTGAAAGTTTAATAATTGAATACGCTGTGATGACGCAAAGCAGCCGCAACAAAGGCTTTCTTGTTCAATTAAATCCTCACTTGTTTTCCTCATATATGTTCATAGAAATTGTGCCAGCGAATAACACATCAAGTATAAAGTGTCGGAAATATAACGGCTTCTACGTTTTACTCGAACCTATGCTCTAATCAGGGGCGGTCTGGCTCAGTTGGGGGCCCTCGGCTATGACTGATTGCGGGGCCCCTCCACCGGGGAGTCTGGGGGGGTATGGACTACCCCCCAGGGAGAGGGGGGTCCGAAAAATTTTGTATAAATTAATGCCTAATAACTGATTTTTACACAGTTTTGGAATATATAATATGTCTAAAAATTAGTGGTATTTGGTAGCTTATTATTAAAAAATATTTGTAATTTATATGAGAAAATACGTTTTTAAGTTTAAGCAAAAAGCCTGAAAATAAAATAACAAATCCTATGCGGTGCTAAATTTTAGAGGAAGTAAAATAAATAGGCTCTAGATATGTACAAAGAATATCAGTCCAATTAGTGCGGTGAAAGGTGTTGATGATTTATTACCGGTTTTGTTCGGCAGGCAGAACTGTAGGCCCTAATCTGGTCGTCGTCCTCAAGAGGGTTTCTGTATATGGTTGAGCGCGGTAATGTTATTTTAAATGGATTGTGTGTTATTACAATTAATTAATGTATATATTTTCGGCTATGGTGTAGTGATTTTGTAAAGTGCTTCAGTTTTAGTAGTCAACAATGTTTTGAAATTAAAAATTATGTTTTCAAATGAACTTTTTAAAAGAACTATAACTCATGTCTCCATTTATGGAAAATGAGGTTCTCTGGCGAAGTGGACAACCCTTGGGTCTCCCCACTATTAAAAGTCATACGCTAAATAATAATAATTAATGTATGGTCAGTGTCAGTGTTCAGTAGTAGTAGCCTAATACAAGAAACTGAGACCATGATAATGCTTATAATGTATGGTTTGGTCGGGGCCAGATTTAGGATCTGTGGGCCCCTAGGCTTAGCTTGCGGTGCGGGCCCCTATGGCGGGATCAGGGGGGTGTACCCTCTCAGCTAGGCGGGGGGTCCGGGGGCCCTCCCCCAGAAAATTTTGAAAAAATTACTACAAAATTGCGTTTGAGAAGGCCATTTTATGGTCTATTAAATGAGGAAATTCCTATTTTTTACATGAAATATTGATAATGACAGCCTATGATGAGTTATTGAAAACTCGTTCATTTGGAGATTGGGATGAAATTCAAATTCAAATCGTTTTATTCCGATTCACACAGAAATGCAAATACATCAAATAAATAAATTTATCAACAGTTTAGATAAAGAAAAAAACAAAAACAAAGGATAATGAAAAATAATTAAAGATAGAGTATTCTATATAAAATATTCTATGACACATATTAACATCCTGCACATACAAAAACAAAAATGAATAATTTTAAACTATACAACTCATTCTTTCAATGTTTCAGTCTTTACTAGCAAATCTTCACTTGCTTACTTTGCAAAATTGATCCCGATAGAATCACTGTTTCCATTTTCAAGCTGAAGTTTTTATTAAGTTCTCATTTTATTCATTCAAAGTTGAATTTGACTTCTATTAATTCAATATTTAATAAGTGCCAAACGACCAATTTTGTTAGTTTGGTAGTGTGAACTGCCAAAGCATATAACTTATTACATGCAAAAATTTATTATTACTATCAGAACAGCTTAGCAATATCTACAATTTCATACTTCCTGCCACGGTCATAAACAAAAATAGCTATCAATGATGGTGGACTGAAGAAGGATTTCTCCCGCCAGGGAAATTTTTTTCAGAAAAAGTACTACTCTAAAACTATACTTTTAAGCCTCATTATTTGATACTGTAATTAATAGTGTATTAATTTTTATTTATTAAGTATGCTGTATAATATGTAATTTTAAATAATTGTAAACTTAAGAAATAAAATATTTTTCTTTTTGGTATTTTTGTGGTGCGGGCCCCTAGGCGCGCGCCTAATTAGCCTCCCCTTGAATCCAGTACTGGATTTGGTAATGAGACTCGGGTACAATTATCGTGGTTTAAGCGCCTTTGCTTTGGTTTCTCAGAATTGAATATCACTTTATTGTTACCTTTTAACCTACGAAAAAACATATAAAGTTCAAGTGAGTTGGCAAAGGCATGCCTTACTTTTTGGGGGCCCCCTTCGGGGGCCCCTTTGCCTCGGGGCCCTCGGGGATCCCCAACCAGCCGACCTGGCCAGACCGCCCCTGGCTCTAATGAAAGTAGTAGAAAATCAGTAGTTTGCGGTATTAGAAGTTACTATAATAAGTATCAAACTATTAATATTGAAGTTCAGGATAGTTAGCTACGGAGTGTGAGAATTAGTAATACTATTCAGACAATAAATTAAACCTTTCAACAAGTTGGAAAACATTGCATCTCATTTTCCTTTATTTCTTCAAATTATCAAATAAAAATATTACATTTTCTAAGTTTGTCGTTGTTTGCGGGCGCAATCAACTTCTCTTGGCAATACATAAGTAGACTCAATGCTATTTCGCCTATACAAGATCACATAGACTATAGCCATAATCATAATCAAATCACTATCGCCGCAGTGATGGTCCAACAGAGTATGTTTTTCCATATCTTTGTCATATTCAGTCTTCAGGCTACTCTACAGGTCAATTTAAATACCAGCCTTTGTGTGAGGAATCTATTCATTGCGCACAGTCTGACGAGTAAGAACGGTCGGTCACCTGGAGGCGATGAATTCGCTATCATCTTACTTCATGAGAAATCATAAAATCGAATCAATTGAAACATTGAAAATCGGGTCCAAACGTTCCGTACCCTCTCATAAGAGTAGGTTTCTCAGTATTACTGCGGTGTATATGAAATTAATTGGGTTTACCAATGCCATACTTCACAAACATGTACTTCTCATTTACAAATTCATTCAACTGTGAGTCGTGGACTCGTGGTTATGATGTTGATAAATAAATAAATAACTCTATTACAGGAAAAAATACAACAAAATTATACAATTGGTAGTTTGGCATTTACAATTAAAAAATTCCAATCAAGTAATCATTATAAAAAAAACACCATAATGTACATAATCTGAAAACTGAATAAATTATTCCCTGTAAAAACAAGCCCAACAGATCCAATTAAAGGGCTTGTCAAACTAAATAATAAAACCACAACTAACAATCAAAATATACAAGATAAACAACTCGCATTAGAATCATAACTTAAAAGGAGCCTAGGATTCATTCATACAACTCAATTTAGAGGAAAAAAATGTAAGAGCAATATAAATAAATATAGTAAAAAAAAGACAATATCAGAATAAACACATGTTGGACTTATATCAGAAATATCTAATAAAGTTTTATAATGATAAATGATAAGTTTTACATGATAAATTTAGGACCGTACAAATGGGAAAAATCGTTGTACAACATTAATCACAAAAATCAGAGACAATTCATATAGTCGTTCCATAAAGAAACTTAATAAATTTATAACAGTACAAATCATTGATCATTAAAAGTAAGTACAAAAAACAATGGTACAAAACTAGCGTTCATTAGCAAATTCTCGAGAACATGCCTGTCTAAAACATTAAGGTGACATGGCAACATCAACACAACCTGACACGGAATTTAAGAGAGCAGCAGAGAAGCCGCATGATAAGCGGTACGTGTCATTCCAGGATAGGGCAGCCTGCTAGCGCGACCAGCAAATTGTATCATATCAATTGTATCATTGGTAAATTGTATCATATCATCCGGTTGATAGATTCATCGTATGAAATTAAATTATCCCATCAGACCTGTCTTCTGAGTCTCTCCTATATTAATTTAAGCGTTTGGATGTAAGGAAATTCCACGTAAAATTCGAAGATAGTTGGTCTCGAATATGTTTGTTGTTGAACACGTATTCGAAAAACACGTATTCGTTTCTGAATAAGAAATTGCACATGACATGATGCACACTTATCAAAATTGGATCATGGAACGGCAATGTGCTTCAAGGTATTTTTATGATTGCAGTATTACCACACGGTCAATCAATTGGCGTTTCAAGTAAATGCTTCAGTTTTGTATCATATATCACATGTATCTTCAAAGTATCTTCTTCTAATTCTAGTAATATACCGAAGATGATTCTGGGAAGTTCTAGAAATGACTATACTACTACTACTTAGCATTTTACTGACAACACTATTTTAGATTGGAAGCTACTAAAGGTATTTTACTGTCAACACTATCCTTACATTGAAAGCTATTCGAATGTTGATAATATTCAACAACATTGTTATCAATAATCGAATAGAGTCGTCACGATCTCGGAATGTGATCATGATAACTTTGTTATTTGAGATAGCCTAGTTACTAAACATTTAAAGTTCTGAACATTTAGTTATATCATCAAAATGAATCAAACTATCTATAGATCTTTAAGATTTCATATGAAGGGAGCATATCTCTCTAAATATGTGCAATGTTTCCAATTAATTTATCAATGTGCAGGAATAGAAACTTTGTTCATTAGAACACTTTTAGAACGATTAACACACGTATATTGAGATCATCATTCGAAACATAATTATTATTCAAGAAATTAATGTCAATAATTGAAATTACCAAAATCAATCTAGAAGATTATCATATGAATAAACCAGATCAAAACACAATTTTTTATTAATATTATAAAAGCTCAATATCGTCGATTAAAATTACCAAAATAGCACAAGAAGATATAAAGACTAAATCAAAATACGATTGTTTATAAAGGCTGATGACAGTAGGCTACAACAAGATTAACGTTATTGTGACTTGTGAAAATGTTGATAAAAATCACGCCCGAGTAATGATAGTGGCAGTTGAGTTGATGGCGGCAATTTGCATAGTCGATGACAACGGCTTGTCTTGATTACTATTACGAGGGAAAGGAAAAGTCGAGCGAGGAAAAGTGGTAGCGAGCTGGAAACCGAATGAGTAAAAGTGTAGCTGTTGACCCAAGGGCGGGTTGTCAATCACCTTCTATCACTCACTCTTTCATTCGTTTTTCTTCTCTCCACAATGACTTGACTAAGTAACAGATCGATCGGCGCTCACAAATGTCTTGGACGCGATCATCAGTGGCAGCCACTTTTCTGCACGCCAGCCGGTCATCGGTCTCGCAGCTGTCGTTCGTGGAGGCATCTCCATCGCAAAAACCAGGCGATGGTCAGACACACCCATTGCCATTCTTCTTTGATCAAGTCAACCTATAATTTTTGCATGTCTTATAGTGACTTTCTCACCTCTCAGCCCTCAATCAATAACTCATGCTGGTGGAAGATAGATTGAAAAATCTAAAATTGATTTCTATATAAAGTGCACATATAAGGGATAGCGTGAATCACTCTATACGACCTCAATTCCCAACCAAAGGCTATTGAATCTGAATAATATTTAATTTCTGAATCTGAGATTGCGTTTTGCCAGTGCAAAAAAAACTCACCCGAAACGGTTCAAATAAGATTGCATGAGATTAAGATTTATTAATTTAGGCCTACTGTGGGTATACATAATAAAAAAAAAAAATTATACATAATAATTATACATAATAATACAGTCGATTTTACTCGAGAGTTGGATTCTATCCCTGATTTCTCCTTATCGTTGGAGTAAGCGATCCTAAATCCTTATGGCTTTATAGCCTACTAACCGGCAGGCTAGCTTCGCTCGCCTTCCCCGCCTAGCCAGGGGGCTCCGCCCCCTGGACCCCCGACAGTATAGGCAGTGTAAGTAAGTCAAACAGGCTCGCTTCGCTCGCCTGCAAAACCTCTGTCAGTGTCAGCTGAGACAAACAGGCTCGCTCCGCTCGCCTGCAAATTCCGTTCACAAAGGATTCAAAATTTATTGAGCACAGCATTTCTACACCTAATCTGGACCTGTTCAACTGAATTCATCATTTTCTGCCAATTTGTTATAGAAAAATCTGAGAAAAACTCCAAAAATTCAGAAAAAAATAGTAAAACGCTAATATTGAGCATAACCTTGGGAAGTATATCGGACATAGTTTAAAAATTGATTCAATATCTTCCAAATAAGTTCATCTATAATCTTGCTTATCCATTGAATTTACTCCAAGGGTTGGTCGTATGAAGGCAGAAGATATGCAACCCGCAATACATCTACAATAAAAAAAACTGATACCTGGCATAATCTTGAACGGAATTCAAAAATATTTTAACACAACATTTCTAGACCTTATCTGAACCTGCCTACCAAATATCAACATTTCCTAGTGATTGGTTCTCGAAAAAATTGAGAAATCGCCTTCAAAACCTCTGCCAGTGTCATCTGAAGCAAACAGACTAGCTTTGCTCGCCTGTAAATTCCGTTCAGAAGGGATTCGAAATTTATTGAACACAGCATTTCTTGACCTAATCTGGACCTGTTTACCAAATGTCGAACTTTTCTGCCAATTTGTTCTCGGAAAATCTAAGAAAAACTCCGGAAAATAGTAAAACGCTAATATTGAGCGTAACCTTGGGAAGTATATCGGACATAGTTTAAAACTTGATTCAATATCTTCTAAATTACTCCACCTATAATCTCGCTGAACCATTGAATTTACACTAAGGATTGGTCGTAATAAGGCGGAAGATATGCAACCCGCAATACATAAACAATTTTGAAAACTTGATTACTGGTGTAATCTTGAACGGATTTAAAAAATATTTTAACACAACATTTCTAGACCTTATATGAACCTGTCCACCGAATATCAACATTTTTCACCGATTGGTTCTCGAAAAAATTAAGAAAACGCTGTAAAACTATAGAAAAACACAAATATTCAGCGTATCCTTGAAAATTTTTTGAAATCCGTTCTTAGCGCGCGTCTTAACTTCGCTTCGCTCACCTGCAAAACCTCTGTCACTGTAAGATTAGACAAACGGGCTCGCTTTGCTCGTCTGCAAATTCCGTTCAGAAGGGGTTCGAAATTCATTGAACACAGCATTTTTGACCTAATCTGGACCTGTTTACCAAATTAAAAAATTTTCTGCCAATTGGTTCTCGAAAAATGTGAGAAAAACTCCGAAAAATAGTTGAACGTTTATATTAAGCGTAACCTTGGGAAGTATATCGGAGTTTGAAACTTGATTCAATATCTTCTAAATTAGTTTATTTATAATCTCGCTGAACCATTGATTTTACAGTAAGGATTCGTCGTATCAAGGCGGAAGATATGCATCCCACATTACATTTACAATTTTGAAAAAGTGAATTTTGAAAAATGATTACTGGCGTACTCTTGAACGGATTTCAAAAATATTTTAACACAACTTTTCTAGACCTTATATGAACCTTCTTACCAAATATCAACATTTTCTACTGATTGATTCTCGAAAAAGTTGAGAAAACGCCTAAAAACTATAGAAAAACTCAAATATTTGGCGTATCCTCATGAAGTTTCTAAAATCCTTTCTTTGCGCGCGTCTAAACGTCCAACTATAATGCCTGCCAAATTTGAACGCATTCGTTTCAGTAGATTTTAAGTTCTGGTGATGAATGAATCAGTCAGTCAGTCAGTCAGTCAGTCAGTCAGTCAGTCAGTCAGTCAGTCAGTCAGTCAGTCAGTCAGTCAGTCAGTGCCATTTCGCTTTTATAGATATAGATAACTACCACAATATCACCTTCACAACTACTCAAAGAATGGAATAAAGTCTTTAGCCTATTGTGTCCGAAAAAACTAGAATTTGTTGAATACAAAATTGTTTTAGGAGAAATTCGATAAATTGAGAAAGCAAACCACTAAATTGAGTCTCATGTATTTGTTCATAATATTATATCAGTTTTGAATTTTCCTTCAATGTAATTTGTTTAAGTGGAAGAGGAGAATTCTATTTTACATTTCAGGCCACCATAGTCTAGAAATCACCTAAAAAGTTACTTTGACTTCCTTCTTTTTGAGATCATGAGTCATCACTAGTGATTTCCAGAAGTTTGAACTCTTATTCGTTTGGAAAACTTTGTAAATCTTCAATTAATATAATTAATTCATCTATAGAATATAAGGTTTGCGGTGTTACAGGACTGAAAATTGAATAGCATTTATGCAGAAGGGAGTTCTGGAGCGAGGGAATTCAAACTAGGTTGGGCTTTCCAGTCGCCACCACCCACACGAATTGCTGTGAACTAAATCTTGGGTCAAGCTAATTGGTGCATGGCTTAAGCATTAGACACGCGAACCAAAGCTAAGCACCAGACAGCTCCAGTTAGGCTGATTACTATCGACGTTGATAAATTCAATACTCAAATCAAATTATATTCTGACTCCATGCTTTCTAAAGAATTGCCACGGAGAGAGACGAAGCAAATTTCTGGTCCTTGCTTTTAAACCAACTGATATGAGTTTAGGATGGCGGGCAAAATTTCGGTTCCGTTTCTAGTCTACTACAATTCCTGTCAAAACGGAGCGTCGGACGAAAAAAATAATATTCTTGTTAGGAAATAAAATTGTCGAGAGAATGGTAACAAGTTTATTCCTCTACCTCCAGTAAAAATCGAGTTTCAATTTTTCTAGAGTATTTTCGGTTAATGTTTGCTTAAATCTTTTGACTCATTCATTTGAAGTGTGTAGCTAGCTGAAAATCCATCTGGGGATAATTTTGCCCTCTACGATTCGTGAACAAGTGGACCTTTCTTTCTCTGTGAAAAATTTATTGTATTTCAGAAAACCTATTTTATGGGGGGGGGATGTCTCTAAAACAAATTTGTACGTACTTGTAGCTGAAAACCTACTTTCCAACCTAAATTTGAGTTGTTTTTTGCTTATCAAGTAATAGTGCAAGATTATAAAGTTATTGACCATACTATATCACACCCATATCTGTATTTGTAGAATCGGCTTTGTGAAAGCCTCCTTCCATCCGAAATAAATTCTCTTTTATGAAGAGGCATCATCTCAACTTTCAGCAGAGCAATAAAAATAAAGGTAATTTGACGTCAAAATATCAATCTTGAGTATAGTTTCTTGTAACCGTCTGGAATGGAACTGTCAGTGTCTTGTCTCAATAACGGAAACGCTGCTCGATCGCAGCAGGATGTACTTTCTGCTAGATTAGGACGTCTCAGACTACGGAAGCATCCCCGGGGTGACTCAATCAAATTCCACTCCTCACTCTGAACTGTGAATGAGCGTCAATTCCCTCAAAAGAAATAGACCATAGTAAGTTGAATAAACTTTACAGGACTCAAATTGGTTCAATTGGAAATGGAAAATATTCGAGTGGGAAGAAAATGCATCCATCACTACGTCCAAACATATTATGCATCGTTTGAGTAGGACCTTGGATCCCAAGTGGAAATAAGATGAATCGCTCTGATAGAACTAGTGAACAAGATAATCTCAATAGTAAAAGGACTAGGACTATGATTCTTTGTGATGGACTAAGCCTATGCTTAGAAATTATTTCAATCCTCGCAATTTAAGTTGTATTCTTACCATGACATCAATTTCCAACCACAATATTATTTAATCGTTCACACCTCTCCATTATATACCCAATCTCATAAACTTTCTTTGTCAAATTACAATCAGACTTTGAATTCCAACTATTTGGGAGTTGATTATAAGAATACCAGCTTTGTTACAGGGGTTTCTTTTTTTGAAACATACAAGAAACATTTCTTGAATCATACTCTACGTACTTTAGTTACAAACGGTGGATACAAATACACTATCAAAGTGACTCGTGGTGGAGCTGAGAACTGGTGAAGATGGAAAAATTCTATTATCGACAATGTTTTTTGTAGGGTGAACGAAGGGAACACATCATACAAGACGATCATCTCCAGTGGAAGAAATAGATGTCGGAAAAATTTCCAGCTAACTATGATGGGGTTGTACACGCACAAAAGAAGTCACGTGATCGGTTTTCAGGAGGGAACACTAACGTCTCATGATAGCATTGGAAAAATGGGGGACAGAGGCCCCGTGTTGGTTATGTGAGAATCTCGTGCGGCCGGGAATTAGTTGCAGGAAGAGATAGCGGAAGGCCAGTCAGCTCGGGTGTCCTCACCCTAGCACTGGGGGAGATTTGAGCCTCTTTTAACCCCAATATTTACCCTCGAACTCAGTGTTTTTCCAGTGTGGTGGGTCGCCTCCACCGACGGCTAATTGCAGGCGACGCGAAGCCTTTTTTACAACCCGTAAAAAAGCCGTTTCAAGCCGATTTCGTTGATACGGCTGCAGCAAAACGAAACGGACAAGTTTCATGCTTGCACTGCACTCAACGTGTGCCAACCAATGCAGTTTCATTGGTTTATCGATCAGCTGTCATGGCGCTTTACAACTAGGAACGTGTCACGTTGCATGTTGATTATCATTAGTTTCTTGCTAGAGAGTTTTATTCCTCAAACGGTATTTCTTCATCTAAAGCGCACCTTGAAGTAATTTGAAAACACTGTTTTGAAAACATATCTGAGGAATGAGAAGGCAAAAGGATTCTAGCTAACTTGTTAAAACATTTCATGGTAATAATTATCTTATATCTTGGACTTTTCTACTTAAATTACCCTTGATCATCGAAAAACATTTCTCTATGATATCCAATATTACAAATTTTTCGTTGAATTTACTAGTGGAGAAATATAATTGTTCATTTTTGAGCTGAGTAGTATTTGAGTAATTAATCAGAGTAGTAATAACGTTCATAGTAATCAGGGTTATTCAAGTAGACATGATAATATCCCATGAATACCGCACACTGTAGTAAGAATGTCCCAAAGGTTTATTAGGCTACATTCATTCGAGTTCATTCATTATTCCTGTGATAACGGTACCGAAAAGTCTTCTCTAAGTTGCAATATCTACGATGGGCTCCTTCATAATTTTCCATGAACTTGCTTCAGTGTTGCAGTTATATTTCTATGTTTCACTTGAAGCTTATTGGAATGAGACTAGGCACTTATTGGAAATTGAATGAATAAGAAATGGAACCAATGAAGGTTTCTGAAAACAAGATAACTAACAAGTTCGAGTGCCTGATTGAATGATTAATTGTTGTAGAGAGAGACAAGAGGCAGATGAAGGAGACAGGAATAGCAGAGACTGGAGAACAGCCTGTTCATCCCTCCTCGTTCCCTATCCCGATCCCATCCCCAAGAGACAGCTCTCCACGCTCAGCCGAGTAAAACTCCTCTTTCGATCCGCCGATGATTAAATTTTATCTCTCTCCTACCTGAACGAGCATTCCACTGAGACTTAATCCACTGCAAAATTGCCATCAAAGTACAATGTCACATGTTACGGCGACAGACAACGCTACTGTAGTGGTCTGAAATTTCGCTCGTTTAATTTTCAATTTTTACTGTTGCTCGTTTGAGTTTTATGGTGATGTGAACTCGTTGCTTTTGATTCTGTTACTGGATTTCACTGCTTCTCGTTTTTGAGGAGCATATTGAGATTTCGCCACTAATTTCCAATCTGATTGGATTTGTAGAATGAAAGACTATTTATTATTAATAATTTGATGCATAAATTGACAAGATTTTCAGTCAAATGAAGAGTTTCATTCGAATAGGAGATTTTCCTTCAAACATTCAATAAACACTTTCGTGTTTTAATCAGTCATTTTAATTTAATCAATTCAATCAGATTATTCAAACAAGTCAATTAAAAAACAAATCAAATTGCTCTGAGGGAAGTTTCATTACTTTTTACTATAACAACAAATATACAGTTATTTATCTGCTAGTAATAATAAATACTGTATTAAGTTTCTGTGATGATGGTTCTAATGACAGCCTCATAAGAAAATTGCAATAGAACCAGGCGAAGTATGATCATACAACTCAATAAATCTGTAAACTATTTTTTCTGTTTTTTGTATTTTTACGATGGATACCGTATTAGAGTCAATTTTTATATCCACAGTACCATATCAATGAAGAATGCATAATATTACTAGAAACAATCATACAATGCACACGGAACTACATTATGCTGATGACTAACGTGTAAACACCCTCAAGGGAACAAATCATACTGTTGAATGCGATATCACGCAGCCAGCTATAACTGACCTTACCCATGATGAGAGATAGTAGCAATGCAATCAAATTTTGGGAGGGATGGCAATGAAGAATGTCACTGAACAGCGTTAAAAGCTCTCATTCTTGACAAATCAATCAATAGAGGTTTTGCAATATTTGGATTTTCATAGTGGTTGAGTAGTTTCGACAAGTTTTGGCTGGGAAATGTTCGTGGAAATTATCGACTATGGCTTGAGCAAGTTTCAATTCTATTCTAATTTCTTATTAAAACAATAACTCTCATTTCTCTTTTTCAACGATGAATGGTCAATGACATTCTTTGTTATAGATAATTTGAATCCATGTAACATAATGATCATCCACTTCAACCGCCGAATAAAAAAAAACGAAATTTTCCATACAAGAAAATATTTAATCATTCTATACAGCTCATGCGAAAGAATTGAGGGGAGCTAACCAAATTCTCAAGATTCAAGGGCAAGAATCAGGCTCTCCACTTGATATTCTAGAAACTTATCTGTATAACAATGCTCTATACAGTTTTACTCCGATTGATGATTAGTATTTTCATATTAATTCTGTTTATTCAACTGCATCTTGCTAATTAAACTACTCGTATCATTCAACTTCATTCAACTTCAGCTAATTTATTATATTCAATTTTATCATCCTAATTCAACTTTATTTTGTAAATTCAAATATGTATCTTGTAAATTCAATTGTATCTTGCTTCTGATATAATAATTTCTCCAAATAATCAATACAAGTACTGAATACTTCATCAAGCTCTTCTTTAATTTGCAATTAGGTTTTCCATCAGTATCTTGCTTATTCAAGTATTATTCAGTATCTTGTTAATTCAACTGATTATTTTTGTCTTACTTCATCTTACTTGCTCATTCAACCTTTTTCTATTCATTCAACTTCACGTGGCTTAATAATTTGTGTATCTAATTCGACTAATTCTTATAATTGGAATGATTCTTCTAATTCGACTAATTCTTCTAATTGGACTGATTCTTCCAATTCGACTAATTCTTCTAATTTGACTGTATCTCACTTGTTTACTTCACTGGCGGCTCGTACCCACGAAACAGGTGAAGTGCCCGTATCTTTTACTGTACAGCACTTCACCTGTTTCGTGGGCACGAACCGCCAGTTGAATTTCACATGTATATTACTAATAATGTACTTTTTCATGTGTTTTAAGGATGCCTCGCAACCTGACCTCGTCGGCGTTCATGAAGCCGTTCGTGGTGTTGGCGCTGCCCGGCATGTACCTGTTCTACAAGTACAACCAGTACAAGCGGCAGCAGCAGGAGCAGAATCGACGAAAAGTCACCGAACGTGAGCTCGCGCATCTCAACCACAAAATCGTAAGTCAAATATTGCCTACAATGAATTTTTGAATTGTTACATAATATTCAATTGAATCTATAATTCGTAGTATAGGTGACTTAATAAAATCAATAAATAATTAAAGCAAAATAGATTTTTTCATGAAATATTCTTACAGTTCTCCTTATCACGGCCGATTCCTATTACTTCTCAAATCGTTAATCGAATATTGCTCGCAATGTGTCATTTCCATCAATAAGACTAGTAGTATACAAAAAAGGTTTGGGAAAATTATCAAATATCCTAACACTTCTCCATCAAATATAAGGCTCAAATTCTATTCATATGGGGCTCCAATTTGTATCGTATTCCATCCACGGATTATATTTTCCAAGTCCAATATTGAAATGATAGCTTTCAGTTACCGGAAATCAGGATTTATAGATTGACAGAAGACAGTATATTGGTAATCAGAAGAAAGTGAAGAAGATATGAGGAGAGATAACAGAAAAGAGAGAAATAGTGCTGATTGACGGTCCAAACGAAATATTTTTTTCCCCAAAAAATTAGTAGTATAAAATCTCACCAGTAATCTATATTTTGTTGAATTTTCTGGATCGATATCCATCCTATATTATACATGATAAGAAGTATCTGAGAATCATTCAGAATTAAAGTTATTATAATTTGTCATCATAATTCTGCAATGAATCACTTCTTCGAAACTTTTGAATGTTTCCAAATGCGAGAGCGCTTGAGGGTCTTTCTGCTGGCCAGCTCTTTCTGGCTTTGTCAACTTGAGTAATTAGTGGCAAGAGTTTTTGGCAACAACGCAAAATAATTTTCAGTTCTAATTTTTCTCCGACATTGTCTGTGAAATGGCAACTGAACTCCTTACCATTTCCATTACGAATGATCAAACAAAAAAGAATATCACAAAAATATATATCTTACAATTAATTTTCCGTGAGAAATCTTAGTTATAGTTGACTGATATTCTAATACATGTATTATTATTATTATTAATAATCATCTTTTGACCACCTATAAAAGAGGTATGTAGATTCGTCAAAATATTAAGTCAATATACTTAGGATATTAGTTACTATATCCTAATCATTCTTAGTTGCTCATAATGAGCCGTAAATTCCTCAGTGGAATATGCGGAAATATTCAACAACTCATTTTCCAATTTTGTTTTAAAAATGTTACCGTTCAGTTCTTTCAGATGCATTGGTAAAGTATTGAACAATCTTATACCAGCGCTTTTTACTCCCCGTTGGTAAAGATTTGTACGGTGAACTCCGTCTCTCAGGTTGTGCCTGTATCGAGTTTCATAGCTATGAAATGCCTCTCCAGTATTAAACTCGTGCTGGTGTCTCTTAATAAAACATATAGTTTCGAAAATGTATAAATTAGGCAATGGAAGGATTTTTAATTCCTTAAAAATAGGCCGGCAACTAGTCCGTCTTGTTTCTCCAGTCATTACTCTCAATGCCCATTTCTGTAGTTTGAATATTTGAATAACATCACTTGAATTCCCCCAGAAAACTATGCCAAATGTCAAAAGGGAGTGGAATAATGAAAAATAAACCTGTCTGAGCGTTTCTTTTTTGAGAAGTGATTTTAGATGTCTGATGGCAAAAATTGCAGAGCTAAGTTTTCCCTTTAAGTATGCCAAATGTGGTTTCCATGAAATATCTGAATCTACAACTATTCTAAGTACTTTTATGTCTTTAACAGACTCTATGTCGCGGTTTCCTATCCTCAAATTAGCCCCTCTTGACGTCCTGAATGAGATTTCTCTAGTTTTACTATAATTTAAGCTCAGCATATTTGCAGCTAGCCAATTATCTTATTTGTGAAGAGCTTCATGACATTGTGAATCCATATTAGATTGACTCTCATTTTTTAGTAGAATACTGACGTCGTCCGCATACAAAACGCAGTGAGCTGGATCAAGATGAGAGGGTAAATCATTAATGTACAGTAAAAATAGTAAAGGACCTAAAACAGTACCCTGAGGTACTCCGCTTCTTGTTTTTAACCATTTAAAACTATACATACTTGGGTGAGATTCAATAACAACCCTCTGATATCTATCTTCAAAATATGACTTGAACCATTTCAAAACCGGACCCTGAAAACCATAGAATTTGAGCTTTTCCAATAGAATTTCTTCATTTACTAGGTCGAACGCCTTTGATAAATCTGCTATAACACCACAAACCTTTAATCTACTATCCACCGAAGTCAGCACCTCATTCATCAAAGAAAAAACAGCATCATTTATAGAAAATCCCGGTCTAAATCCAAATTGTTTGGGAGACAGCAAACCAACGCTATTCAAATACTTCCTTAATCGCCTCAATATTACATATTCGAAATTTTTTTAAAAAACAGGCGGATTAGCGACAGGACGATAGTTTTTAGGAAGGTCATTATTTTCTTTTTTATGAATTGGAGTAATTTTTGAAAGCTTAAGTTTTGAAGGTAGATATCCAGTCTGCATTGAACTATTGAAAATGAATGTAAGTGGCTTCAAAATCGATATGGCTGATTGTTTAACTAAATAATTTGATATATTTTGGCAATCATAAGATTTTCTATTTTTTAATGACTTTATTGTTTCCTGAAGTTCTTCAGAGTTCAATGGTTCAAAATAATTTAGTTTTGAAGTGCTGGTACGGCAAGTGTTAACATCTAAAAAATTTCGGAAGTTAATATTATTATGCTGTGTTATCTCTCTCTGGATAGATAATGGCGTATTTATGAAATATTTATTTAAGAGGTCAGCAGCTTCTTTTCCCGTTTTGACAATTCCAGTATCAGTAGCTATAATAGTATCTGATTTAGTAATTTTACTCTTAGATGTTTCATTTTTTATTAATGTCCAAATGGCTTTAGTTTGGTTACTAGAACTATATATATACCTATTGGCAGCTATTTTTTTCGCTGTTTTTAAAACCTTCCTGTATATACTCTTATATAGTCTATAATAGGATGTAAAGCCAAAATAACGAATGCCATTTTCAGTGATAATATGGATCATTGAATCTCTCATAATTGGGTTCTTTAGTAGAGAATTCATTGTTTTCAACTTATCTCCAGATACTTTTAAGCCCCGCGTAATCCATGATAGCTGTTGTTTTTTCATAATTTTTGCTGGTCTTTCCGGAACAGAGCTATTACAATGATTAATGTAAGTGGACAAAATTAAGTGGATTAATGTATGTTGAGTCGATTATGTGATATAACGGCATTCTTCTCTAATCACAATTCTTATAATCTGTATCGACATAAATCTCAATTGTGATTAATCTCTCGATATAGCAACACGGCAAGACTTCATGAAAATACATTTAATTGACAAATCGCCACAAATTTACGCGAGAAAAACACATTTTTACAGGAAGATGAATGTAACACAGCAATCTGAACGAATATAAGAGTCGAATCATAAGAATGATGTTCTATTAATGATATTGACAATGATGGATTTCCAAAAGCTTAAATTCCCATACCTAAATTTACCGATTTATTGGGTCGTAGATTCGAATTGAGTTCAGTCAATGTTTGACCATTCAGCACTGGCAACTGCTTTTGCCTGTTTAGCATCCTCCTTCAGTCGCACAGTAGCCTTCAACAGCAGAGCCATTTCTTGATCGGTGAGAGGAGGCAATGTCGCTTTTGATTTCACTCCTTCTGGACCAAACTGGACAGGCATCCCCAAATACCTGGAAGTTGACGATTATTTTTTATCCTTTCTCATTATCTATGGATTGGATAGTTTAAATCATAGTTTGAGAGTTGATCAGTATAATATGCTGAAGATGTTGAATAATAAAGTGGATTACTAATATGGAGTTGTATAAAATATTTTGATTCATGTGGTTAACATTATATTAATCCTGTATCAAAATTATCTTGCTTGTGGAAATCAATTTCTATTGATTTTCTTATTTTCATTTAAATAGAAAACATTTGATATTCGAAGGGAAAGTTTGATTAAAGTTTCACTTTAAATTCAGTTTCACTTCCACTTCGTTGAATGGTTGATTCGACAGAGTGGTTTATTCAAATTAACAACTCATCATTGAAGTGAAATGCAGCAAAATGAAAGGTGAATGAACGGAAGGAATTGATGAAAATATTGTCACAAAATGAAATTGATTCCAACACCCTTGTAGACTCACCTGTCCGATGACTATTCCTAAAAATATACTTCTATTATGCTAATATGGATTATAAAGCTTTTCGTCTGAATTAAACAAAGATCAATCAGATACAATTTCTTGTCTTATTATTATGATAGTTGTTTCATAACTCATCACAGCCAACTTGTTTTTTGATGACAAGAAATAATTTCCAAATATTTCATTGTAAAAACATCAAATTTCAGAATATGAAACGTGAACATTCACTATAAGATTCTATATTTGCGGAAAAATTTCAGTTTCTAACAAAACGTTTGCTGGTATAATCAAATTGGGATGAGGCAATGAATCTGTTATGCGTTTCAAACGAACAGTTACTTACTTGATGCTGGGCAGCACTTGCGACTTGAGAAAGACGGATCGCGGCGGTCGCGAGATGGAAAAGCGGGCGCTGACAATGTCTAGAACGAGTTCGGCTGCGGCCAGGGCGGGAGCCAGCGCCTGCGGAAGTCCGCCTTGTCCCACCGCCACCCGCTCACTAGCCATCCGCACAGAATCCACTATCAGCTCTGAATCTCTCTGGAAACAATACAAGAAATGAGCTTCTAATCTCTCTGGGAACTAGCCTATACAACAAATCAGCTCGGAATCTTTCTGCAAACAACACATTTAGTAGAAATTGCGTGTTATTCGTTGAATTTATTAACTGTCACTTTTAATAGAAGTTTATCGGTAATAGGTCATATGAAGAATTTTATTTGTGGTTAGAAAATTTAGAATCTCGATTAAGCGAACTTAATCGAAATAGTCTACACAAAGAAGGAAGGGAAGAAAGGAAGAGTAACTTGAAATAGAAAGAAGAGCGATTTTCGACAAGAAGTAGTCTATTTTTGTTGCATCTATGATTTGATAAGTAAAATAATTAGTCCTATCATGTTCAATATTCATGAGATCAAGGTACATCTCAGATCAATGTGTGGCGAGACGTTTAGAAATAATTGAATTACAGTCTACAGTCTACAGCCACAAAAACCAAATGGCGATAATAATGATATTGTAAACCTCTTCTCCTTGGAAGCTGAGCATTCGCTTGACGTCTTGATCTCGTGAAGTTTTCTCTTCAATGGGCCAAAACAACAACAACAACATAAAGCATTCTCAGGTGATTCTGGGTTTTTGAGAACAAGAAAATTGCCAATTAGAGAACTTCATATCTCTCGATCAGTATTTTCATATTTTATATTTTTTCGAGAAGATACAATCAGAAAGATATAGCCTATACAAATTTATCAAATTTTCTACTTGATTCCATAAACGAGGAAAACCCTTTCCATTCGATACATTACGTGATAACGTCTTATGCACCTTCTTGAAAGGAGTACGAACTGAAAAATTATGAATGACTAGCGCATAATATACCTCTGAGAATTCGTTTTGTGGTGACGCCTGCGAGAGAACAGGCACGACAGTGTCGGAGCAGCATCCGCCCACGACGGGCACCCTGGCGCATCCGGCGGGCAAGTGCAGCATCTGTGTGACCAGCGTCGCGGCGCTCATCTCGTGCTGTCCCATCGGCGCCATTATCTGGCCCTTGTCTTCTATGCCCAGTTTCTCGAATAACTAGGGATACAGAGGTATAACTTAATTAATATTATTCCAAGAGATACATGCAGAATAATAAACATTTATCCATTTAAGAGTGGATGGTAGTGGACGGCAAACTGCCGAACGGCAAAATCAAGCCCCATAAGAACAATGTAATTTTTATCAATCTCTTGGAACAGATAGAGCCTCTATTTATGGACAGAATTTCACTTTCTTTATGTCATTGGAAAGAGAATTCCATTCTCCAGGGGCGTAACTTTTCACTTTTTCGATTTTAAGTTTAGTTCAATAATTAGAGTTCAATACTTTTTCAGTTAATTATACAATAATTATTAAAATAAACTTTAAATTGAAAAAGTGGAAAGTTACGCTCCTGGAGAATTGAATTCTCTTTCCAATGACATAAATATCGTGAAATTCTGTCCATAAATAGAGGGTCTATCTGTTCCAAGAGATTGATAAAAATTACATTGTTCTTATGGGGCTTGATTCTGCCGTTCGGCAGTTTGCCGTCTACTACTGCCCACTCTTAATAAGATTACTTTTAGTTTCAGAGCTGTCGCCAAAAAGTTGGGTGGATTTCTAGTTGATGGCTGTAGGTATCCTTTGCAATTGATGGTTAGTTTATAAGGGTAAGGAATGCGCGTGTGTAAGTCTGGTCGAGCAAAGAAGACATTCTGGCAAGATGGGGGAATGACTCCACCTTAGTCAATATTAATCCAAAAGTTATAAATTTTGTTTTAAATTGTAGAAACAATTCTCATCTACAATTTGAGACGAAACTTATAATTTTTGAAACAATATTGACCGAACTGGAGTCATTTTCCATCTTGCCAGAATGACTTCTTTTCTCGACTAGACTACTCAGTTGGCTAGTTGGGCACTCAACAACACTATCACCTTCAATTCAAGTTCAGTCCTCTCAAAATTCATCACTGATTCAGTTCAAACTCAAGCATTTACCTACAGTTGAATTATTTATACTTTTTAGTTGGTTAGTAAATTGAAGTAAGGGATGAGCATTTGCTACCATGGATACAAGGGGTACGTTGCGCGTGCCGGGCGGCGTGAGTACAACGAGTGTGGCGCGCGGGTTGTGGTGCGCACAGTCGTAGGCGGAGTCGACCAGCGAGGCCATGTTCTTCTTGAACACGGCGCCCTTGCTCTCGCCCGGCAGCCCGTAGTCACCTCCGGCCAGCACTATCACGTCCACGTCCTGAAAATCAAACGCAAAATGATTTCACATTAGTTATGATACATTCGATATTTGGTTACCAATAATATTAGATTCTTAGTTCTGACTATTTTTTTTTAATTACTTGTTAGTACAGAAGGAAAGAAAAAGAGCTTGTTAGTTACCAGCTTGTTACAACCCAGCATTGAAAAATTTATAGAGATTTGAAAACCATTATAGAATTGGGTATCCAATACAAAAAACACTGACAAATTACAAAAAAAAACCACAAGCAACACGTTGGGGTGAGCTGAAAAGAATGAGAGAAGGAAAAATAACTAGCCAAGTATGGTTTCTCATCAAATTGGAGGGTGGAAAAGGAAGACGTGGGGAGAGATATGAACTATGGAGGAAGAAAGGAATCAGCAGAAAAGGAAAGCAAAAAGCATTTATAAATTGATGAAGTTTGATTATCAGAGAATACTTTCTTACTTTGCGGCAAGAAATCAATTCCATCGACTATTTTCGGTACTAAGATATGGAAACTCCAACTAGGCCTATTAGAATATCCGTCTCTGCCCAGGATACCGGGATCATCGAAAGTGATTGAAAATGAACGATTATAGTTATGATGGTAGTTAGAACGATGAACGAGAACGATGGTAGTTAGTTCCAGGATAACGAAAAATATAAAAAACTAGAAACTGTAGATTTGTGATTATTGTATGGGTTGAGAATTGATTACATTTTTACATAAAAAAATATATGAAGAAAATTAGAAGACTCAAGGAGATCACTAAAATACATTAATAAATCGTTTCTCTCACATTTATCGTGAGATCATGAATGGTATATCATGAATCCGAATACTACATCTTGAAATACCATGATTATTGTAATTTAACTAGAGCTAGTAAATGCGAACCTTTTCACAAATTTGAGACAATTTGGAAAACTCAATTTTCCTCTACAGGAATTCAAATTGAAAGTCAGTCGTAAGTGTTACTTACTGCCAAAGCAACACCGAGCTGACAATGTCCATAGTAGGGTTTGACGTGGGTGACAGTGTCGATCAGCGACAAGTCATCGGTCAGCTGCTTGGCAGCCTGCTTCGAGTCGAACAGTCGCAGCTCGTCAATCAAACAGGAGCGCTTCAGTTCAAGCATCAGGCTGGGGGTGAGGGGCGAGTTGCCCACCACGCACACCTTGGCATTGGGCGGCATTTTCACTTCGCTAGCACCAATCACTGGTTCCGGTTTGCACAACTCGCTCACGAGTCTGATTCCTGCCGGTAACTGATTGGCGGTCCTCCTCATCGCTGACATATGTCTCAATCTAAAATTATTTTTGTAACTCTGTTTAGGTTATTCATAATTTTTATAATTTTCATTCTATTTTTCTAAAATTTTCATTATTTGAAATAAATATTCATACGATATGAAGTATTGAATTGTGAGGAGGATTAGAATCATAACTTTTATCACTAACTTTTTTAGAAAAGTTATAAACTTATTTATTCAATCATTCATGAACTTGAATATGAACCATTCGTTTAAACTTAAACTCATTCACTGAACATTCATAAACAATAATCAAATTGAAATCAGTGTTAGATTTATTTATAGATGGAGGTGAATGAGCTTATTTCCAGCAATGTGCTGTATGTATGATGATAAACAAAAAAATAATCCTACGATCTCTCATTTATAGAATTTTTATAGGATACATGCGATGATGATACCATAGACTAAATAATAATGATCATAATTATTATGTTTGATGATACTATGATCTGATTTTTACAACTTGATTTGCGCGACTCTACCTAAATGAGGTGAAGCTCTCCTGATTTGAACAATTAAGAAATTGATGTAAATATTCGAGATTGTACTTGTGAATATTTTAGCCTAAAATATGCACAAGTACAGTATGAAATATTTACATCAATTTCTTAATTGTTCAAATGAGGAGAGCTTTACCTCTAACATTGCGATTACTTACAGTAGATTGATTCGAATTATTGAGATTTGAGGTTATATTAGTTTACTGGGAAAGTACAACTTTCTTCATTTAACACTAAAATTATACTCACGCTTGCATTTCCCTAACTTTTGCTTAGATTTCTAAGAAGATCGTCTACAAGGGAGTTTACTTGTAAATCTATGACAGAATAACTTCAAATTCATGAATTTTAGACGGCTATTGCTTGTTGTTTTGAATTATTTATCAATAGAGTTCATCTGATTCTATCAATCAGCTGCCTTTAAAAGAATGCAAAGCAGAACTTCTTCCTCAATATCTTTTTTCATCCGTCTAAGGCAGGTATTACACGGTAATATTTCTATGATCATATTTGATCATATGGAAAGAGACAAAAATATGATTTCGTATTTTCATCTCTTTCCATATGATCAACTATGATCATAGAACTATTATCGTGTAATACCGGCCTAAGAAGAATATCATTCGAATAGAATATAGACTGTATGAGTATAGAATATATCAGACTGATTATACAGTCTATATAGTATAGAAACTCTCTATAAAGAGTTTGATCCATCATACTGATATGGAGACTTTACTCACTTTATCAATCGTTAATAAGTTTATGAGTATCAGTTAGTATGTGAATCATTTAATACGAATTTTTTACTTTCATAGTTACTTTGGTCCATTCACGATGGCTTGAGACGAGATAAACAAAAGCTCTGCATGTGTGTGTGTGTGCGACTAGAGTGGCTTCTTTTTAGCCACGACATAAACAAGTCACAGCAATGCCGAAATCCCGAATTATGCTGTCGGGACTGTAAAAAAAGCATTGAAATAGAAGCTTTTACTATAATTTTTTGTCCATTTTAGGTTCATGCAGTTGAGAGACAACCGAAACAAGCAATTTCCAAATGTGTGTCTCTAAAAAATATTACTTGAAGATACTCATCCTGAATTGCTTACAACCAAATTCGGGATTTCGGCATTGCTGTGACTTGTTTATGTCGTGGCTAAAAAGAAGCCACTCTAGTCGCACACACACACACATGCAGAGCTTCTGTTTATCTCGTCTTAAGCCATCGTGAATGGACTATAGTGTTATGTGCTTTTGATGTTATTATGTAATCTCATAACTCCTAACATAACAGCTTAAAACGTTGGAAATTGATAGCTTGCATACATAGTTGTAGCAAAAAATTAAGGTGGTTGGCGAATGACATCTATGAATTCTCAGCTCTGTGAGGACAGTCAGTACTTAATTACTGCTTCATACCGTTCTAGAAGAGTTCAGAATTGGTAACAATGATTCGTCAACCGCCTTCATTTTTGGCACCAGTTATAATTATTATTCTTGCCGCTTATTTTTTGTAATGGGTCAGTATATACATATATATGAGATCAAGTTTTATATTATTATATTAGTATATATGCATAAACAGTACACATACTCAAGAGTATATGAGTCTATTACAAGCCTACACTCTTTTTTATATAAGAATTATCTATACCTCACTATTCCAAACAAAGATGACATCTTTGAAAAAATAATAATCGATTGAACCAAGTTGCAAGAGAAGCGAACATGATTCATACAAATAAAATTTGCTGATGAATAACTGAAATAAGAAAGAAAAAGAGCTATGAAAAATCCCTTGGTGTTGTAAATATGTGTACAATACTCGTTTATGAGTTCATATTACAATAGTGCAAATGTGAGTGATTGTAAAAAGCTTGCCAGTTTTAATGAGAAAAAGTGAATGAGGCTTCCCTTTTATAGCAGCAACTAACCTTCCAGCATTAAGACTAAAACTTGATAGCACTTTTCTTTGTACTTTTAATACTTGGGCAAAGAATAGCCACTTTTCTGGTGTAGACCCTGAACCAAGTCGTTGTTATTTGTGAGGATAATCTACTTCTACTCCTCACTAAATAGTCTTTATTGCAGAATGCTTTTAAGAGCTGAAATCGCTCTCTATGTATACTAAACCTTACTAATACTGAATGGGATATTTCTGGTACATTGCATATTCGAAGTGCTACTAGGAAAAATATGGGTGCTTTATCGGCATTGAACTTATTTCCGAGAAACTTTCCTTCTCAAAATGCATCGTTTATATTTATATTGATGTATGGAAGAAGAAGTGGTTGCTTTTGTAGTGAGGGAATAGAATTGTAAATTAGGCTGGAGAGATTCTTATCTTTGTTATAAGTAATGACAAGAAGAAGTTTTGTCAAATGTAGGGGTTTTATTAGAAAACTCGTTTTTAAGATTCCTATAATAGACATCTTTCGTTTATTTTATCAGTTATTAAAGAGGGGAGGAGAAATATTTTTCAAGACGTTATCCTACAATTCTAATTAATTCTGTATTTATTCTTAGAACTTACAACTCGAAATTCAACTTTTCCACAGGTTTGACAGATCTTGAGTTCGTTTTACCTTATTATTTTGGTAATATAATTGGCATCATATTATGGCAATAAATATATAAATCACTATCCTTAACTCTGTGATAACACTGAATTGGAATATAGATCCTTAATAATAGCAATCACTCAGTTAAGTCAGTAAGTCAAGAATAAGTTGAATAGTCAGTATCAAAAAATAGCCTAATTGAATATTGTTTATTTGCAGAGATAATAGAATCTCACGTATCGATCTATTTCCGATCCATAACTTTTGTCTGAGTTAATTTCTTATCAGGCCCTTATCACTCTCTGTGTAGCGCACTGAACAGTCCAATCTGGGTCTTCGCCGAGAGATTCTATTACTGGCAGCACTCCGCCTCCCCAGTCGTGAATCGTAGCTCGTACATTTAATTGCCACCATTCTTATCAACACCCACCCCTTCACTTCGCTTCTGACAACGGCACAAATCAAAGTTCTCGCAGTCAAACTCAACGAACAAAAGATAAGCGAAATTTGTCTGGCACGTCTTTTATATTATGAACATTGAATTTTTCACCCTACTTGATGAGTTCTATTGATAGCGCGATATTTTTATCACGATTAATGTCAATCTCGATGATTCTCGGAACTGGATTTGAAGAAATTTGATGACATTCTCCATTATCGTGAATGAATCTGTGAGATTTGTATCCTTCTTTCTTCTTCCCCCCTATAGTAGTTTCGAATGAGATATTTTTTCAAGTAGATGTATTAGAGGATGATTCCGTGACGTACCGGAACCTCCAATTTTTTCAAATTGAGCACTGATAATTATCAAATTTCAGTCATGGTTTGAAGCTTATTCCAACTGGGAATGATCAGAAACTCTTTACTTATTTTAGAGTAGAATGAATTTTCAAGCTGAACTTGTTGAGGTTGGAGGTTGAATTTCTCATAGTCTTCATTTTATTCGCTATGTAGCTAATTTCATAATTAAAGTTTCTTTTGAACGATGTTAGAGCACTGGCGGCTTAGGGCTCTATAAAAAGGGGGTAGACGTACGCCATTCTGTGGTCAACTTTTAGCGTCAGGTTTGAATTCATCCAATTCGACAGTCAAACATATGATTAATGATAAAAATTGTGTTGGAAAAAATAATACTCACTTCACAGAGCATTGAATTTCCAGTCCAGCAATTTTCAATTCAAAATTTTAACCTTGATTCATCTTCCTGCATCTGGCAAATTTGTATTTTTTTAATTTTAGTTTTATGATAAAAATTGTTATATTTTTTGCAATTTGATGCTAAGCAATATGAAGCATTTTATATGACAAATTAACCTCCAAGATTTCAAAACAATAACTTAATAAACTTGATAAACATCTGTTGATCGTCTCTATCATAAAAAATATTTATATGAATTCAAACCTGGCGCTAAAAGTTGACCACAGAATGGCGGACCGTGCATCTACCCCCTTTTTAAAGAGCCCTATGGCGGCTCGTGTCTACAAAACATTTGAAGTGCTGTGCTGTACAATAAAAGATACGAGTACTTTACCTGTTTCGTGGGCACGAGCCCCCAGTGTGTTATAGAGTCCTATAAAGTCCAACTATAATTTTATAATTTACTAGCTACATAAGTGAATAGATCCAAGCTTTCCGTTCTTAATTTTGTAATAATTATGTAAATTATACAGTATAATGCCTTATTTTATTCCATGGATTCAGTGGTATAATCACAAATTTTTCACAGCTCCATCTTAATCTGAGAGAATAAAGGTTTTCTGAATTGATCTACAGTCATAATATTGCTCCAATATTGTCGAATTGATCATTGGAATCATTATCGATCTCACAGTTCTCTAATTCTCTTGTATCAAAATAAATGATCATTTTCAACGAAAAATATATTACTATTAATCATCACTCCACTACACAGTTCCAAATTTACTGTTATAATCACTTTTCACAAAATAACATTTTTCGCGTTCAATGGAGTTTATTGCTTGATTTTATTATAGCTGTATTCCGCAGATATTAAATCGGAGTGGAACTGATAGAGTATACAGTATCATCAATTCAAATGGCCTGAGCTATTGTTAGTACTGTAATAGAAACCTGGTATGAGTGTTGAGCCAGTGCATTGATTATACGATTAATGGACGAGCAGAATGCGATGATCACATTGCAACAGCGTTTCCGACCGATTAATTGGAATTGACGAAATACTCCGATTGAGTTTGTAGGTGACAAGAGCAACGACGACAGACATGTAGATTGCAGAGGTCTTCAGAGACTATTTACACAGAGCATGGTCATTTCAAATTGATGAAGGAATAATCTAGACGACAATGGAAAAAGAAAAACGATTCTATATCATCAAACTATGTATGAGCTTAGCATCAGTATTACTGTAATAGTCTTGTATCATGTAACAAGAAGAGTTCCATGGTGATCACTGCAAAAAGAAAAATTGTTCGAGAATACGAATACTTGTATAATATAAATATATTATATGTCTTGTAAAAACGATTTTTCCGATAATCCTTCTGTGGACATACTCTTTGAATTTTATGAAAAAATATGAAATTGGTATGTGTTCAACAAGAACAAGAAGAATTCAAAATTCTCTGTCGTATATGAGAAACATCACAAACAAATTTAATTATTCTTATTACAGTGGATATAAGATTATTTTGTACCTATACTGCTCATATTATTCAAAGAGTTTCCGTTTCAATTGGCTTGAGCCTGGAAGCGATGGACACTTTGTCAAAAGTGAATCAATTTATATAAATATATGATTTATAGTTTTATATAAATTAATTTATAATCTAAAAATATAAATTTAATAAATAAATAAATACTAACAACCAAATACTAAAACGGTTCTAGTGAGAGCTTGAAATTTATCATGAAATCTTTGACCACACTTTATTGTGAGATAAGGTTTGTCGCTTAGATTTTGCACAACAAACGTGCCTTTGAAGTGGTGGAATGACAGCTGAATGCCTGAAATTATAGTTGATGTTTCGTTCGTGTCGGAACTGTCCGGACAGCACCAGCAACTGAATTAAGACGAGGAGATAAGACATGTTTGCTCTTCTGCTCTTCTTGCTCATTCCCTCTCCTGCTCTCGGACATTCACGTCATCAGTTTGTCGGACAGCACTCGAGAGATTAGTCTACATCTCGGGAGACCAAACAACCCTCCATCACGCCCCATACCAACCCTCCCTTCCTAAACCTCCTCGTCTCACGAACCCTCGACACTAAAGGCTTTGTGAAAGGCTGGTGACCACGCTTGATCCTATCTCTGAAATAAGAGTGGTGATCCTAATTCAAATTGTCTCTGGGAAATGGAGGCATTATGATTCTGAGAGGGAATCTTTTCGAGAATTTCGTGACAGGCATATTTCTATTCTCTTCCAAACAAAGTTCACAATTCATTCTCAGTTTCTAATCAAGTTAGTATAGGCTATGCTATAGAAAGAGAATTCGTTGGTTTTAAAACAAATAATTCCTTCTTAATATTACATTTTATCAAATAGATTCTACTTAATCTATAGATCTAGATCTAGTTGGTTGAATATAAAATTTTTCCCATATAGAACAAAATATTAAATCCACAAATTATTGTTTTCTCCAAATGAATCTTTTTATTTCAGCATTTAAATTCTCATCGCCTCATTATTTGGATCTGCCATTTTCATTTCACTCTCGAATAGCGTGATGCTCCAATCTTACTATTTTATCGTTTTATTATTGCCTTATCATGTTTTATCCCTCGAACACATTGAATTATTTGAATACTGAGCTAACATCCAAGCAGGAAGTAGTCTAGACAATATTCAAATTTTATCACATTGATTTGATTTGATGATTAACTAAAATGTGTAATATTGCAGAACTATGAATTGCAATTTTATTCGTGAGACTTCTCTAATCACCAAACAAACCATTTATACAATGTACTATTGAAATGACTTTTATAAATATTATTGTCTCTAGCGCTAGTAATCAAGTTTGTAATATTCTTTTAAGAACCAAATCATTTCAAACTATTTTTTTCTACTAGCCTACTCTCCTCATCAATCTTTGACGTAGACTGAATAAAAAATCATCAAGATTGCAGAGTTCAATTCATTGTTCGAACGCTTTATCTCTTAATCTCTCATTAGGTAGAATTAAATGCGAACTAGATTTTCAACAATGAAATTCTTAAAGGAAAATGAGCTTCTCTCGAAGATTGGATTTTCAGCTCGGAGACTTGCAATACAATCTCCACTTGATGCAGTCAATTAGGTTGCGGATATTGTAGCGAAAACACAAGTGAGTCTCTTTCCTGCTCTGTCGCTTTTAAACGACCTAAAGCTGCAGGAGAGAAAACCAATGTACAGTACTGCTATAGCCTACTCCTTAGAGGGGAAGCACAACTGGCTGCCTGGTTGCAGACCTCTCTTTGCCAGGCGCAACTACTTTAACAATCCAACTCGAAACCACTAAACAAGCTTCTCTCTACCTCAAACACCCTGTTCCTTCTCTTCTTGTCTTTCTAGATAGCCTGATATCCAGTATCTGTTCGAATTACAGCCGCATGCTTCCAGTTCTCTAACATTGTGTACAAACGCCTAAATATGTTACCCTTAGTAACCTCTTTCACTTTCGAATATCTTCTGTTTAGAAAAGTTCACGAAGCATATCAGCTCTCTCTCACATGTAATTTTCAGTGTTTTTAGTTTAAAAATCATTCTTCAACAAGAGATACTTTCAGGCACCATTGGCCCAGTTTTGGAACACTTGTAAGTTTAGTAAGGCACGTTTGCATGATATTATCATCATGCTCTTGTTCACTACGAAACTAATTTTTTTTATTTCATGATGTTTTATGATGATAATGATGATGATGATTATCTTATTTTGAGACAATATACCTAAAAATTGGAAGAGATCTATTTCATTGGATTTTTCAATCATCGTTCATCATTTCTCAATCGTTCATCTACTTCACTTATTCATTGCTGGATTGCCCATTTATTGCCCTAATATCAGGATACGTCTGAATCTTTCTTTAAAAATTAATTTTTTATTCATTCAGCCCATTGGTTCCTATTACATAATTTGATTACTAATAAAAAATTCGATTTGAGAAAAAACTCAATAATTCACATTAAGGGCAAGACCTAGTACAAGATCACTATAATCCCAACCATATCATGAAGTTATGAGGACGTAAGTTATTCTATGGTTATGCTTCATTCGAAGGAAATCACGCATAATATTCAGGAAGTTATAACCCGAGGCTCATTTGAAAAGCATATTAACCTCTTGAACACATTTAAGGGCTGAATGATTTTGTGGCTAAGCTTAGTAATAAAATTTATAGCGTGAGTAACTTTGAGAAACAAAAGCAAGCTTTTTTCACGTTTCATTGGCTATACTAGCAGGGAAACATTATTCATACACTATTTCATTCTTCATGGATGTAGAATTCCTCCAACGATTAATACTTGAAATAGACAGTGATGGTGGTTGATTTTATAAACATATCATCATCATCGTTCCTAAAACAATTGAAATATTTTGATTCTCTAATTATTATCAAGGAGAGGGAAATTCAATTCGATATTTATGTTTCATTCAACTTGAATACGTGAATATGCCGCGAAGCAAATGAAACTTATAAGACTTATATAGTCACTGTAATTGAAATCTACACAAACCAACACATTACTGGATACTTGTTTTTTATACACTTTTTTAGAGCTGCATCCGCTTTCAATATTGACCTAAAACACATAGGCTAGTAGTCTATCCAGACTACTCATTATTTCTATTTTAAAAAGTACTGTTTATTCATTCACCATGCATTACCTTCCAAATTCTATGAGACGTTCAGATGTGTTCAGTTTTCTGTTGTTCTATTAGCCTGAAAGAGACAGCGCTGATCTGTATAGATAACGTGACGTCATTTCCCTAGACTCTCTGACCCATTCCTGACCACTCCCTTGAGGAGATCCTGTCTCTCCTGCATCACCAAACAAAGAGCACTCCCTTCACAACTGATGGCCTACCAATTGGAACTAGAGACTTTTTCACTGCAACTGTTTTCAATTGTTTTTTTATTCTTTGTGAAAAATATGTTTTTTTTCTTAGGTTACAACCCGACGTAACAGGATAAAGCTATTAAATATGTGTTAATTCTTAGATATTCAAGATTATTCCTTACGTAAAAGATTGAAAGATTCTAGAAAAATTGAGTTTGAATCTCATTCACTTAGACTTAGAGGATAAATCTCATTTCTACTGAGAATAATATAGTTTTAGAAGTTTGATGAAACTGATTATCGGATTCATTACAAAACGTCACTGGCGGCTCGTACCCACGAAACAGGTGATGTGCTTTACAGTAAAGAGATACGGTAAATAGATACAGTAAAAAGATACGAGCACTTTACCTGTTTCGTGGGTACGCCCCTTAGAGGGGTTCACAGGCGAGTCGTGCGCCTTTACGGCCCTTCCGCCTCCGTCTCTAGGGGTGCTGGTGCAGTAGGTTGCTTTATGGCTGCGTGACTTGTACCCACGCGGCTTGTCGTGCTCCTCTGCATTGGCTCCGGTGGAAGTTTCGGTCCGGTGAGATGGTGGGTGGCTCCCTTGGTCGGTCCTGCGTCGAGAGTCGGAGCTGATCGTGGGGCCCCTGTCTTACGTAGTGAACGGGATTTCATCTTCTTTCCGAAACGCGTGCTCTGGTTCCTACTGCCCTCTTTCCTTGGGGAGGGTGGACACTAGGAATGACTGTCCCGCACCTGGCTGGAGTGCGGGTCAGAAGAAATAAGACGTTTTTTTCAAGCCTCTTGACAGCTGAGGGGAAAATGTCTCCCCGACAAAGTGTCTCTCCGACAGCCATTTCCCTTTTAAAGCCAGTTTTTAGGAGACCGGTTGACGGCGACAACTGGTCTCCTTTCCAAGCAGGTTTTAGAAGGTGCTCCGCTGACGCGGATACACTTTGACGGCAGCGCTCCAGGGGAATGGTTGTCGGGCACGGGCCCGACAGCCAGTCTCCTTCTTTCTAGTAGGGGAACAGATGTCGGGTATACACTTTGACGGCAACGCTCTAGGGGTCCCGTTGTCGGTTGCGATCCCGACAAACTGTCCCCTCATAACACCACATGAAATCACAATTCCGATTGGGTCTATTTTAATGCATTTCATTTAAAAAAATGCACTATTGGTCTTGCCAATCGAAAATTTATGATGTGATATATTTTTACACGTTTTCGAGTCCCTAGAACACAAATTTGATGTCCGTTGAAATTCATATATGTATAGTGCAATGAAAATTTTGAAAAATCACTACAAATCGACCAAAATCGTTTTTCGGTTTGAAAATTGGTGTGTATAATACCCTTATTATGCCCTACAATTTGAGCCATCAACGAAACAAATCCAATAAAAAATGGCGGAGAAAATGGCAAATAATATGCCAAAAATGGTATTTTTCATGGGTTTTTCGAAAACGGCACCTTTGAATAATTCAATTTATACCCTGAATAGCTCATTACAAGTCATATGATTTGAGCTATCATAGAATTGCATTTGAAATGCACTCTTTCCGACCGCCAGCTGCCGAAGCGAATTTGTTTGAAAATTAGAAATGAAGTCACATGAATAGAATTGTTACAGTCACCAAGTTTCATGTCTTTTCATTTTAATAGAATTAGCCATAATCCCAACTAATGGAATCGAGCGAAAATCGGATCTACGTATTGGAATAATAATAGAACGAATAATAGTTTGAATGTGTATGATGCTAACAAACCAGCATCAAGTACTAGATAGATACTAGATAACTAGATTACTAGTTATCTTTTATTTAGCTGATATTCATGACTTTTTTTAATATACTTATTGATATTCTTTTACAATATCAATGTCATCACTTCAAAAGTTATGAAATGGTTTGAAATCAAGTTAGACGTATTTCATGAAGGGAACACGAATAGTAGATCTATGTTCGTTTTTATCAATGTATAAAATTGCATTTGTTGAACGAGCGAAGCGAGTCAAACGATCAATTCGTTGTCTGTCTTTTCGTAAGTTCGTTCGTTTGTGTGTTCGACAATAATTCACGAACGCCTTCTTTAATCAGCTTCAAATTCAAAACATATTCTTCGAACCTTTATACAGGTCAAGTTCGTTGGACAATGAAATCGACCGACTTATCATCCTTTTTCAGGAAAGAATGACAATATTATCTTGAGAAATAATAATGTTCTTAAATCAGGAACTTTCATGTGAAGTCATAAATTGATATCTAGTTTGAACATGTGATAGAAGTCTTTATTTTAACAGCTGACAATAGGCGACAAATTTGAATATTATTCTACCATCTATATCTATAAAAGCGAAATGGCACTGACTTATTCATTCATTCATTCATCACCAGACCTAAAATCCACTGAACCGAATGCGTTCAAATTCATGTTCAGTTGGACGTTTAGCGCTAAGAACGGATTTTTAAACTTTTCATACGATACGTAACTTTCATACGATTTAGGATACGCCAAATATTTTAGTTTTTCTAGAGTTTTTCGGCCTTTTCCTAATTTTTTTCGAGAACCAATCGGTAGAAAATGTTGATACTTGGCGGGCAGGTTCAGATAAGGACTAGAAATGTTGTGTTGAAATATTTTTGCAATCCGTTCAAGATTACGCCAGTAATAAGGTTTTCAAAATTGTAGATGTGTTGCGGGTTGCATATCTTCCGCCTTGATACGACCAATCCTTAATGTAAATTCAATGGTTCAACAAGATTATAGATTAACTAATTTGGAAGATATTGCATCAAGTTTCAAACTATGTCCAATATACTTCCCAAGGTTACGCTTAATATTAGTGTTTTACTATTTTTTCTGAATTTTCTGAGTTTTTCTTAGATTTTTCTAGAACAAATTGGCATAAAATGCTGAAATTAGGTAAACAGGTCCATATTAGGTGTAGAAATGCTGTGCTCAATAAATTTCGAATCCCTTCTGAACGGAGTTTGCAGGCGAGCGAAGCGAGCCCTCAGCTGACACTGACAGAGGTTTTGCAGGCGAGCGAAGCGGTTCCATGTTTTGATCATCCAAACTGATAAAATGACAGCCGTGCTTTATTTGATTTATCCGAATGAATTTACTGAACTATTGCAAAATACCATATATTTGAAAGAAGCTCTAATTGGGGAATTAGCAAATAGATGAGTTGAATATATTATATTAACTAATGTTATTAACATAACGGTGTAAACGTGGCTTTAGTATTGCAAGATATAGGTAAAGAAAGATATAGCTCAGGAGCACAACGGGAGAGGGAAGAATGATGGTATCGTGCCTAATGAGAGTCCATCGTGAATTAAAAAAAAAGAAGGACCAAAGAGTATTGGATAAGTTCAAAAAGAATCATTCAACTGAAAATAAGTTAAAATGTTTTATTTTACCTTGAATAACCTAGGAATTCACCTTGATTAACCTAGGAATTCACCTTGATTAACCTAGGAATTCACCTTGATTAACCTATGAATTCACCTTGGACTTTGGATTTGCTGGAATGTTATCAAAACTATAATTATTTTGAATCCAGGGTTTTCTGCACTCTAGACACACATTTCGCAATAATATCATACAGAGCTAAGACGCCATTCCTAGTAATGAAATTTAATGTTGATATATTATTTGTATTGAACAACTTTGCAAGGTGATTAAATATATCTGTATTCTAAACACCCACCCACCCACCGAGTGTTTGGAGGAGATTCAATCTTTTAGGTATTATGATTCTTTGTATACTTAATCGAATACCTGAGAGTCCTTGTGAAAAATATAGAATTTCATGAACTGGCGTTTGAAATACATTCAGTTTCTATAAATCATTAGATATTAATCAATTGATATCAACATATAATACTATAGATTTTGAAAACTCCATATTCTTTTACAAGAATTATTCCGTTACTTTGAAAGTTTGTAACTTTGAATTGTGAATTTTTTCATTCGTACTTCAAAATCCCTCAAGGCGAAATTAAGTTCTCTTAAATTTGAGACCAAATTCACACTTCTATGTCCAGTGGTTCATGGCCACCACAGACATAAATTTCTAAACACGTAGGCTCTATTGTACTCTGGGCGCCGGTAGCAATTATTCCAGCTCGTTGCATACGATTTTTTTGTTTTCTAGGTGGTGTCAAAACATCCGTTGTTGTAAAATAAACAACGGTCCTCTATAATCTTTGCTATCCGATGACTTCTATGATGACTTCCATCTCACCTTCTGTCCCATTCTGAGGGCTGCCCCAGAAATCTTTTGTGTCAATAACAAAGAGCTTCAACACAATAGATGTTTCAATAACAGTAGTTGAGAATTATTGTTTTACCAGAATCCTATCCAATTCTCAACTTCTACCTACATAGTTTTGATGAATAACGTGATATGTGCTTCATGTAAAATTCAATATTTTCATTCAATATGTATAACTATCACATTCACAACTACTGGTACTCAACAAGTGAAAGTTATCAATGCTTGGAAAAAGTAGAAGAAATTATTACTGCTTAATGATACAATATTCGATAATATCAGAAGGCATTGAATTCTCGATTTTGCAAATGAAATTTTCTAGGAGTAACTTAGGCTATTCCTACTGTGAAAAAATACTATCGCATGTTGTGTACAGTCAAGTAAGGTTTTCCTATTTCATGCTTTAAAATACGAAATAAAGAAATACTAATAAATTATTTTTGATATTCCTTATAAGATTTATAGTTTTTATATTCTCATTACAATTTCTGTGCTAAATCTCCCCTCACACCAACTATCGATCAATCTACCTATTTGCTCATCCTATGTACCCGAAATCGATTGTAGGTCAACACTGTCCATATCAGGTTCCGTACATGTAAAGTTCATTACCCTTACCCTGTAGACTGTAGACCATCACCACATGTTCATTAAGAAATATTTTTGAAGGAAGCAGACATTGACATAATAAGCAGAATCTAGACACTGAGATACTACTTCCAATTCTAAAAATAATACATCCTGCCCATTCACTGAATTCAACAATCTATCTGGACTCCCACGCTCCACAGATACAGTACTATGGGGTTTTCCAACTCAACAACCCTAATTAGCGATGAGAACAGCTCCCTAGTCTGGTCTAGGTAGAGGCCTGTCGAAAATAGCATCTATTCTTTAATCTCAAAACGAACATCCAAAACTTAATGATCCGTACATTGATCTATCCAATTGTACATTGTTTGGTTTAGTGCAAGGGTAGTGGACGTGTTATTTTTTGAATTATTAGTAGCAGCAGTATATGAGTGTCAAGATTCTGCCTATGTTGAGTATCTCATTAATAACTTGAGGTTACTACGAGCTAACTCATTCACTCTCATTGGTTATTTGGGCTGAAAGGAATAATAGTACACAGTAGAATATTATGTTGATTTTTAATGACTGAATAATTTCTAGTTACTCCCTGGAATGTCACCTATTGTTCGAGCTTATTAGAGGTATTTAATTGGCTGAGCGAAAGTAATGATTTGCGAATTCAGAATTCTTATAGAGTGGGAACGTAAAATAACAGTAATTTAAAAAATATATAAATACTTCTTCAAACAAACCAAAAAGAAGAAAATAACTTTCTTGATCACACTATTAGTTAATAGAAATTCTCTCTCTTATATTTCTTTAAAAAGTATTCAAATACAACTCATACGTTAATAGGAATTCCCTCTCTTATATTTAAAAAAAAAATTCAAATACAACTCAAAGGAAAAAATTGTGGCTCGAAACTAGAATTTTAAAAGTATTTATTGAGCAAATATTTCTACTTTTTAAAGCTTAATTTGTCTTGAGACACACTTTTTTCGTTTGAGTTGTATTTGAATACTTTTTTCAGAAATATAAGAGAGGCCTATTAACCAATAGTGTGATCAAGAAAGTTATTTTATTCTTTTTAGTGCATTTAAAAAAGTGTTTATATTTTTTCAAAATTAGGCTACTATTATACTGTTATTTTCATCTTTTACTTTTCATTTTAAATTATGACCGAATTATAAAATTTTAAGCGGAATAACCCAGAAGCGAGTCCTAGAACACAGAGACTTTGGAGTTGAAAGCCAAAAAATATAATTACTTAATTATGATGTGTACAGCTGATAAACACATAACTTACTTTTGAAACTTTTAAAAGTGATGGAATTCGCTCAACACCTGATTCACTAATCAATACACAGGTAAATGAATTGTCGCATTTCAAATTTCATTTATTCAATTGGAAAACAAATTAACACCGAATCCAATGAAAACTTTGCTTAAATTGTAGATGTAGTGTCGGATAGTAGGCTACCAATCAACTTGTAAAAACCAGAGCTCTATGTGGCCTATGAACCGAGATATAATCGAAAATATATGGCATGCTCTTTTGCAAGACAGAGTAACTATATTTAAAAAAGAACAAAAAAGTTTTTTGACTCTTGTTCATATTACGTAATTACCAATACTAAGATTTCAACTTGCGCTTTGCGGCTTGGCAGGGCGTTAACATCCCTTGCACCCGCGTTGGACAAGATCTTTCAATTAAGTTAAATAGTGTTCATGATTCACTCAAGGATAAAATGTGAGGTTTTTTAATCAGCCTGTACACTACACCTACAGTATTGAGCATTTGAAGATTTCCACACCAATCACTTCCAGTTTTACTTTTACCTTCCACCTAAAATTAGCGAAACATTGAACTTCGCGTAAACAAGAAAGTTGAAAATCTTTACTATATTGGAGTGATTTTCTGTGAAAAACAGATATTCGCCTTTAAACTTTCGTTGGACAAATCCCGTGAAATGTTTTTAAACGGTGCTCAACGCAGTTTTTTACGTTCTATCTGATGCAGAGGAGCATGTTACAAAAAAGCCTATTTCAATTTAGTTAGTTTATTTTATTGGTAACCTAGTTATTTTAAGTCTATTTCAATTCTCGCGTTATCTATTTTTCCATAGACTTTGGTTATAGTCCCTGAGAGATGAATAATTGATTTCATATTCATATCTCTTATGATTCACTAAGATAATAGAAATACTATCGTGTGATACAATTCATTATGATTCACTAAGATAATAGAAATACTATCGTGTGATACTAACCATAATCATAATTATGGATAGGCCTTATTAGGCCTATCAAAAAATTACGAAATTAGAGGATGAAAATATAAACATGAAGTTGACAAAATTTCCTTGGTCAAATTTGGTAGAGTATATTTCAAATTAGGCTTTATAGCCATTCCATACAGGCTTTAAAGTCTCATTCATTTCTCTTGTCGTGATTCTCACAGTTAAAATCAAATTGTTTTGATTGTAACTTACCTGCCTTTTTACTGGTGAAAATTATTCTTTCATTCATTCATGTGTAGGAATTTGGGGAGAGAAATATACTGTTTCTTTTAATGTTTGCAGTCGTGTCAATCACAACATTAACAAGCTTTTCTTCTAATAATCAAATTCATAGAATGTGTTAAGCAGTGTGATTGTAGCCCTACTACTTTCCCGCCTGCTATAGTCTGTCCAAGCAAGAAGACCCTGTAGGTGAAAATTCGGTCAATATTGGTTCAAAAATGATCGATTTGGTGTCGATCATAGGAAACATTCTGATCTACAATTTGAGACCAAATCGATATTTGTTGAAAAAATATTGACCGAGCTGGAGTCATTTTCTCATATTGCCAGAGGGTCTTCTTTGCTTGGACAGACTATACAAGCTGGTGTTGATGCCCAATAGGGGAACGGATGTCGGGGAGACACTTTGTCGGCAGCGCTTGAGGGGAATCGTTGTCGGGCACGATCCCGACAGCAAGTCTCCTTCGTTCGACCAGGGGAATGGATGTCGGGGAGACACTTTGTCGGCAGCGCTCAAGGGGAATAGTTGTCGGGCACGATCCCGACAGCGAGTATCCTTCGTTCTAGCAGGGGAACGGATGTCGGGGAGACACTTTGTCGGCACTGGCATATTTTCAGCAGGGTACTGGTTGACGCCTGCGGTCAAAACCAAGAGGGGAACGGTTGTCGGGGAGACACCTTGACGGCGATCCGTTACGGAGGCGTGCCATTGGGACTCGCCTTGATTCCCCCTAGGGACGCAGGCGGAACATGTAGGACCCACCTTGATCCCCCTGAAACTAAGCCAGTTACGGAGGCATGCCCTGAACTCGCCTTGATTCCCAACCTAGTTACGGGGCGGACCATAGGACATTGCCTTGATTCCCCCTGTGGTTGACCGGGGTCGCTGTAACTGGCTTAGTTTCAGGGGGATCAAGGTGGGTCCTACATGTTCCGCCTGCGTCCCTAGGGGGAATCAAGGCGAGTCCCAATGGCACGCCTCCGTAACTGTGGTGCTAGCTCCACCTGGAGCTATGCTCTGGTATGCTAAAGCAGGTACAGAGGGCTCTGGGTGGGTCGGCCGGTAGAGGTTATCCATGTTTCGTGGGTACGAGCCGCCAGTGCAAAAAGTTCTGTGGAAGTCACTATATTGGCACAATTGAAGATTATTATTGCTTGGCCCTAAGAATCAGAAATAATTGAAAGTAATTCAGGTAGCTGCAATTGTAGAAGAGACAGTAAATAACTGTGAAAGTCTAGTTATTAAAAAGAGAGAGAAACGCATGCTTGATGTATAGATGTATGAATTCATAAGTAAATTGAATGCATAGATTTCAAGAAAGTATGAATTCAATTTGATCTCAGTTACTTCTCAGACTAAAGGCTTGAAAGTGTAATATTCCAGTTATGACTAATTTAGTGATCGAATGCTAGAATGGAAAATAGTGTGAGTATTGTAATACATGTGAATTTAAATAGATGAGAGCACTCTCATTTTTTATTTAGCACATCAAGTGAAAACTTTGTCCTTTTTTCAATGCTTGCAATGCTGGGTAGTGTATACAAACAGTTTAAAGTAAGACTAATACTGTATCTTTATCGATGAAAAGTACTCACAAACTCAACAACTTTCACATCACTAACAACAAGAGTTTTACACTCTTTGAGAAGAAATTTTCACACTTGGAAAGATACATGCTTCTGCTGAATAAAACACAACTGAAGTGGGGGAAAAATGTCACCAATGGTCGTAAAAGTTGACAAAAAGTAGGAATTTCATTATTTGGCCTGCTCTGTACTCTCATCTGCCGGTGAACTCATAAGTCTTTGTGGTGGCACAGGGAGGTGAGGGGGTTAGAGGTTCAGTAGGAAAACGTAATGACTACAATGGCTGGATAATTCAGTAGCTGGAGAATGCGAGACTGTGTTTACGTCCTGCAATATCCGTGCCAACTTTCCACCACACCGCTTCGAATAACATTCCATTTGTTTGACTCTTTTATAGAAAGGAAAGGATGGATTCACAGATCAATATCACAAGGAGCGAACAACATTCCTACCAAGTTCAGAACTTCAAAAACGATGCGGAAATCAATACATTTATGAAATACAATCTGGATTTCAAAGAATATCAATCTCAATCATTAGATCGAAATATAGAGGCTCAGTATGTTGATTGTATAATCAGACAGAGTGTCTCTATAGATCAAAAGATTACTTTCTCTTTCTGTTAACCTTCCAGAGAATATTATACCACGGATTTTCTGGATAGAAGTCTGAAATAACTTATTTTTGGCGATTCAGAGATGATGCTAGATAGATGATGATAGATTTAACTGGATTACTAGAGTATGATAAGGGCATTGCTGATAAAAATTAAAAACACACGATGTTCATGTTCATTCATCTGAACCTGAAAATGAAAATAATATAGCAGTGTATTAAAGATAATATTGCTGTTTCTGAGAGACGATAATAACATACGTTATTATACACTATGCAGTAAAGATCGAGTCACGCACCTTGGCGAGTAGAAAAGGGTGAAGATTTATCACCATCTTTATTAGATTCTCGCTGCTCAAAATGAGAAAAGGTGGGCATCACGGAAACAATGAAAGTAAGATGAAAGAGAAATATAGGAGAGTGAGTAACGATGAGAGAAAGAAAATCAATGGCAACGTGGAGAGGAGAGAGAATAAACACATGATTATATCAAACGTTCAAGTTCACACCGTGAATAAATTAGAGGAGTTGTATCGTTCGCTTTGTTTCTGTTGGGAGGAAGAGAGAAACTTTCAGTTTTCATGCGAAAACGTTTTCCGCTTCCCGTACTGCCTAAAAGATACAGAGCAAGTCTTTTTCGTGCATAATACATGCAACGAGCGGGGAGTCATGTATCGGCATTGCTGTTTGGTTGGGAGGGGGAAGGAAGACCAGGTTTAAGCATCCGTTGAGTCCCCCTGGGTGGGAAAAGGGGAAGGGAGCAATCTAGGTGAGGAAAGTAACTTGAATGTGGCTCCGAATAATATCTTGCGAGGGGTTGAGTATGGTCGACATTTAAATTGTGGGGTTGGTGGGGGGTATGGTTCCTGGCCTGGGAGAATCAGCAGCTCTTTGGTGCTATGGTGACGTCATGGTTTGGGGATGGGGGAGAGGTGGATATTGCCAAGTGCGTCGTTTGGTAAAAGGGAGGATATTGTTGGCCGGCTGCCAGAACCCCCTTGCCGTTTCCCCCGAGTTGGAGTCTCCTCTCGTTGCGGTACCCCGCGACTCCATTGGCCAGTCCGCTCTAACTTGTCGCTAGCGTTTAGATTCTCGCGGGCATCTCGCCGCTGCAGCACTCTCCCCGAGGGTGAACGCCTCTCTCGTCAAATGCAACAACAATCGATCATCATTGATTGTGATCGTCAAAGGTCGATCCGATCCAAAGCGAATAAATTATTCAGTCGAGTACGAGTACAACAACATTGTTGTGAAGAGCAAACACCTTTGTCCTGGTCGTTCCATGAGAGCGCTCAGTTTTTATGTCTTTTTGCAAGTGGGATACGGTGTTTCTCTCCACTCTCAAAGTCACGTTGTTGTTGATAGTATTGGAGCCTTTGATGTGCAATACTTGTACCCTACTAACCTACATGATCTGTCCAAGTATCAATAAACAATGGAGATTTTTCTTAGAAAATGCTGGATACAAAGTTACAAACACCATTCTTCATTCATAATCCACCAGTGATCGAGACAAACGGTCAATTCGAAAATTAATTATTCCATCATGAATAAATACTAGAATCTTACATATTTTTCAAGTGATGGAGACAATTGGTCTATCCGAATATTAATTATTCCATCAAAAATAAATACTAGAATCTTTCATATATTTCAAGTGTTTATTGGTCACAAATGAATGTTCCAAGTGTTTGAAAGTTTACATTAACTTGATGTGGGAAAATAAGGGAAAAACACTCCTTCCAACCATCGTCAAAAAATATTTACGATTATCAATCGTAACAACAGCCGATTTAGTCACACTATCCGAAAATTGTTGTGTGTGCATTGGTCAATTGCAATAATTAACATTCTATGCTACTTTTCATGTATGAGTAAAATGTCTTGAAACATTATATTGCAGTTGAGCTGTAGTTCCCGACTATTTTCTAATCATTCTATTCTAGTGTGCTCCAGTACTTTTTTGACATCGTCGAATGAATTATTTCAATTTGACGATGTTTAGAAAAATGAGGCTTTCAAGTTCCATTCCAGTGTGCATCAGGGCTTTTTTTACTTCTCCAGATTCCATCTTACGACTGTGATTCAAGGTTTAGTAATTATTACGTTACATGTGAGAGAAGAGGTGCACATTATACACAGTATGAAAAATAGAAAAAGAAGAATACGCGGGGAATCCTCTAAAGTGAAAAAATAGGTTCAGGATATTGAATAAAATCCTATATAAGTGGAATGTTCTATTTTAATTTTGCATATGAATCAATTACATATTTTCAACTGAGGCAATGTACCTTACGAACTTATATAAATTGATTATAAATATTATGGTTCAAACCCAATACTGAAATATCAACAATCGGTTGATCAGCTATCTTAGTGTTTCTTTTATTTCAAGGCTACTTTTATCATTGTTTTTATTAATTAATTGTTTTTTTTTTAATAATAATCAGAGTACCCTTTCCAATTTTTCTATTAAATAATTGTAAAGGGTACTGTGATTATTATTTGAAATAAAAAATATCAACAATCGGCTATTTACAAATATTATTCACGTCTTTTGAACATTATTGACATATTTCATTATGGAGGAGCCCATATTCAAAATCTCAAAATATAAAATAATAAAAATGAAGCAACTTGTGTTGAAACCTCCTAAACATTGCCATTCCAATATGGCATTCAAACTCATTTAACTATTATTATATAGTTTAAAAGAATAAATATTCCCGATCATCATTCATCCTCTTTATTATATTTCTAATTTTAAGTTATCAGGTACTGAGATCCAAATTGTATTCGCCCAAGAAAAATGCTCTACATTTCTCTTTTTGTTTTTATCAATTTACCTAATGCCTATTTTATGGTAACAATGTTGATTTCTGGTGATACATCTTACAAGTCCTTGAGCAAGTAGGTAACATTAGGCTCTAAATGAGCCACTTTACACTTGAGTTCACTTTGAATAGAAATCACAACACTATACTCGAGTTGTCATCATTCCCTACACCTGTCTACAATATGAGAATCCTAGAATCATTTGCCATTTCTGGTTCCCAGGAGTGATTCAGGAGTCGATATTCCATAGGGCGCAACCTGATTTGTCTTCAGGTAGAATTTTCCTCGTAAACTGGAAAAGCAAATAAAAATTATTAGTTTAATTTTATCGATATTCGTTTTACTGTTCAAGTTACACATTCATATTTCTAGACAATCATCAAAAGAATGACTCAATTTATTATTTGATATTTGAAGATGGAAGATTCTTCTCGAATTATTAGAGAATTATAACGAAGTTGTTGGAGAACTTTTAACAAGCGAAGCTGATTTTCTTTACTGTTAAGGAAGGCAAATGTATAGAAGGGAGAGTTTGAATTGAAACTTTCCAATGTCTTGCAAATTTGACTAATTCACTCTGTATGAATTGTATAGCAGACTCAGCAGAATAGTTTCAAACACAAATAGATGTATAACAAAGATAAAAGATGCTTAATTCCATCGATTTATGTTATTGATGGAAAACTTTACAGGTACTGTCTTATTTGATGAATATCGTTTAAAAAGGACCACGAACCGCAATAATGAGTCATGAATGGCTGGAAAGTGAAGCATATAAGTTATGAAATAAGCATTGGAAGAGGAATTACTACTCATCCATCAAATTGGATATGTGAATGTTCAAACTAAATGTAGGATGGAGCCAAAAGTGTTATTTTCTATTCCTCTATTCCGCTCTGCCCATACCGTGTGAGAATTTATTCATTTCACATTGATGCACGTGGAACAACCTATAAGTGAGCAGCACCGATCACTTGAGAGAAATTTTATTTTTGTGGTAATACTGGTGATAATGATGAGCACTTACCTCATTTGCATACACCACGATTTATGGAGTCCGATTTTTGAGTTGTTATAAATTCTATCAAGTTGAAATAGCTTGACAAACCAAGTTCTGATAAAAATAGTAGAATTTATGAGGACGGCATGAAATCAGACGTCCAAAAATCATGGTGTGCAACGGGGTTTATATTGGCTTAAAGAAACAAGGGACCAATTCTATTTAAACCGGAGAAAGCTCAGATCAATTGGAATCAAAGAATATGTTATTCTCTCCAATTGGAGACAATTCTCTCCTATTCTATGTTATTCTCTCCTCAAGACAATAAAATGGACCGCAATCGTTCTACAAATTGGACTGCTAAATGAGGAGACACTATATTGTCATTAGAGAAGATACTTTTGTCTTCACTACAGTCTACACGTCTCCTGAAGACAATAAAGAAAACAAATAAGGATTGAAAATATGGAAATAATACATTACGCCACAAGCCCGGTAAGGAAAAGTTTACGGTAAGAGGATAGTTTCCCGGGCGAGGATTGCCTTGCCTGGGAATAATTCCGAATACCGTAAAAAATTTCCTGGGCGAGTTGAGAATAATTTTTTCGATACACTTCAAATAAATATTATACATATAATTTCATGAATGAACAACACAAATAGGATTAATGAGATCTAAGAACAGCTAGACCAGATAACTTACTATACTAGCTTCGGCTGATATGAGCTGAAATTGGAGTAGGCCAAACTGCTGAGTAGTGAAAGTTTGCATAACAAGTTTATTGATTTAATCAATTGAATATTGCTTAATAACTATCAGAATACTCAATTTTCTTAGTCCAGGAACGTTTAAGCCCATGATAGTTTTTGTACAATCATCCTAAATTGTACAATAGCTATCCAAAGTTTCTAGTTTTTGACCATTTAAGACGTATAACAGGGGAGGAAAGCTTAGTGTAGTTGCGTTTGCTCTCGCTAGATGGCGCTGGCTGTCCACGCGTGGAAAGAACTTCAACAATTTGGTCCTCTTATGGAAAGAAGCTCTTAGGCTGAGGCCGCACTGCCGGTGGGTAGAGCCTGGAGGGTGGAGGGTAGTTGGTAAATCTATAGAACATACACACCATCCACAGTAATACATTGTATGAATGGTATGTGTTCAGCCGCCATCTTGAAATTCTTAAATATGGACAACATAACCTCAAAAACAGAATAATAATAATAATATTCGTGTAACCTGGCTGGCTCAGGTCTGGTGTCAGAGTTTTCAGGTCGCTCCTGATCAATTTCAGGGCCTCTGACATGACTTAACGACTGTTTTTAGGCAGCCGGGACCGACGGCTTAACGTGTCAATTGAAAAAACAGAATGACGTTATACCATTCAAACGATGTATTACTATGGATGGTGTGTATGTTCTATAGATTTACCAACTACCCTCCACCCTCCAAGCTCTACCCACCGGCAGTGCGGCCTCAGCCTTATCGCTCGAGGACAACAGCTGATTGATTACGTATGTAAATGACGACTTCCTAGTCTACATAGGGACCGGTAAGCAGCTTCTTTCCGTGAAGTGTAGCTAAAAAACTATTTAGATAACAATAATATTTCAATAATAACAATGGAAATAAACAACAATGAATATTGTAATTATGATTACTAAACACTTTGTAGTTTCTACCAAAGAGGATCTCAGTATATTAATAGTATATTCTAAAGAGAAATATTATTCCATAATAACAATAATAATTGATTAGAGCCTTCATATAATTAATTATTTTTATTATTATCCAGCATTTGGTGTACTGCAATATCTATTAATCCTTCCATATTGCATGTTTCTACTCACTTGGGATGAGCAGCAAAGCCCATGTACTGAGTGTCGGGCTGCGGCCTATCATAGTCAACTCCAAGGATTGGCTCGCCGGGGCATTTGCCCTTCAAGTAGAGATGATAGTTGTTGCAGGCGGTCGCCTCGAATGCCAGCTCACTGTTCACCGACTCGGCAAAGTACATCCACGCCCTGTTGTGACTGCACGCAACTGACAACAACAACAAACTTTGTTACTACAACAACAATCATATCACCAAACTAACTAACAAAACCACCACAACTGACATTAACCGAACTTCTGGAGAGGTCTTTGTTCTTACGTTATTGTTAATTGGCGTCACAATAATCGTGGAGTGGATAAAGTTATAATTCGGTAACAAGTGTAACGATGTTGTTAAAACTGTTGATAGGAATCATATTGACAGGCTTATTCTGTTCAATAGGCCTGAATTGATAATCAAATTAGCAAAAATGTTTTATCTATAGATAAATTATTATGAATGATTGATAAGATGCCACCACTAATTTTAATTTTTGAAGAGATGACTTTTGTCATTTTTTTTTTTTTTTTTTGTTCGTGTTGGAGAAACCAAATATTGATATTGTGAAACCGCTAATTGAATAGGATAAAAGTTTGTCAGTTCCATCAAAATTGAGACTGGATGAAACTCCTAGCTCAAATATATTAAATACATCTTTGTTGCAAATTGTATCAGTTTTCCCGTTTTTGTGAAGGGGTTCAATAGATCGGTTTCGACTTATGACACTCATTTAGCATTCTAACTCAATTTCAACAAACCAGAATTGAAGAAGAATGTTAGTCAGTATAACTCACATCAATCTAGTTGAGATCTTTTGTCAATCATGGTAAAGCTTGAATGAGTTCTCATCATATCATGGGCTCATCAAGAATGAAATCCAAACTTCTTCAAAGAGCACCATTTTCATGTTGAAAGTACGAGTATGATCAGATCAGGATGATAAAAAATGGACTTATCATACTACTTCATGAAATATGAGCTTGGTTTTAAGCATGCATGCGTGAAACTCGACTCTCAGATAACGTACAAACTTGAAATTTTACATTGTTCGATATTATTTATGTTTTAGAAATTTTTCATAGAGATATTTCCCCGTAGTTATAATTGACGTGAACACAGGACACTTCATTATTCAATGAAGTACAACACTTAAAGACTAAAGTATCGTACAGTGTATTATCAGAATAATAGATAAATGTAATAACTGACTGAAATATCGAAGTTCGCGGTGCAGGAAGAGTTCAGTGAGCCAGCAGCCGGGCTGGATGGGGGTGCCGCCGTTCGGGAAGAAGTCGGCATGGCCGAGCGGCACGGGGAAGCCGAACACGCCGCCGTCCGTGTGAATCACGTCCACGAAGTCGGCATCGCTCGGCGACAAGTGACCGCGCATGTTGCTGAACATGTACAGAGGGAATGCCGGGTCCAAACCTGCCAACAAACACAATGCATTATTTTGTTTGCGAAAATGTATTAAATTTCTTAAACATATTAACGGTAAAGTTATCAAGTATCGACTCCATCAAATTATGTTTCCATTACTATAATGTTTCCATTACTATAATGTTCACTCTAATATTAGAGCTTTTAATGTATAATAATTAATAGTTAATCAAAGTATTGTATCCTTGAAATAAGATCCAAATTAGTTGTGAGAAATAAACTTATTTTAAGGGTACTTTCATTAATATTTGATTCATTATTCACTACTATACTCTATTTTATGAAGCTTCCGACTTCCGACTTGTATTAGTTATTTCATTGGTGTTTTATAGAAAATATCGCCAGGGTAATGGAGATACTGTATTATAATTTTGAAGAATCTAAATTGATTTTGAAAAGGATGAGAGGAATTTAATGATAATGGATTTGTTCAACATAATGCTTTGAATGATATAAAAGACTGCTGATATAGAATACTTCGCCTACATAACTGATGGTTGACGAATGTATGTTATTAATACCCAGCTCTTTTGGGACAGTCAGTGAGATCATAACGGAATAAGAGTAACGTCAACTCAACCCTTACGATCTCGTAGACCATCTTCACAACTAAACTGTCTTAAACTGCATAACATAACATCCAGATAATATGTTGTCATAACATCCAGATCACTAATAAAAGACAATCGCCAACCACCACTTTTGTTTATGGAAACTCAATTTAGATGGAAAATTTTACCACAAAAACAATAACAATTTAAAAAATGTTTTTTTTTCAATTGGCCAAGTTTTGGAAAGCAAAGCAGGAATTTCAAACTAATGTATTACAGTAAATGAAAACAAAGAACAAGATACATTCAAGTGAATATACATGTCGAAGTTTAAAACAATACAAACTAAGTGTTGGCTAATCGTAAAACATATAATAACTGCAGTACTTTTGTTCAAGTGAAGCGTAAATTCTAAATGAAAACAGTACTAAAAAACTAATAATAATGAGTTAAAATGAGAGAAGTTATCGTTTCTTATGACGAATCCCACAGTCACTTCACATTCAGGCTGCATCATTCTAATGGATTCAAATTTACAATATTTACTGAAAAAAATCAATGAATCACTCCCAAAAATAAAAAATACGATATTAACATTAATTTTCACTTCAACAACATCTCTCACGACTATCGTTCTTGTTGATGTCAAAAGTACAAGGTAACTCGATAGAGAAATTTAGCTTTAGAAGAACAAAAATATGAGCTCGAAAATCATGAAAACAAAATTTGGAAGAAATATAAACTTGAGAATGGAACTATAAAGAGTATACGAAATTAAACCAAACTAAATAATGAGATCAGTATTAATGGAACCACCAGATTGGAGGTTGATCATCGTCTGTCCAAGCGAAAAAGGCATTCTAGCTAGGTGGAATAATCACTCCAGCTCGGTCAATATTGGTTCAAAACTTAGAAATTTGATTTCAAATTGTAGAAAACACTCTGATCTACAATTTTAGACCAAATGTATAAATTTTGAACCAGTAGTGAACGAGCTGGAGTCATTTTCTCATCTTGCCAGAATAACTTCTTTGCTTGGACAGAATATACTATTTTCTCATAATTTAATAAAGAGTTTTTTATTTCATTTTTCAGTTTCATATTTCATTACTCCAACGAAAGAAAATTCCTCGATGAAAGTGATGACTTTAATTATAAAATGCTCACCAGTAATACGCGGCAACCGTCCGCCAGCCTTCATGCTTTTGCCGATGAATCCGGCGATCTCGGCGCCGAGACTGAATCCGACCACGTGCAGCGTGGCGAGCGAGAGTCCGCCGGCCAGCGTGAGAAAGTGCAGGAACTGCGCCACGTACTTGCCCACGCCTGGCGTGTTGGCCACCGCGTGCTCGTACCATGGAAACGCCGACAACGTCGACCAGTCCACGATCAGCACGTTGTAGTCGCCTCGCCTCAGATACGCTGCAAATCAAATCATATAAATCATACAAATCAAATAAGCTTTTGGATCGAAACTTTAATCATTAACGCTTAAAGAAGACAAACAATATTAAATCGAGAATTTTACTTTTTACTATTGAACCTAATGAAAGTAGAATGTTAAACTCAAGATCAATCGGAATTTTATAATTTCACATCTTTATCAAGATAAGTTTTTTATTAGTGACATCCTCCAAAATTTTATATCTTCTCAAAGATAAGCTGCAATTTGAAAACTTGTCGTTCCAACTAATTTTTCTGCTGGTAGTTCTCCACTCGGTCATGACAAGATTCTGGCTGATAATTACCGATGAAAACCGTGTTCCAGTGAACGATAGTGTGAATATATCTGCTGTTTTCTTTTTATATAATTCTAGACTCTTTGTGAGAAATATTTCAGCTTAATCAGAAATTTACACTCAAACAAAACGTTATAGGTACAGAACTCATAAAGGCAAAGTTTCAATATGTGTTGAGTGATTTATTGAGTGAAATTGATCACACAGAAGACTTTTCTTATGGCTTGAGGTATACCCGCATTTTGTATGTTCTCAAATCATAAAAATAATAATTTATCCTAACAGCAATTTTGCAGCAAGGGTGCTATAATAAATAATGATTTGTGAATGCATGATAATGACAAATTTCTAAACAGAGAACACGCTAGATGACTCACCTTTCCTTATGGTCGTGGTGCTGTGACCTCCATCTAATTCCGTGAAGCCATGGATGTAGATTACTGTTGGGTTCTCCCTCCTGATTGGTGACAATTGCACACCGGTGTAGTCATCCATTTGTATTTGGAAAGGTTTTTCGGGGTTCCGCCTGCAAAATCGTTACTAAAAATTGAATTATTCTATATTTTACTAGAAAGTATCCCTAGAATCATACTAAAGTTTCGTATTTTCGAAAATATACTGTACCTATTTTTTGAATTTCCAATTATTATGATAACATCAATTATTGAATTTGAATGATAATACAGAACCACTCAGCAGTGTGGTATGCAACCAGGTCATCATTCTATGATAACAATCAAGCTGGAACTGCTCGATCCATTCCCTTATGAATTGAATACATCACCGTTCGGAATAATCTATGAGCACCGCTACCTTGAATGTAATGTTAATAGCTTTTGCTATAAATTGCCAACTAGTGCTCTGGAGGCAACATTAGACGTATCCTTCTCAGCATTCCTGTATCTCTCATAATGCAATCAATCAAGCCCGAAGTACTTATCATTGTTTCAACTCAGCTCGAGACTAATTTATTTCTGAGGGGTGTTATGAGCTGAAATTGATTAATTTGATTAGAAATAAAATTAAAGGAAGGTGGTGTATTGATCACCCGGTGAGAGCGGTTGCTTAGTTTAATTTGGTTCAATTTTCGAACACTCGAGACTGCTTTTGAATGGGTGACCACAGACCAGTAAAAAAATGTATATTGCAGATGTGGAACCTTATTGTTATAACCTGAGTAGTTCCTACACTTCTATTGATTCAGTGTATCTTATAATGAGAAAATATCTCCTTATTAGTGTGAGGGCACTCGTCCTCATTTCAATTCTCTCACCTGTGAAAATGCCTGAAGAATTATATGTGCTGGTTATGAGTTGTACAGACAAATTCCAGTACTCTTCACTCTTCTCTCATACATTATTAGTCCGAAGTTATTCATCCCTTAAGATCTACTATCACATTTTCTAGTATTGTACAAATGTAACAGCTCACCAGGGTTATAAATTTAAATTTTTCATTAAGCAAAGGACCTCAAAAATATTGACATAAATCCCAGTGTCAGTATTTAAAAAGCAGTTGTTTGAAGCTTTTTGATAACATTTGACAGTATACATGAGCTTATATCAATTAAATAGTAAACTTAATGAATTATTATTTTACAGTGATGTTAGTATACCGTATATTAATCAGTCAATTGAATACTACACAACTACCAGCTAAGTCAAATATTTCAAAAACCCTGAATAGGAGTTCGGTGTATGTAGGAGCTACATGCAGGAATGGAATAACTGCATGTTTCTCGGAACTAGGATGTGAGGAAAGGGGAACAAGGAAATTTGATTAGAGCCGTGATTGGCTCAGACTGAAGAAACGCGATGAGGCGTAAATGGGATGATGTAATATTGGTGATTGAATGAGAACGTGCTTCCCTATAAAATGACACTGTAGAGGAAGAACAATTTGGGATCGTAAGATTGGATGCAGTGCATTTTTTACCGAAAAGAAACAATGAATGAGATTGTGGGCGTGTAATTTTTCGTGTTGCTTAGAGAACGAGACATCTTTTTACAGTCCATGTTGGTTGCATCGTAATTACCACTTAACTGCATGTCAGGGTGATTCTGTTATTGAATAGGTATGAAGTATAAAGTTATCTATATCCAACCGTATGTTTTGGAATAAAAATTTAATTGATGTGAAATAATATATTGGTTTGAACAGAGCGTGTAATTTCTACTGCTTTCAAATTTGAAACATCATAATGTGATTTGGAATAATTTCTTATAATAGTGCCAAGCGATGAATATAATAATAATTATATAAATATATAGCAGTCACCGAAGAAACTGTCGACTGATGAATATCTTATATTGAAGATTAACTCTGTCAGGACCGTCTGAATGCGGTTCACAAGAGCGAAACGGTTTACTCTGATTGACAACCTGAATATATTTCTGAAAATGTAAGACTGGATCGACCTTTAAATTTACTGACTGGGTGGATGTTACTTCTACTCGATGAGATCTTTCAAATGAGACGAAAACGAACTTGATTGGTTGAGAAATCACGGAGGAAACGAAAGTCACAAAAAGAAATGTTTGCGTATTAATGTAGCCTACAGATTATTATAATGAGAGATACGTTTTGGATGAACATTACAGCAATTTACCTTGTATAGAGATTGAACTTGACATTTTTTCGCCAAATAACAGGACAGCATAAGGTGCAATCGCCGTGCGGTGCTAAAGTTAGCGTAAAAGGCGTGGCAGCTGAAATGGAGAATTAATTTCAAGCATTATTATAAACTTCAATAAATAAAAATCAAATAGATTCTCATCAAAAGGAAATTGGTCAGAAAATCCACACAGAATCATCGATTTGAATGTACTGCATATTAGATTTTTAATAATTCTATCGACTACTATAATACAAAAAATAGTATAACTCTGCATTTTGAAGACTCTTCAGTTTTGTAATTATGATTGATGTGTCAGCGATATCCTCGCAATATAAATCGAGAGACCTTCAAATAAAATGTTTTCAATTCGCTAATAAAAATAAATATTTCACATTGACTATCATTAAACTGCGTGAGAAACTATTTATCGAACTATGACAATTTGTTGAAGCATTTCAATTAACACCTAGACAACGAGCATTCAGGTAGTAGAATGTTTATTGTTTGAGTTATTGAGAATTAATTCAAACCGCTTACCCTTGATCTACTGTAATAACAAATAACTTTATTTATATTTAATAGATAGGCCTATGAGTAGCTATTTCAAACACCTCTAATTGAACACGACTATACTTAAACGAAATTAAATATAATTTAAGTGGAGTTAAGTGCACTTTCAACTTTGTTGCCATCAGTTGAATTTTGGCATGATATTGAAGAAGATCCCCCGATCTTATTTCTTGGTGAAATATTCAAATATTCATTTCAATATTCAAACAAAATTCGCTCCGGCAGCTGGCGGTCGGAAAGAGTGCATTTCAAATTGTATGATGGCTCGAATCATATGACTTATAATGAGCGATTCAGGGTATGAATTCAAAGGTGCCGTTTTCGAAAAACCCATAAAAACACAATTTTATTCGCATATTAACGCATATTATTCGCCATTTTCTCCACCATTTTTTATTGGATTTTTTCGTTGATGGCTCAAATTGTAGGGCATAATAAGGGTATTATACACACCAATTTTCAAAACAATCAAGTTATTGGTTGATTTGTAGTGATTTTTCTAAATTTTCATCCCCCAATTTCACCCCCTTCCCTTGGACCAATTTGGCTGGTTAACAAACTCGACCGAGATATTAGCACTAATGATTTTTGTACAAAATTTGGTCGCTCTCCGACAAGCCCTTCGGGAGAGTTATCGTGTTAACAAGAATCTGTACAGATATAAATAAATAAATAAATATATATATATATATATATATATATATATATATATATATATATATATATATATATATAGCACCGAGATATTAGCACTAATGATTTTTGTACAAAATTTGGTCGCTCTCCGACAAGCCCTTCGGGAGTTATCGTGTTAACAAGAATCTGTAAAGATATAAATAAATATATCTATATATATATATATATATATATATATATATATATATATATGTCGAGAGAGAGAGAGAGATATGAACTTGAACGGACATCAAATTCGTGTTCTAGGGGCTCGGAAACGTGAAAAAAATAGATCCCATCATGAATTTTCGATTGTCAGGGCAAGACCAATAGTGCATTTTTTCGAATGAAATGCACTAAAATATTTATGGAGAGATAAAAATGAAGCGAGTGGAGCTTATCACCAGATCAGGGGCGAACCCAGGGGGGATTGAGGGGATATATCCCCCCGAAATTGGGCTCATCTTACACTAGATGGAATGCACTTTGTTGGAGTTGCCAAATTTTCCACTAATAAGGTTTAAAACTTCTAAAAATATAGTTTTTAGGGTACCTTTTTTGAAAAAATTTCTAAATCTAGAAATCTAGAGAAGAAAATGGATTAAATCTGAAACAAAGCATCGCAAGCCCAAATATTTCATTTCTTGCTTGAATGAATCCAACAAGAATATTTTTCCTTATGAAATGTTCCATAAAATGTTGAATATTGGTGCAAGGATATTAGTAGCAACTTCTTCCAGGGGCGAACCCAGAAATAAATTTCGGGAGGGGATATGAAATCAGGTTTGAACCTAGGAAAACTCCCTTCCCGGCGGGGGGGGGGGGTGTATGTTGCATGCATGGAATATCTATGATGTATTTGCCTCAAACACAACAAACATATATCTTTCTACCGTCTAGAGAAATTCATTCACTAATTATTGTAGATTGATTGATTCTAACAAGAGAGATTGGTCTCTTGAAGTTGTATACAGTATTGGACAATGACAATATTATTGTTGAGTTGAACGTTGTAGCTCTCTAAGCTGAGCTGAAAGATTTTTCCCGTCATTTTGAATCTAAACTGTGAAATATATGTGTTCTGGATACTGAGTATTGCGATGTGATTGGATAATATATATGCAGTAAATTTGATGATTATAACTTGATTCCACATATTTGTTGATAATAATTGTGTTGGAAACAAGAGGTTTTGGACCTGATTGTCTGAGTCTTCATTACATTGTCTGAGTCTTCAGTATATTGTATTTTCTCGAATGAATGAGATTAAATTGTTGAAATTTTATCGAATCACATAGAAAATCCTATCACAATATGATCTACAAGACGCAGAGATTTATTTTGAGACAGTTTACTCAATATAATATGCTCAGGGTTAACGTGAAAATCTCTGTGAATGAATAGTAGGGCTAATTAAATAATTCAAATTATTCCGACCTGTAGCATTTCTCATGTGAGATATTACAAGGGTTAAAAAGAAGCGCCCAAGTTTAGAAGAAACCAGCTCCCACCGAAAAAGCAGAATTCATGTGAAGTATTTTTATTATCAGAGTTATTCAGTTTCACTAACTTGGAAAAGCTAAAAGTTATTTGAAATAATTTCACTAATCCACTAATTTCATAAGTGTCATCACAAAAGTATTTTCGTTGATGACTACATTATTATTGTGATATTTTTAAGTCTATTATCAAGTTCATCAACACAATAAGTCTTTGTGCACTTCTTCTCAAATACTATTCAAATTCATTGCAGATTGTGTAAACATGCTTATTTTTCATTGTGACGTTGACCCAATTATAAAAGAAGCAGTGAAGTATTTGCATTTTATTTTCACTTATTTAGCAGTTTTGATAAGCAAAGCAGGGAATTGGGTAATTTTGTAAACGGAATTGTTAATCATCTAAGTAGCAGTATAAGCAAATAATTGCTTCAACTTGATGATATCAAGGATATAGAAATTTACTTTTCTATTCTTCTGTACTTATTGTATCACAAAATCAATGATACATTCATATTTTAGAATAATCCATGATTGTCATAACAATTGGAATCTCTGATTGAGTTTAATAGGAGGTATATAATTTATATGCTAGATGCACTTGATCATGAAAGCGCTTTTCAAGTAATAATAAATAAATATTACAACCTTGACATTTACATTTGATTCAACTCTAGAAGTTTATCATCTAATTCTAATTAGCATTGAAATATAATATTTTCTTAGGATGTCTCAGAACCCGCAGTATATGAGAATATATGAATATAGAGACTGTATAATCAGTGATTATGAATAATTAACAAAGGAATGGAGTGTGAACTCTCTCACACATGCAATGTGGCAAAGCTCTAAATTCTCCGCTATCCGCGGGCAGGTTTATCCGCGGTTTAAATGTCTGTAGCAGATAAAATAATTTAAAAAATGAAATAAAGTTACAAGATACAAAAATACTGCTACCTTTTGAAATCGATCATTCACTTTAATCGTATCATTACCATTACTAGCCAATGGATTTATTTGGTGGAGAGACCAAAAGGTGTTCCACCTCGCCGACATAACCTTGTTTCGCAGATAGGAAACATGGTAAACGTTCTTGCATATGTTCATAGTTATTTTGATTCGGTGAAGCTCTGTTCAATTTAGAAAGTTCAAAAACACCACAGCACAAGTTAAAAATCACTAATCGAAGACTGAAAAATTTCAAATTTAAGAAAAACTTGGAGCACAAAAAATTTATCTTTTGATTGTACTTTTTTCAATGGCTTCGACCATATCTGGCGGCTTATTCGCAAAATTCGATTATTGGCGGCATTTATGCCAGTCTAAACGTTAGTTTGCTGTACATTAATGTATTTTGTGAATATCTCTTATTACTAATAGTTTAAGTTTGTTTGAATATGTTTGTTTTCTTTGCATACTTAAGATAGAAGTGACATTCAAAAACGACTTTTTAAATAGATGATGATGATGATAATAATATTATTGATAAGAAATATGAATCACGACTTTTTAAATAGATTTTGTGTTTAAATGTGAACACAACCAATTTTTCTGAGTGGATGGGTTTTCTGAATTCACTTTTCCAATGGCTATTCAATACCATCAATGGCAAATTAGCTATTATTGATTGTTGTCCTATAAAAAAAATGTTCTAATTCTACAGTGCAAACTTGCCGATAATATTAATATATTAAATTATTTTATTAATTATAATCTGATCTTATGGAAGTGATTATATGTGCTTGAACTTAAATACTATTCATATCTAGCAAAGTTATCCAATATTTTAACAATTGATAAGCCCATATTACAAGGACCGGAAGCATCTTCACCGTTCAGTATGACGAAGTTTAGGTTGGACTTCGTTCAAACGAAAATGATTCAAACAATACTGTATTCATTATAATTTATTAACCCTTATATCTTGCAAGCCATACTGTACACTTTCAAAATTATACAAGAAATAATATTGCAATATTTTCCCAAATCACAAGGTTGTTGAACAATACAATAAACAATCCCAGCTCAGAGTTTTCTTCAATCAATTGCTAGGGTTAGAATTTAGGGGAAGAAACGAGTTTTCCATCTTAGCATGCTATTTTTCATCGAGTGGAATGAAATTATCAGGAGCAAATTAGTAAAGATTGTCTCACATTCATGCTTCGACTTTCCAACGCGTAATTTTTATTTTCAGTATACGGTAATAATTTTCAGCTCATTGAACTCTTCTAGTCTTGATAATGCCTTGATTCAGTTGCATTGAGACTTTATAAAAGATAGTCACTGTAATTGAGTCTAGTCGAGCATTTACATTGCTAGGGAATTAAAAACAAGTGATACAAAAATGTAATAATTATGATCAATATGGAGTTTTTTCTATGTGTATTGATTAAAAAATAACATCCTATATTGAAACTAATTCCGCCCCCTATTTACTCATGCACTGCTAAAATCCTGACTAGATTGAATAATTGAATCAATGGACTCTTAATATGGGTTGCATCAATGATCAATGGGATCAGCCAACTAAAATCAGCTCATAATACTCAGTTAGCATTATATACCTAATATAAGTATTACATTTTGCTGAAACATTCTATTTTAGCATATCACTCTACACCCTATTTCCACAATACCTAATTTAAACATTTCCATGCCTTGTGCAAACCTTAATTAGTAAGAAACTTCTCAGTATTGAATATTATATAACAATTAATTCATCGAAAGAGCGTTAATTCATTAGAAATTGAACTTTGCACCTACCTGTGAAGAGTGTGAACGAGGTGCACAGAATGGCCGGTATTACCATTGCGGTTTTTGAAGGCCTCACACACTTGACGGCAGCGTATAGGGTAGAAAGAGGTAAGGGGAAGCTAGAGAAAATTACAGGAAAAGTGATGAAAATCCGGGAAAGCTTGGACGACGCGGACCGGTGGCGCGAGACGTTTATGCGCGTACGAACGCGAATAAAAAATGCCAACAACTGTGCTGCACGGTCAAGTTGCAACAGGGCCTTACGCCCCGTCAATCGCTTGTTATCAATATACAACAATAACAATAAACAGAGCGAATTTAGTTGGCGGCTGTTGGCCGGTGGGCCGCCACTCTGCGCGGCGCTGCCTGCTATCAACCGCGCTGTTGTCAACCGCTGACTACTGAGTGCTGACTGCCGCTGACTGCACCACATCTGTCCGCTTCAGTGACTCATGCACAGCCCCACCTCGTGTCTCTGTTTTTGCAAATTTCCGGATGCATGTTGCTCTGGAAAGGTGGGAGCCAACCAACACATAGTATAACAATGTAATGGCTGGAAACAGACTTTGCAGTTTTGCAGGAAATACACATTTAAACAAGGAGGGTCCTGCCTCAGACACTTCTTTTTCCAGTCTAAGCTGGTGTTTTTAGCTGGAATCATGTTTCACAGCGAAACAATGCAAATTCCGCTCATCTTTTCGCATCTTTATCAACGGTTTCAATTTCACTTGTGAGATGTTACTATAGATATATAAAATAATATACAATTGATAATAGAATGATATAGATACATAGATAGAATTATTATAATGTTAATGATTTCTTCTCGTATGTTTGGATGCAATTGATTTCTCACCAGATGCGCAACAGATCTGATTTGGTCGTAATTTTAATGTCTACAAACCACATGACATGTATACCTCACTCTTTGATATTTGATTCAATTCATTCCTCAACTAGCGAGAAACTAACTATACTCTGTCCACCGAGTGATTGGAGTAAATTCAAGTATCAGGCCTAATAACTTCTTCAGGAGTTATAATACTTTATTCTGTGTTTGAATTCGAACTTGGCAACCAGTAGGCTTACTGATTGTACTAATAAATATTGTTCAAAAATCTCCTTAAAAATCAATTTATCAAAAACCCATTATGCAATGTGCTAGGGTAACTCGCTATTTTCAATCAACATAGGTACTGATTTTAAGGACATTGATAATCTGAATGGTTTATTACTGTACCCTATTTTACGTACTGTATCACCGGTATAGTATCATAGGTTTAGTCTATCCAAGCGTAAAAGAAGCGCTATCCAAGCGCTTGGCTATCCTGGCAAGATAGCAAAATGACTCAAGCTCGGTCAATATTGGTTCAAAAATTATCAAATTGTAGGAAACAATATGATCTATAAATAAGACCATATTAATAATTCTTGAACAGATATTGACCAAGTTGGAGTCATTTTCCCGTCTTGCCAGAGAGTCTTCTTTGCTTGGATAGACTATACTTTGTACACCAAATTGGTTACTCTGTTACATGAATCATAATAATTATGTACATCTCTATACATAAAAGCGAAATGGCACTGATTCATTCATTCATTCATTCATTCATTCATTCATCACCAGAACTAAAAATCCACCGAACCGAAAGCGTTCAAATTTGGCAGGCATGTTCAGTTGGACGTTAAGACGCACGCTAAGAAAGGATTTAAAAAACTTTTCAATGATACGCCAAATATTTTTGTTTTTCTAGAGTTTTTCGGCGTTGTCCTAATTTTTTCGAGAACTAATCGGTAGAAAATGTTGATATTTGGTAGGCAGGTTCAAATGAGGTCTAGAAATTTTGTGTTAGAATATTTTTGCAATCCGTTCAAGATTACGCCAGTAATCAGGTTTTCAAAATTGTAGATGTGCTGCAGGCTGCATATCTTCCGCCTTGATACGACCAATCCTAACTGTAAATTGAATGAATCAGCGAGATTATAGATGAATTAATTGGGAAGATATTGAATCAAGTTTCAAACTATGTCCGATATACTTCCCAAGGTTACGCTCAATATTAGCTTTTTACTATTTTTCGGAATTTTCAGAGTTTTTCTTGGATTTTTCGAGAATGAATTGTTAGAAAATGTCGAAATTTAGTGAACAGGTCCAGGAGGTCTAGGAATGCTGTGTTCAATAAGTTTTGAATCCCTTCTAAACGGAATTTGTAGACGAGCGAAGCGAGCCTGTTTGTCTTTGCTGACACTGACAGAGGTTTTGCAGGCGAGCGAAGCGAGCCTGTTTGACTCACTCACACTGCCTATACTGTCGGGGGTCCAGGTGGGCCGGATATTTGTTGGGCAGGTTCAGATAAGATCTTGAAATGTGTTAAAATATTTTTGCAATCTTGTAAATATTTTTGCAAAATTGTAGATGTGTTGCGGGTTGCATATCTGCTGCCTTGATATGACCAATACTAAATTCAATGGTTCAGCGAGATTATAGATGGAGTAATTAAGAAGATATTGAATCAAGTTCCAAACAATGTCCGATATACTTCCCAAGGTTACGCTCAATATTAGCATTTTACTATTTTTTGGAATTTTCGGATTTTGTCTTGGATTTTTCGAGAATAAATAGTTAGAAAATGTTGAAATTTGGTCAACAGCTCCAGATTATGTCTAAAAATGCTGTGTTCAATAAATTTAGAATCCCTTCTGAACGGAATTTGCATACGAGCGATGCGAGCCTGTTTGACTCAGCTTACACTGCCAGAGGTTATGCAGGCGAGCGAAGCGAGCCTGTTTTACTCACTGACACTGCTGATACTGTCGAGGGTCCAGGGGGCGGAGCCCCCTGGCTAGGCGAGGAAGGCGAGCGAAGCCAGCCTGCCGGCTAGTTCATCATAATATTACATAGTTATTTATTGAATTGTTTCTAAATTAAGGTAACCTATGAAGTGATATACACATTATAACGTGACATGATAGATGTGATTAGTACATTAGCTTTGCATGTCCTGATAATTTTTAAAAAAGGAAGTTAAAATTAATACATCTCATGAGAATTCTCTTGAATGAGCTGTAAGACAATGAGATCGTTTGCTTGTCTTATGCATCACTCTATTCAAGCGAAAAACTTAAACATCGATTTCACTTCTTGTTGAGAATTACTCTCCATTATCTTTCCTCCAATACATTAACTAAAGTAATTATTTCTTATTGTCTCTCATGATATATACTGTACTACTGTTACCGTACTAGGCTATTGATTAGTTGATGATCATTCTATTGAAATTCTACAGTATTATGTCTATCACATATATTGTAAATCAGGATGTATTCTGATGTCTCCCATGTTTATTCGTGATTAAAAATTCATCTTTATTTAGTTATTTCACATAAAAGAGTACAACAGGCTTCATAGCCCAAAACTGTTCCTCTTAAATTTGTACAAACAAACCAAACAAAAATCATCGAATATGCTCATTAATGTTAGGGAGATAGTTTTACAATCTAGATTCTACAGAAAATGCATCAAGTTTATTCAAACAGAAAATTAAAACGAGAGAGGTCTTTATCCAAGAACCTTATCAAAGCATGTTCCAATGTTTCATTCTAATAATCCATTATGTATATTTTTCAATTTCGTTGATTTGATGCATTAAATAATCTCATTCTCAGACCACATTGTCAGGTTTTCATGTAATAAATGATAACTAATTGGGGAATCTTCCCGTACAACGCTTCAAATTGAATATATTTCAAACTTCTTATTTACTCAATCATATTCATTTATTTGACAAAACACATTACTTTATGGATAAAACACAGACAATAATAATTTTCCAGAACGTCTTATTCCCAGATTTTGTTAAAAACTCCAAATTAAGGTTATGTCCACAATGTTCACTTTCACTAAATTCACAAATTTCAAGAGAGTACAGAGTGAAGAATTGAATACAAATTCATATTCTACTCTCTTGTATCAACACCAGAATTGAATGCTGAACTGGGATTATACTGCAACCTATAAAATATTTTAATCTAGTCCAATAATCCTAGTCTAGCCAATTTCGTCTATTGTAGTCCGGCTGCAGCATTTGATTCTTGTGTATTACATCTCAGCAACCAAGGACTTCTCCAAACAAGCTTTACATGAATTCTGAAAGAAGCTTCATGAATACAAATGCCATAGGAATGATAATTCCACTTTTGTGTTACTACTAGTGTATCATACCATTTTTATTCTGCGATACATTCACAAAAACATATCTGGTTACAAAATAATTGCCCGTGTAAAATTGATATTGTCGAAGTGGGTCAATGTAAAAGTCAAGGCTGTTGGCAACGGCGTCGCGAGAGTGCAACACAGATGGAGAGAGTGAGATGAAGAGTGAGTGAAATTGGAAATGGGTCAGACGGGGAGAGAGCACTCGGTGTGGCCTCTATTCGTCTCTTTCTAGATTGTTTTGACAACCCTTAGGATATCAGGTGGAACTTGGCAGTCACCGCAGACGGTGAATGAGAAAATGTCTTCTACAATTTCCATATTAAGTAACTCTGATAAATCGATCAGCCATGCCGAATTTCCATGCCTGATTATTGAGAGGAAAGCAAAGGCCGTTGCGCTGCGCTCTGTCACTGCAACAACTCACTCTACTCGACATTCACACTCACACGCACGCACTCGCATTACCATAAGTGATTGGCTACAATTTACCCCTTCACCACTCATTATTTGCAAAGTTCTAGGAGTTTTTTCTGTTGATAGTTGAATAAGAGCGAACTTCATGTAACTTACTTAAATCAAAAATAGTAAACTTGAAACTGCTGAGTTTCCATTACTGAACTTGATTATCGCTCTCTGAATCATAATTTTAAGACTTTTTCTTATGCATTATTCTATTCATATAGTTTTTATTTCATTTATATACGATGAAGATACTTTCTTTTCGTCCTTCATTCATAGTTCGTACTTTCATCTCTACAAGTCAGATTTTAATTTAATCGAACTCCTTATTTTATCAAATGAGTTTTCAAACTACTTTGAAGTTTATTAGGATTGTAGTGTTTGGTAAAGATGAACAGGAAGAGAAAATACCTCTCTATCTGAATGAATGAGACAAAATAAGCTTCCACATTGTTCTGAGAGTTACACATTGTGATGTAAACTTTCATTAAAAGAGTGAGAATTTATAGCCCTCTCTGTGACTGACTAGTGCGTCACTCTCAATCTATGTCAGAGAGGCATTTTCCAATTGTAGCGGATGCCGAAAGGTCGGTTCACAGTTGAATGCATCGCCATTTTATTACAGTAGCAGACTTATTCAGAGGAGAGGTAAACGATTACAAACAGTGACACTCTCTGACGCTGAAAACTCCCGCCAGCAATCAACTTGATGCCTGTCTCGACCAACATAATCAATGCTACTATAATTCCAAAACACGTACTGTATGGGTCCAGCAGTCCGGAAGCGCTTCTTCTTGACAAGTGAACACTACTCTTATAAAAAACTTCAACAAAATCCTAAAGAGTGTCAATATTTCGCTACACCAGAACTCTCATTATTTATCGGATAGGGATTCAGATTTATCAACTTCATCCATGTAGATTGCATAATATATTGGCTTAAATTCTATGCTATGAAAATGAAGAATGAGATTAATTTATTATACAGTTCCCTCGTGTTAACGCAGTACAGACTATGAAAACGCAGATGGCTCTAAACTTATGTATTGCAAGCCTGCTTCCACATTGATGTATTGTATCGTGTATCGAGCCTCATGTTTTGAAATTTATCTTTTTAATAGCATATTATGTTTAATATCCAATATCATAATCAAACATGTTATCAAATTCGAAAACATGAGGCTCGACACAATAATGTTATGTATTATTGCAATGGCGACTTGATAACAAGTATTTTAAGCCAAGGTGATGATGAGTAGGTGAATTATGTTTACATGAAGAATTGATGAATAGATCATGATAGTATAAATTACAATTTTTCACTTCGTTCTTCACTTACATTTCAATACCAGATATTCTACATGACCATGTAAATTATTAGGCTCCTACATAACATTCCATGTACAAGTACATAATACAATACATCAATGTGAAAGCAGGCTAAATTTTATATATGGAAATCCTCATGTGTTTTCCTGTGTCCAGTTCCACAAATTCATGACGTATTTATGCGTAGCTTTGATTTTTCATTTCGCATTTTTCAAGGATTTCTCAAATAATATATATAAAGGTTAACTATAATCCTTGAAAAGCTATACTCTAAACTTTTATTTTTTGGAGTGAATTAATCAATACTCCACCAGTAAATCCCTCAATCTGAAGCACTTAGATTTCCTTTGAAGGTGATGTTACATACGATGAAAAATACAGAAGTATCAAATGAAACAATAGATTTCAAAAATATTGTATCATAATTGAAGCAAATGTTTGTTTCCGACAATTCATTTACATAATGATTATAAACTGTTTATATCTTCATGGCAGGAAATAGTACCGTGGAAGCGTGGATTTTTGATCTTGATAGTTCAACTCAATATTCTCAGATCAACTTGATTGAAACATTGAACTACTTTTAAGTTAACGTCACGCTTTATTTTGAACAAGCATGTACTTGAAAAACAGAATCATATTTTGTATCAGTACAAAGTCTTAATCCTCTAGTATTGTGATGAGAATTGAATGTTGATAAAAATCGGTCAATTGATGGAAATATCCTTATTGAAACTTCAATTGTTCAAATCTCACAATTATTGATCTTTGAGGATCATTAGAAAATTTTACTGTAATTTGCAAAACAATTAAGTTGAATAATCTTATGAACCTGTGTATCAAAATTCAATTATTAAAAATACGTCATTGTTCAATAAAACATAATGAAATGATTTCAATAATTCAGTCTGATAAATGTAGCGTCAGCAAAATTTTAATTGTCAACATTCAACGAAAATGGCTCGGATGTTTTCTCACCTTTGATTATTGCTGAATAATGAACTAGAGATTCAACAGAGCAAGGTCAACACTCGTAATTGAAAATTCATAGGTTAGGTGAGACGAATAAGTTCCGCTATCACTTACAAAAAAATATTGGAAGCTGGTAAATTAATATGAGATATAATATTTTTTTTCTCACTCTCACTGTATTGTTCAAGCTATGTCCTACTTCATTTATTGAAAACAATTTCTGGGCTATCATACTCTCTACATGCACACTCACCTACTTTCTTTTTTGTATTTTGGATTAATCACTATTAATAATGAAGATGAAATAGTATAAAGTATAAGTAGTATGAATAAGATATGATACAGTATAAAGTATAAGAGTAGTATAAAGAATTGAACTTTGGAAACCTCAATCAATTGAACTCTTCTTTTAAAGGCTGCTGATAATGAGGCTGAGAACTACTGAGAAGAGATTCATTTTACTGGGATAGACTTCAATTACATGCCTCAGTCAATCCATTACACTAATTTGAATATTGAGGATATCAATTCCATATCAATAGTGTTAGTTACTCGTGAGACGTTTAGTTATTAATTGGTACTATATCATTGGAATTCATTTATAATGGATACAGTGGGCTGCTGGAGTCGTGTAGGCTTCACGCAGTATATGGAAGCCAGAGATAGAAGCGCCTTCGATGCCTAAAAAATAATGGAGAGACCTGTAAGTGAGGCTATAAATTTTGTCAGTCTATTCAGATGTTATCTTGAAACACAGCTAGGTGACACACTTGCTGTTCTGTGAACAGCCTACTAAGTGCGAAAATCGAGGTTTATATTCAAATTTGAAGGTCTTTCAATGTCTTTCAAGGCTGGAATGGATTTGAAACAGACAAAAAATCATAAATTGAAAATTGATGCTTCTCGATCATGGTTGTGAATTAATCTCCGTTGATTGTTGAGCCAGTTGTGAGTGAAGTGCAATTGCATCGCTTCATGAGATAGTAAAACTAGTCGTAAATGGATTCTCTACGTCAATCATTATGTATTTCAAATCAATGGCCCAGTCAATAACACATTTCATACCATTGTATGTTAACGAGAGAGCAATAACCCTTGACATGATGTCTTGGTGTTAGCAAAAATTATTACCAGTGATTGAGAGTAATCAGCAAAATACTATCAAATTAACCTGGGAATCTCACTATGTAGTCTTATCTTTCAACAAATTCTCTCACGGACCCCATCTCACCATTACTATTCACAAAGCTGACTACTTGCGCTTTCAGTTTTGGAAATCTATAAGTTTTATAAAGTTTTGTAATATAAAAGTTGCCTACTCATGAAAAATCTTCAAAACATGATTAGTTTTAAACGTTTTGGTTTAAGAACATTTCAATCACTCGTAGCCTATTATTAGTAAACAAACATTCTGTGATAAGAGTCAAACTTGAAAGATCAATATTATTGAAGAAATTATTATTTGTCTAGTAAAATACTAATTCCGTTTCCTATAATAGAATGATACTATTATAATTGAAGCAATTCCAATAAATACTGTATCATCAAAGGGCAATATGAGAACTACTAATGAAAAATTAATTGAAATTCCCACTGACAGTATCTAATCTCATTCGAATTTCCCATTTTCTATCCGATTGGAATGGAATCGAACCTGAGAAATGAATTAATCTAAACTTGTAGAGAATTGAGGCAGAATTGTCATAACCACTTAACCAAGAAAAATATAACAGTACAGGCTGTGATTTTGGTAACGAATCGGATATTGATACCCTTGATATTACGATACTTTCGCATGCTTATGGCTTGTTTTTCCACTTATTCATACCATGAGAAAAAGGTGGCTGGTCGCTTTTGCGATCGTAGTGGCATAATAATTCAAGGCGGCTGTTGGCAAGTAAGAGGCAAAAGCTGCCCCCGTTCCAAAGACTTGAGACTCTTTACTGAGAGCACCGTGAAAGCCCCTGGAGAGCAATTAGCATAAATTCACTTCAACCGAGAATTTACGCTTTCGCAATACACGATATGGAAACGGCCTCTCTTATACACGGCCACTATCGTGTACGAAATTCAAGTGAATTTTCAAATAAATTACATTATCTCTAGAATTCTCTCCATCATATCATAGCTAGTACATTTTGCTCTTCAACCGATTCCCCCTTATAGTCCACTTCTGTTAGTTCAATTAAGGTTCACAATCAATAGCTTTTCAGAATAGCGATGAGCATAATTTGATATCGACTCCAGCAGATTCATCTGCACAAAAAAATGCCGTACTATGAGCAGTATTATTTAGTGTTGCATTTAAGTTTGTTGACTGAAGGTAGCTGACCATGTATTTTTTGTTCCAGGATAAACTCCTTACCAAACTAGATGAGAATGAGCCTGAAGTTGCTACATCACAAGAAGACGAGGTAACTTTTTTATAAGTATAATAATATAGTAAGTTCTCTTATTGTGAATCCGAGCAATTCCTATTTCTTTTTAAGAGCCATCTTCACAAAGTTTTCGATTAAAGAGAAAGAGGTAGTTGTGTTGAATTGAATAGATTAATTGATTTATCATTTACACTTATCTCATTTGATAATGAAACACAATGTCAAAGGTAATTTGAACAAATGTATGACAAAACTTATCTACTCTACTCATTCCAACCTAGTGTATCCAGAAATGTTTAGCACAAAATATTCTATTTTCTCACCATTTCTTTCCCCTCTTATCAGTTTCTAGATCTTAATTCCATTTTGACATTTGCAAATTTACTATTTGTATTAGCCCATTCCATCGTGAACACAAAGTTACAGTATTCTTGACAAAATTAACACTTGAAGAACGTTGAGGTTCTATGTGCAATGTTGTATCGAGATTTCAAATTCCACCGTAATGGAATGAAAGGAATATTACAATTATAAGCTAACACCAACATATCTTTATCAGCATATACCTTTCGTCTCATCCCCGAATGAGGGCGAGGTTGGGAACGATGACAAGTATTTTTAGAGAGAATGGATTGGGTTACAGAAAGTGTTATCGATTCACCGCGAATGGGCCGAGCTCACAATGATGGAAGTGAAAGGACAGGTGTTGCAAGGAAAGCGGAAGGGTGTCAGAGTAGTCGGCCAGAGCTAAGAAAAGAAGCAAAAGCATCTATAGTCTGTCCAAGCAGAGAAGACATTCTGGCAAAATGGGAAAATGCCTGCAGATCAGTCAATATTGGTTCAAAAATTAAAAATGCAATCTCAAATTGTAGGAAACATTCTGATTTACAATTTGGAACCAATCTTTGGATTTATAATCTTTGAACCAATATTGATCGAGCTGGAGTCATTTTCCCATCTTGCCACAATGTCTTTTTTGCTTGGACAGACTATAGCTTGGTTGGTGATAATACGTCTTTTCATTGGTGAGGAGCGAACGTGTTCAGCAAGGGATGAGTTCTATCGGCCGAGATGAGGGATTTGCAGTTGTGAGGCAACCAAAAGCCCCCCTCCCCATCCCGCCACTCGCTCAGTTATCGCTCCACAGGGACTATTACGCTCCTTCCTGAATTCAGATCGCTAACTTCTACCTTCTTACTGCTGGTCCTTCGTCCTTCTTTTTTCTATCTTCTCTGGCATCCTCAATTGCACCAAAATCTTAAACTTTCCTATAACTGAACCATACCTCGCACACATCTTTCAAAAATTCTGACGGACTGTGTTTTAATGCCTAACACATACTGAACACAGATTCAATAAACTTTTTCTCTTATTTAGTAGAAAACGACATGTATTTCATAGTTAATTTTGGTAAATCACTTACTTAGCGAAGTGGCTTAGTGAAGTGGGATGCATTTCACTCCTGGAGAGGAGCTTTATCAGCCTGCCACCAGGGGGACAAGTTCTTAGGGGTTGGACTGTGTGGCCATGATGTGTGAAAAAATGGTATTTGATTTGAAGTGTAAATACCATTTTTCACACATCATGGCCACACAGTTCAACCCCTAAGAACTTGTCCCCCTGGTGGCAGGCTGATGAAGCTCCTCTTCACTAAGCCATAAGTAAGTGATTTATCAAAATTAACTTTGAAATACATGTCGTTTTCCACTATATAAGTGTTAATAAGTTAATAAGTTAAAATTCATGGACTTTATTTTGTCATGGAAAGCAACATCAAACTTTTTCCATTTGAAGTTGATTTGGGTTCAACAACAGTCATGTTGTTTTTATACACTACTATTTCCAATATTATTCTGTGTTTCTATTACTATGCGAATTCAATATCGAGATCTGAAAATTTGATCAATTCATTGTTTGTATAACTATGATATTATAATAGGTTATATCTCGCACAGTCTTGAGGACTGAACATATCCTATAGATAGGCTGACTACTGTTCAGACTAAGCGTCCGTTTGTGAATTTTACACATTTTTGGTCTACTTGCAAACAAATTCTAACCCATTGCTTCTAATTATAACGAACTGAAATTCAATACGTTTGAAATACTCTAACTGAAATTGATGGGTTTAATTTTCAAAAATTCATGAAAATTATTTTGTGTCAAGATACAAAACGTTTATCAACTTTACAACTTGATATTTCCATTCTCATATGACAAGGAAATGAGGAAAATCTTGCATGACTGATTGGATATCAAAGGGCTTCTCAATTGAATAATTCTTGAATGAACATTTTAAAATTAATATCATCAACTTTGAACTTTCATGATGTCAACCTTTATATAAATTTCCAAGTTGAGGAATATAAATCATTTAAAATTATAAAATTTATAAGAAATTTTGAAATGAGAAACATTGTGAATAATCTACAGAAAAAAGGCTACTGTTCTACCCTCCCCGGGGTGCATACAGTGCTGTCTCACTTTATTAAATTAGTAATATTCAATCAATATCTTTAACATTCATGAAGCCCTCATTATAAGCAATTTTGGAGTTGAATAATATGATATCATAAGAAGCTTTCTATTCAACAGAAGAAAGGTAATTGTTTCATTAGGGGTACATGGCTTATTTTGCGTTACAGTGTACCATCATCAAAAAGCGGGAAAATTGGCTGCCGGTAATTGTTCGGAAGACTGCAAAATTAAGTAAGGACAAAGTACAGGCAGAGATCAATTAAACGGCTCTCGGTGTTGCTGCCCTTTTGTTGAGCGTCACACAAACAAATGCAAGCACGAGTATTACTCCCGTAAACTGAATAGACACGCCGTCACAATGTAAAGTGTATTGTGACTGCGTGTCTTGTTAGCAAGCACCGACTAGCAGGCGTCGACAATGCTACCAGCGCCTGCTGATACAAGCCAGACGCACCGCCAACACATGAGGGGGGATCTGCGACCCCTTTTGCTGCCTTCTTCATGTTCGCCAACGCATAAGTGCCATTTACTCCCCAATTTGCGACTATTGAAACACTCCCTGCCGACGGAACCACCACACATTTTGAACCCTGAACAAACTGCACTCACTCAGTTGTCCTCCAATAATAATAGTTTTACCACTTGACATATACACGAGAATTATTCTACAAGTATTCATTATGCGTCTTTGTTCTGTTTTTGTAATGTCAATTCAATTATTTGATAGTGGATGAACTTGACTATAATTTACCTTCCAACTCATCTTCCGTGTGGAATACAAATCTCTATACATATAAAAGCGAAATTGCACTCATTCACTCATCAGCATAACTAAAAATCTACCGAACCGAATGCGTTCAAATTTGGCAGTCATGTTCAGTTGGAACTCTGGACGCGTTATTCAACTATCCTCTCTATGATAAAAGGGTACTGTGATTCTTATTGATTCGCATGTACATGAAATTTGAAATTTCTTTATTTGTCCAAAATATAGCATACATAAATATACAGTGGAAAATACAAAATCATATTATAGCCTAACGCATAAAAAATCATTGGAGCAAATAAAGCCCAAGGTAAGACACCTGTATGGGGAAAATAAATTTACAATTCATAGATTCTTACTCAAGAGACAATTCACACATAATTTACATATTTTTTACATGCCAATTATGAATCCTGTTAGTGACAATGAATTGAATAGATATGACGGTGTATTGCGGTGTTGCAGTGCGTGATATGTGTGAACGCGAAGGCGACGATGCAGACGTCGCCATGCGGCCACCGCGTCGTGTGCCGCAAGTGCTTCGTGAAGACGATCCAGATGGCCGTGTCACAGCGCCTCCTGCCGCTGCGCTGCGTCATCTGCCGCGCCAAGATTCTGCGTCTGAAGCACACGTCCAGCGCCTGGCTGGTGCCTCCCTCGGCCTCGCACTACTCCTTCTCGTCCTCAGCCAGCTCGGCGCACTACGTGCCCAACTCAGAGTCCCTCTACTCTATGACATCCGGCTCTTCCTCTTTCTCAGGTACCGTACGCAAACCTGCCCCTCTATGCATTTCAAATCCACGCAGTTTTCCTCCAGGCAGTCCTACTACATTACATACATCACCTACATACTAGTATACTACATTACCTACAATTGCGATATTACCTACATTTTATACATTACCTACATACATTGAATAGTCCTTTTACATTATAATATGCAGGCCTTCATTTAATCATAATTCAGTATATCCATTTTTCCATTGTGCATACCTACACTAATTTATCCTGATATATCATTCTCATAAAATATGTGCACGAGGATCCAATCAATTGGAAAATTATAATCTGACAGCATTGCAGTGACGATCGTGTTGCGATCGCTCCAGATGAGGTTGACTCATGATGTGCCATAAATGGTAAAAAAGATCATAGATTAGAAAATATAATATAGAATAATATCAACTTCAATGGAAATGGAAAGCCTGGGTGGGGACAGCGCATTATGTTCTAGGTCTCAAGTATAAGGAAATTTCAATTTTACAATTATAATTTAAATTTTATCTCAAATCAAAATTATAGCTGTCAATCAGTCAATCTCTCCAACATCGATTATTATTTCCCTAGTAAGAGTTATTCTCTCATCAATTTCTATTTTATTGAAAGATACTCATGTCAGCAATACTGGATTCAAGCTGTCATAACGCTTCACTCTGTAACAAACTAGCAAAGAGAATCCGAGTATGTAATGACCACACTCATGTAGAAGAAAACAGAGAGTATCTTGGGTACTCCATTCAAGCCTTGGCTGCAGATGATTAGCAGGGAAATGGGGGAGGAGACTGTCATGTTAGCCCATTTCACTCCGGTTGAATAAGCAGTCCAGTTCCAGTCTGGGTTACAAGTAGGCTACTAAAACAAAGAGATGGGTGAGAATCTCACACCACTGGTCATTTTGTCATTTTACTCTTGCAAATGGTCTTCTAAGCTTTATCTTATGGGCAAGAGACCACTAAATGGTTTGGAGACTCAATGTTGAATATTCTTTCTTGACTATTCTTCTCTCGAGACTCTTGAATATTCTGCAGCATGGGAAACAGTTAAACGAAGGTAGACTTCTTTGACATGCATGTACAGTGTCCTCTGATTTAGCGATCTCCAATATGAAAAGACGGGTTGAGGATAAATGAAGAGCGAATCCTTTGAGGATCTCTAATCCTTTTAAATAAAAATATGAATGGATCACTAAATGAAGAGATGAATTATTCAATTAATTATTATTAGATTAATTATTAGTTATAAGTTATTATTGGTTATTATTATTATTAGTTAGATTTTATTATTAATTATTATTTTTATTATTAGATTAATTATTATTATTGTATAAGATTATTATTTGTAATTTTTTATTGACAGGTGTATCCACAGTTAGTTCGGCAACTAATTCCTCAGCGGGAAGCGGAATAGGAATGGATAAGAATTTCAGGAGTAAAATGCAATACCCCAGGCAGCCTACGTCTGGTTCCTTCCGCCGATCTCAAACTCAAGCAATGAAGGTGAGTACAACTTATTTCATTAAGGATCAAAATGTTTTGGAATGTAAGGAATTATTAATAAAAGGAAATGGAGGACCAATCCCTAAATACGGGATAAGAGGTTGAGGTAGAGATATTAAATAAATGTCTAAATACCTTATTATTGTGTCTTCCCTGCTTGAATTCCACAGCACTTCTTCTGGTTGATGACTTTGATTTTTATAATTGCACTGAATGTGGGCCCACTCAAATGATGCGGTTCACTGATGAATTCGTAGCACTTTTCACTGATTCGTAGGTTGTAACACAGGATAGAGAGAGTGGAAAATAATGTGGAAGACACTACCGAGTATAAGTAAAATTGTTTAAAAGGAAGAGAAATTTGAACAATAATTATAGCGGTTTAAATAAACTAGAGGTTTAGAATAGAAGTTTACTATAGATGTTTTTTCATAGCGCGGTCTCCATCAACAGCGTTCATAGTAGAGTGACGTTAAAATAAAAAAGCCTGGCTTTTTCATGCTTTGTATCATGGCTTTTCTCTTCAATTTTTTGTACTTTTGAAGTACTTAAAAAAAATTTAATCCATTTGGAATATGTCAGGGTAACTGAAATTGGTTATGAGCGTGTTTTTTTTTTCTAAAGAAAACAAAAAGAGTAAACTTTTAAAACTTTTATCAATATGTATCGAATATATTCAAGACACGGTTCTCAGACTATACTCTACTCGTACTCAGGATACTATATATTATTATTATTATTATTATTATTATTCTATTATCAACATTTTTGAGCAGTCCACGATAACAGAGTATTAGAGCCTCTGTCCTTCAATCACAGACCATATATTCTCTAAAAAATTGGGTAGTTTTTATCTTCCGATCATTTAATGAATATTGAAGGATACGTCAAATTATTTCAATTTCCCATGGCTTCCGACTATCGAGATATCATGCAATTTTGGGTTCATAGGCGTTATCAGTGTCAGAGTTAAACTCAACTAGAAGAAAATCCAATTCAACTTTTAAAAAAATGTCTTAATATTTGATCACTTGATGTGTGATTGGATGAGAACTGGACTGGTGGAACACTTAATTGAATGAACGCTTATCTGATTGGCAAACTTTGTTTGTTCAAGTACCGCCTTCAGGAATATAAGGAGCCTCTGAGACCTGACTGCCAAGAGAAAGTACCAAACAGGCTTCCACCAATCCAGGAGTTCCAGAGGGAGTTCAGGGCGGGTAAAGAAAGATCTGCATCAACTTCCACTCGAATAAGGTAACAGTTACTTTATTATAATTCAATAACTGGAAAATAATATTGTTATAAATTTACCTATCGCGTATTATTTTTCTAATTTTAAAATCGCGTGATTGAGCAACATATCTTATCACTAATTCAAGATTAGAAATAAAAAGTCAAAAAGGGCTTATTTAAAAAGAGTTTCAAGGAGGGTTTCGTTGAAGGTAGAGTTTCATTTATCAATCGGACACATATCCAAAAAAACAATTGTTTGTTAAGATTGCACTGAGTAAATGGCAAGGAGTCCTTCAAAAAACTTTCAAAATTATTCTTCTTTTTTTATCTCCTGCTACAGTACATAATATAATTGTAATTGAATATTTCAAAATAATTAGAAACTCTTGGAAATTCAATTGAAATGAATTGTAGAATTGAGCCACTTAATTCTGGAATCTGATATTTCTTGAAATTGCCTTGTGTAAATATCTAGAATGTATTCATTCCTTTCCAAAATTTCTTGCTTCAGCATCCTCATTTTTGTTTATCCATTGCTACTGCTGAGATCATGCATAATAATCCATACCGCAATTCGAGTAATATCTATTAAAAATCTGTTGAAAATGTATATAAGATATGTGAAGTGTTATTTCTGTTTGTGTTGCAGGTGTGCTCAGAAGATAGTGACTCAGCTAGAAACGAGCGCCCAGCCAAGCAATACTAGTAGTTACTCTTCATCGAAAAGCCATTCTTCGTCAGCGTCGACCTCTTCGTCTAGCAACTACTTCAGATCTGCACTGAAGACACCCAACAAAGACGTGGACACGAAAAAGCGCAACGTCGAAATAGTGGTCACTAAAAAGAATACGAGTAGTACCGGTAGCGAAGTGAAAAAGAAGGACGATAGTAGTACTAGTGCTAGCAGTAGCTGTAACAGTAGTAATAATAATAAAACTAGCGACAATAATAAGAAGAAGGCAAGCGACGAGCCTGCTAAGGTGATTATCGAGGAAAAGGGAAACAAGAAAAGTGTCGATAAACGAGACAAGAAGGAAGAAAAGAAAGATAACAAGAAGGATTCGAAAGACGACAACAAGAGTAAGGATAAGAAGGAGCTGACAAAAGCTGAGAAGAAGGAGTTGAAGAAAGAGGCGAAAGCTGAAAAGAAGGCAGCCAAGAAGGAAGCGAAAAATGAAAGCAAAAAGGAAAAGTCAGAGAAAAAAGATTAGATTCCGAGCAGAAAAATATTCAGAAATAGGTGATATATAGGTTTAAGATAATTCTGACAACAAAATGTTTCTTTTTTCAAAACTACAACTTCCAGCAATATAATTCAGTTTAGGAATTTTGAACCATCGTCAAACTTTAAATATAACAAATTTCTCTTATCACATAAAATATATAATTGCTCTTAAACTGAGCAATATAGTGTCCTTTAAAACACTAAATAATGAGAGGTACCCTCCATTTATCAATAAACTTCCAACTTAATTATAACTGTACTCATCTCATCAACATTCGACACACTGGCATCGATATCAGTAGTTTCATTCTCAAAGCATGTCTAATTTCCATTAATGAAATTTACATTTTCTATCTCAGGGCATGGAACTTCCTTGTAAGGTTGTTTCAAACTTATTAGACATTTTCGTGATCAATTAATTAGATATTATCTCATCAATTATTATTATTATTATTAATCAAAAAATTTTGCTAAATTAAATTGCTATGTAGACAAAGTTAAAGTGATGCCATGTCCACCATGGTAAATGATACCACTAAGGTCATACTTGAGCTATACTTTCAATTAATGAAGATCAAAGTACCCTTTTCAAATATTTTTTTGTAAATGTTTATTTGCATTTCATAATTGAATGGATAATAAGCTGAAACATGTTATGCAAAATAAAAATATGTGAGAAGGGTACTTTGATCTTCATTATTTGAAAGTTTGATAAATACAGTAGCCCTAAGAACAAATAAGTATTGAGCTATACGTATGATACCGGTACTGTAGTAGATCGTGGAATCTTGGAAAATTGAGGAGAGATTCCAGAGATTCGAGGAAGAAGAAGGATTCCAATTTTTCAGCTTTGAGTGAGAAATAAAAACTTAAAATTAAAGGTGACTAATATTTGTATATCATACAAATCCCATCATAATTATTAAAACATTTTTTTTTCTTAAACATTCTAATTATATATAATCATAGCAGTAGTAGCTCAGCAGTCTGGCAGCGATTATAAGTTTCAGAAATGTGCAATTGAATATTAATCTGTGACTGTTTTTGGATGGGTAAGTTTCTAAAAAGAGATAATTTGATTATAATCTGTGATGACTTCCACTTTTTGTCAAGAATATTTTTTCAAGCTCGGATGATTGATTAATTAGGTGTAAGTACCCACTTAATGATATCATATCTTGTGTTATTGTTCACTCCGTTGCATAGGTAAATTTACTATCAATGAAAAAATATGAATATTAGAAATTACAATGCTGCTGACTTCCCACATTCCAGTACAGTACAGTGCAATTAGACTTAAAATTAGACATCCAAATTGAAAGTTTTCCTCCTACGCCAAGCTGTTTTCCACAACCACCATTATTGAGCCAATCTCAATAATTTAAGTAAGTTTTTTGAGTAATAATATGGAATCTTAGAGGTTTTTGGGGACGTAATGGTTTTTTAATCGTGGTAGCATAAAACTACTATGAGCATAGAAGTTTGCATGTGGTCTCAAGTTGAAGAGGAATTAATTTTGCCAAGAAGGATTTTGAGGTACGGATGTTCGGATTTCCAATTCAGAGTTACAAACCTTGAAATTAAAAAAAAAAACAAAATCTTGCGAATCATTGGGAAATTGAAAAAAAAACAACTTGAACACGGTTAATGATAAAGGGTTGGTATTGGTCTTAATCTCTTTCGATTCCTATTTTCTACGAAAACCCGCTTGAGACTTTCTCGTACCTACGACGCTTGGTTTGTCCACAAAATGAAATTTTGCAATTTTTCATCCCTCTTCTCCCAAACCTGTTCATCAAAATGGTGTAACTTTTTACCAAACAATATACGAGTTGTACAGAACAGTTTGGCGTGAGAAGGAAACTTCCACTTTTGATGTTACAGTAGGTACTCATAGTTTACACCGTACTTTATACTTATACAGTACGTACTCATAGTTCATAGTTTGTCTTGAGACTTTAAATAACAAATTATGTTCTTACAGTTCTCTGTTTCCATTTCGAATGAGAGATTTCCATTCAATTTTATTTTTGGATAATGACATAGAAATTCAAATTGAATCACAATCGATTTGCATCTGCTAGTAGATTAACATTGTCATTGTTATTAGTAGATCATCAATGCCTGAAATATTTAATCCTCGTTTCCATTTCCACAAAAGTGCACGGGCACTACTGTGCCAAAGCTGCAATATAGAAACACGTAGTTGCATGGAGGAATGCAAATCAAAAATCAGCTTACCAGTGTGCATTGCTCTATACAACTCTGAGTTTTTTCTACCGCATTTAAGGCACATGTGTTCGTGCGGCTATTGTAATAATGGAAACGAGGCTTTTGTATCTATCATACGACCTATCACTTTAAAACCCCAGCACTTTCGGTACCACTCTTTTCTCTCTCCATTCAGAAAAATATAAGCTCAACTGAAGTCAATTTCATTTACTCAAGTGAATACGGTATTTTAATATGAATTACAAATTATAGTGTTTAATAATAAGTTTCTAGCCTAATAGAGTAACAGATGAGGTTCAAACCAATGTTTAAACCGATTCAATCGTTTATTTATGTTTTATCAACTCATTCAAATTCCAAATTGCATAAACTTTCATTGCAATCAGGCTGTGGTAGTTTTAAATATATAAATCCACTATGTGAATAAATTAGAAAACAAAATCCAATGTTTTCCCTAGAGTAGTCTAGAGTTTTTATTTCATGTATCGGAAGGCAGTCTCCAGCAACTTAAATCGATTATTGAATATTTCTAAATATTATTCAATACAAAAAAGGAGCCTACGATTTATATAACTCAACCTCATATAGAACTTGATGGCAACTCATTCCTTTGGAATCCGTTTGATTAAATTTTCTGTGACTTTGTACACGATTACTGTTATTGAATTATTGTCAAAATTGTCAATTAATTTTAAGGTATTGCTATTCCAATCGAAGCACAAAGCCGAGAGATTTGGGAAAGCGAAATAATTATTTCATTGAATCTAGAAGGCTGTTTCGTTTCATTTCATTTAGATATTTTTTAAAATAAGAGATTTTCATTTTATACTTCTTTTTAGGCATAATACAAATTCTGAATGTATAATGTGATAGCCTATCACTGATAGGTATTATAAACTTTGGAGAATATAAGAGGAAAGGAGGTAACTTATATAATGGACAAGTTATTGAATTGTGCAGTACCTATATGTTGAAAATAAGAGGGATCTTAAAATAACAGTTCTTCATTTCATAATATAGAACATAAATTATAATATGTTCTCTATATTTTATGAGCATAGCTATAGCTACCCACATGATAATATAACATTGTTCTTTGATCTAATGTTATTTTGAAGCTACTTATTTAGGAATAGGTATTGAAACTACCTATAATAGTTCACTGCATCAGGAATTCCATGTTGAAATTGTCCTGTTTTGATCTTTTGGGTACTGTCAAAAAATAATAAGTAGGCTACCCAAACTGATTATAAATTGATAAGTTGTGTTATTCATAAGTTCCTCACACCTATGTTAGATAATAAACTGATTTTCAACTGATATTATCTGTCAAAACATTGTATAGGCCTATGTGCATAGTTATTTCGAAGAAAGCATGGAGCTATAATTAGAGTAATGAATGAAACTACATTATTGGTATACTTAACGGAAAAATTTCTGTTTCGAACATTGATCAATTTTTGAAGCAATGAGTACCAAAAATAATGGTATGCTAGCGCACAGCTATTCTAGATTTTTATTTGGAAAAGCAAGAGTAAGAAATTGAAGAATAGAGACAAAAATACCAACTTCCAAAAATACTGTATAGTGTTCGATATGGTAGCATACTAGTGTAGGCTACACTATAATTTCAATCTTTGATAACTTTTAAGCACAAAACATTTATTACAAATGTATATTCTCTTCCCTCGAATAGAATATCTTTGTTCATCCTTTCAAAAGGAAAATCCAGAAGCAATACTATGAAGAATAAACAATCACAATTTTAAAATTTCAATTCTCATGAGAAATGGGCAACTGTATGCTACTGGGCTACTCTTAGAAATGATACAGACATACAATAATAAACTACTCAAGAGTCTATTAGCAACTTTCATTGTTTTGCACACCTCTGTTTAATCATTGCGACAATATACGTTTGTACTCACAATCATGAATGACACTGTCATCCTTGAGAGTTCCTCATTATCATCAAACAAGCAATCTTCACCAAACTCTAAAATCGGGTTTTTTCTCATCGCTCCAGATACAGTCAATGGAAATTGAACTATGTATCTTATTTCGAAGCTAGATACAGTAATAATAATGAATGTATAATATAACTTATTCGTATAAGTAGTTACCCAGTAGAAATAGTCGACTAAAAGCGTACCGTACATTTGTAAGACGGTATTTACAATATAGATGTATGACGTTGAGGCCTTATTGGTTGGAATTTTCACTGTGAGATTTGATTCACTACCAAAGCATTAGATCATCTGAGTATTGTATAGCAATTGATTTCCCTATTTTCAAAGTTGATGTGATATGAAGCCCTGTTTCACACACCAGGATGTTTGTATTTCCGTTTTTATGCCGTTTTTCATAAATTTTACTAGATTGAACAGAACTTGGCGAACACTTTTGTGTCTCTACGGACATCATAAGTATGCCCAGTTTTATTTAATCTAGTAAAATTCATAGGAACGGCAAAAAATCGTGATGTGTGAAACGAGAGTTATTACATAGATCATTTTTTAAGAATATCATTACTGTACAGGTATCTCAATGTTTACTATTTACAGTACAGAGTACAACATCACCAAAGAGTCAGAATTGATACCGTACTTGATTTGTCAATTTTCAATCAAATAACATTTAACATAAATGAAATCACGTGAATTCTTTTTTTCAGTAGATAATAAAGAACTGTGATCTTAAAAGCAATTGAAATTTCTAGGTTCAGGGTTTTCATGATAATTTATTCAAAATTGAAAAATTAACTACCGTAGCTATTTCCCAAGCTACCTTCTTTGGATAAAATATTGTGGGTTTTTGTTTCTTTAAATGTCATCTTGTTCAAGATTTTATGGTGGATAATTTGATTTTCAAAAATGATAAAAAATACTCAAGTTTAAAAGAAATGGGCTACTGTAATTTGGAAACTGCATATGTGGAGATGTTGATTCATAAGGAAAATAGAGTGACTAATACAATTGGAACATTTTTAATAAGAAAACTTAGATGTTTTCAAATTTCACAAAATATTTATTATGAAAGCATACAGTACCAGGTTTCACATTTTAATAATGGTAAAATGTTTGGTACCATTGGTAAAATCTGAAACCTGATACTGTATGCTTTCATGATAAATATTTTGTGAAGTTTGACAACATCTAAGTTTTCTTATTATGGAGAGATTTCACAACATCACCATCGATTCTACCAATTTTATGGAAGATTTTTGTTTCAAGATTGATTCGAATTAATGAAATTATGAAATCTTGAGAACCTGGGACAGAATTCTACTCCATTAATAGTACGTATCGGTATCTAAATCACTATAGGTTCAGTAATATTAAAGTTTGCAAAGCGGTTTTAATAACAACTTAATTTTTCAATTGATGAACATAATCTACGTAATAGAAATCGCCTCATAGAGTCGTATATATATATTAGGGGGATGATTGGAATAAATTAAATGGATGATCGATAATAAGGAAGTGGAGACGAAAAAAATATGATTTTATGAGTAAGTGGTTTAGTGTAGTTTTCAAAATTAAGACATTTTTAGTTATACTAGTTACTAAGTACCATTATGATTGGAATTAGAAAGGTGAATCATGATTGATAATATTTTTTTAATAAATTACGTTGTGATTATTCTTTTATTTATAAAGGCATATAATGAATAAAACATGCATGAAGTCAATTCCATACAATTTTTCATGTTATTTGTACAAATATTTTAATTGTGTTGTCGTATCAATGTTCAATTGTGTAATAATTTATATGTTGATATTTGAAATTAATTTTGATACTCATGTTTTACAATGTTGAATGTTCGACCTAGCATTCGTGAGTCAGAGAAAATGAGATGGTATGAATAATGTAAGCGTGGACCCTTGCATGTGCCAAAATAGTATTTAGAAAAATAATTTTTCTTATAACTGAATTTTAAGAAGTGATGATGAAATCATACAGAGCCAAGAATATTATTGGTTTTGCACTACAGTACCGAAAAAACTAGACTAGTTGTGTTGAAAGACTCAGCCATGGTAAATATAGAGATGGGTGGAGATCACAATACCATAGGCATAACCTTTTTTTATAAATTCCTTAATTTGAAGTAAAAAAAACTTCAAAGAATTTATCATGTTAGATAGAAATAATAATTGTTATTTACATTGTCTACATACTGTATAAAGAGATAATTTTGAACATTTAGAATGTAAGTTAGTGTCAGGTCAGACCTACTGGGCTGTATTGTCTACATAAGAGACACTCGTTAGAAAAAGAAAAATCGGGAATTAAGGAATGAAGAATTAGTTGATAATGATATTTAAACTAGCATATAGTTTATCAATGTTTGACTAAAGGTTCAATCGATGAAATAATTATTGCTTGAAAAGAGCATTTTATCATCAATTCTCGGTTCAATGGTTTCATCATCTCTTTGTTGAAAACAATAAAATATTTATTATCAAAATGAAGTTCTGTACTAATCATATATTTTTAATTCAGCAAGTAGGTTACTAGTTAACTAGAAATTGTTGACTATTATTAATAATAATTATATTAAAAAATACTGAAAACCAATTATTGTTCTATTCACATATTAGAAATTCCTTCTATATATTCCTTAGACTTGATCCCTTAAGCCGCGTTTACACCGGAATGTTAATGACATTTGTTAATAACTTTCATATAATATATAAGTGAGTTATATAATAGTAAGCTATTCAAAAACGTTATTAACATTCCGGTGTAAACGGTGTAGACTTATTACACCTCAATTTTTTACATCCATATCCCATTTCAACGGGTGACTTCAAACCTTATATCATATAGAGTCTACTCTAATTCTCATTGCACGCTTTCAAAGTATGAAGCGAATTTATGGATTATTTCATTCATTATTCGTATTCATCATTCAACACAAATCAGCCAATGTATACCTACTATCAATTAAAACTACTAGGTACTAAGTACGAGGTAGCATGACAATAATCAACCATTCTAGTTTATGTAATAACCATAATACTGTAGCCTATGTAGTCTTTGAGAGAAATTAAAATAGAACATTATTCGATATGATTTTTCAAAAGTTTATTAAAAAAAAGACAATAGGCTAATATAAGCAAAAAAATCATTCTTCATACTCACATACCGGTACGGTACATTGAAAGTACAGTTGTAGGCCTATCTACTATTTGGTGGAAAAAAACTATAATATTGAACAATGGATATTTCCATTACCATAGAATCATCATAATAAGTGGATTCAAAACCTCATATTATATCATCATCGTCATCTGAAACAAAAAATTATTCGCTATTATGATTTTAGAAAAATTATCATCATGCTTCATTCTTAATCTTGATTGATATATCCATTGATCTTAAACAATTAATCTCTTAAAACTCCAGTTTTATAAGAATTCCAGCTCAAACTACTCTGTCTGAAACTGGAGTTATGTAAGATTAATTGATTATTGGATCAATGGGTCAATCAAGATTTAAAACAATACTCATCTATTTTGTTTTCCAATACGAACTGCTAGTAAATATTTCACTCCGATTTTTACATGGTAAATGAAGTAAAATCCGGAAGCGCTCCACACGTGAGTAGTAGTTTATATTTAAACTATTATTCAAATTATTGACTGCAGTGTTGTGTAAAATAGTTCTGAGTGAAATTTAAACCAAAGCATAGGCTACTGATCGTTTTTCTAGATAAAATAACCTGAATATTGCTGATCATATTAATTTTATAAGAACTCAAGTTCTTACAAAACTCCATTAAAGATTCGAAAACCGGTAATTTATTCCATGTATCAAGCATCATGTTTTGAAATTCATCTTTGTAATAACATAATATCTTCAATATCAAAGATCATAATCAACATATGTTATTATAGGGACAAAATTCAAAACATGAGGCTCGATACGTAATAAACCAGTAGGCTACAATACACTAGTGAGTAAGCAGCCTTAAGGTGAGGCTTGGGCTTAAGGTTCATACTATATACTATGATACACAAAACATATGATATGATGTAGATGTGGAACTATGTATGTTATACTATGTAGCACCCGCAGCCTAACCTCAAGCCTCACATTATTTGACATGTTCTTGCCCTTATTGAATTCATAAAATTGAAAGGCAATTGAACTGTGGATCACAACTTAAGCTAGCTGTGACATAATTACCGAGAGTAGCGGTCGGTCTACACGAGGAATACCTCAAGCCGAAATTGGTGGCATCAATTGGTACAGTACAATCGGACTTCAAATTGAAGTGTAACATGGCATAATCATCACAGTCAGTTATTCCATCATGGTTGCAATCCTGCAAAGTTTTCAAAAGAGACATTTTAGTTGAAGATATTGAATTAATTATACTTATTCGGTTATCAGAAATCACTTATGTGATCACAATTCTTCCCAATCAATAATCTTTTTTCTTCATTATTATAGCACCTAGTTAGAGAGTAATAATGAGCTAAAATTGAATCAATATAGCCTATGAATTATGAGAGGCTATATACTGTATTTTCAAGCAAAAATTCAATGAACAAAACTTGTGTATGATTCATAATTTATAATTAGATATGAATTTATAATTGTGTATGATTTAATAATTTGTCTCTGTAGTTATATTTAATAATTATTGGTTTTATTCTACGAATACCGCACATAGAATTTGATTTTAGAATATTTATATTTTCATTAGAATCTTCAAAATCATGAAATAGTTTCACCCTCACAGCAGTGAATTAAAAAAAAATCATTTGATTTATTTTTGTCTTTATATAATTTATTCGCTGCTCACAGAAAAACAATTACATAGGTAGCAGTGAAGCAATTAACCAATTTGAAGTTTCCAAATTATTGAAGGTATTTGTTTAATGAATTTGAAAAAAACTAATGTCCTGAGAAATTTTCAGCAACCGTAAGCTTTTCAACTATTTTCACAAAAAAAAATTAAATTTGATTCTTACCTTGCCGTGGGCAATTATATATTGCTTCAAAATTTGTGTTGCACAGCTATGATCTTCCGCACAATCCAAGAAAGCTGAAAATTTATGAAAAACTTGTGTTATAATATATGAACAGGCTTCTTTGAATAAATGAATGAATAATAGGGTATATAGTCATAGTTTGCAAGTGAAATTCAAAATCTTACTAAATAAAAACTTATTCGTCAAAAATAAATTTAAAAAGAGCTACAGTAGATATTGTTCTGTTTTTTTTTCTTATTTAGCTTCGTAGAATCAGCCAATTTCATTTGAAGGCAGCTTGCAAATTCTGCCTTTGAAAAATAATAGGGTCAAACTAATAATCTAGAAATGACATCTTATCAAATAAAATGCTTTCAATTAGCCATACGCTTATAATAACAAAATGCTTATTCGATCAGAAAAAAAGATGTAAGTTTTTTTAGAAATGACCCAAGGACTGTCTCCTTCCTGGTACAGCTCTTATGGACACCCATGTTGAAAACATTCCATCCATCTATCCGTTCATATCTTAGGCATTTTTGAACGTTAACTTATCATAGTATCAGAGAGAAAAGGAATAAAACAATTTTTCTCTGTGCTTAAACCCACCTCCATCTCGGTTCGGATTATCCTCAGGAAGGACATAGCGTCCTGCATCTTTCCAGTACTGCCTGGAAATTTGAAATGGTCCACATCTACCTCCATAGCAGCCGATTGTCATGTTGCAATTGCTAGAGGCATGGCAAATGCATCGCAAACATACCGGACTCAGGTTTGATAGGTGAAGGCCTCCAACTATACAATGAATCATAGAAAAATATTTTATGTGTTTACAGTATTACTATAATATAATACTCAAGCAGGAATAATTTAGGATTGATTCGATTATTGAGACATTATATTGAGCCGGTAATGCAAAAATACTGTACAGTAGTATAAGCTTAATAGCAATGAAAACAAATACAATAGGTAGGCTACTTATTAGTTCTATCACGTACCATATCTAGATACCGGTATATTTTAATGTAAAAGTTCAGAGTGGGCCAATTCAATTTTCATTTATCTTGAATAATAATAGATATAATAAATAAAATAATAATAGATTTGTTATTAGTGTACAATTGAATAGCCAAATTCAAGAATGGTGCTCTAAATCTATTCTGTAGAATAATCAATTTATTTTATTTTTGATCTAGAATCTACAGCATAGGCTACTATAATATAGTAGGCCTATATTATATTTTATCAAGCCATAGTATGTCCAAGCAAAGAATACATTCTGGCAAGATGGGAAAATGACTCCAGCTGGGTCAGTATTGGTACAAAATTATAAATTTGGTCTCAAATTGTAGATCAATATTTTTCCTACAATTTCAGACCAAATTTATAATCATATATTTGAACCAACATTGACAGAGCTGAAGGCATTTTCCCATATTGCCAGAATGTCTTCTTTGCTTGGACAGACCATACTTATTTGAACAAAAATTATATAAATTCTACTCTATCAACTAATAAAAAAGTAAAAAATAAAAAGAAACTGTATTCAGGACTACCTACTTCACACCAGTAGCCTATACACTTTGTAAGTCAACCTATGTAGACACTTTTCCAGATAGGCTATATCGAACTTAATATTCTATACACTCAGTGTGAATGAATTAGAATATTACAGTATATAAGTCACTTATTTGTTGTAATCCCTATAATGTAGAAATTTTCATTCAAATGAAATATGTGAAAATATTTCTTTGCTGTAGGCCTATTGATAATGTATGGAAACAAAAATATTTTATTTGATTTTAATGTAGTTGCAAGGACACTTACTAGTATTAATACCGTACGCAGTAAGCTTTTATATTTTCTCAAAAATAATAGCATTGGAAAGTTTTTATCAGAAATAATATAAACGTAGGTCTACATTTTGAAAATTATCCTATATTCTATTTAATATTCTATTCTCCTATTCTAGTTTTATTATTTATCTGATGAAAGTTTTTTTTTAAATTTTGATCATGATAAAATATGAGAGAATCACTTAACAGCTTATTTGAGTCATTGAGTGTTATATGCCAAATAATAGCAGAGATAGAAATCATGAGGGTGTTTTCTGCCAGATACTTATATGGTATCACAGTTGCTCTCACAGCTTTTCAATTCAGGAAAAGAAGAGAATGAGATTGTATTTATATTATCTCTCCATGCAGGCTACAGAAATCACTCAGACAAGGCTTTGTCTGCTCTCATCTATCCAAACCATTCACCAGATCTTATTACGGTATTGATTATCTTATGAGATTGAGCGCTATATCAATTGAAAAATTTTCGTAAATTACAACTTTTAATTGGAAAACGTTAATAATAAAAATTTTACAGGTACCGTAGTTAGATGGCAAAGTTTTTGGTTGTTAGACTTAGAGTATAGACGGCATTAATAAGCTTTCTTCTAGAAACTATACACATACTTACTTGTTATAACTCACACAGTTATTTACTGTTAGGAAAAACAGCAATAAGAACCGACCTGTCATCGGCAAATAAACAGCAAACGTCTCAAAAAATTAACTTTATTATGATTTGACACAGCTGAAAACAACAAGTGCACTAAGAAAATGAATGAGTTTTTGAATATTTTAATAATAAAGAACTTCTTACCTGATAGTGAGTGAAAAACAGCAACAAGTAAGAATAAAACAACCATATATTGCATTATAGAGTGCAGATCGATCTGGTTTTCAGGTTAGAAAGCGATAATATTATTGTACTTGTGTCTTTTGTCTTCATCACTCTTATGAAGTGGTTATAGTAGTAGGTCGGCTATCTCTGTTTTGATTCATTGACGTGTATACTATTGACAAAAAACTGGTTTTTACGAATCTGAAGAATCGACCGCCGCGGCTGTAGCTTGACCTTGGCTTCAATTTGGTGCATTCTTTCGTTCTTATCAATCTCACTTCCTCATTTTAACAAACGCTGCATTACTCTTCTCTCAATCTTTAAAATCAAATTTTTATGGAAAAAATCAACTATAGCAATGCAGAAGAACTCTGATATGGACGTAGATTTATCTTCGGAATATTGAAAAAATATAATACACCGCTGCTCTAGGAGCGCTTCTCGAGCTGCCCGGCTCATATATCTATGTTTATTTAATTAGGTATTTATATTATATATAACCTTTTTAAGTCATTTCAAGATAATTTTACTATTTATTGATATATTTTACATTGTTTTAGTAGCCCTAATAACAAAGTGAGCATTTATGAATAGGTACATATTATAGGTAGTTATATGTGAATGCGGAGTTGTGATTGCTAGACAGCGCAGTAGAGCCGGGCAGCTTGAGCTGTCCCTTTGAAATGCTACCTTTAGACAGAAAGTTTTAAATTATGCTCTCAAAATTATAGTGTTGCGGTTGGCTATATGAATCTTATGATAAAAACATTCTCATAAATTTCTTAGTAACTTACTTTATAAATCAAGTAGGTGGAATTTTATAATCATAGTTTTGTTTTGCATACAATTCTTAAAATTTCTTTCAAAGTCAATATCCCAATAATCAGCGCAACTTATAAATCCTCGATTATGTATTCCAGCGTAGTCCCAACAGTTTGTTTTCCCATCTGCGTTGCAATCCTGAACAGACAAATCGTACCTAATATATTTTATTATTAGTCTGATTATTTATTCGAAAGAAAATAGGAAAATAATCTTGACTGCTATGAATCAATATAACTGCTAAATTATAATTTTGCTGAAATATATTATTCAGCATTTGAATGATATAAATAATAATATGGTGATGCGTGAATAATATTGTGAAACTTGTTACCAAATTACAATAGAAGGCTATTGAAATTATTTTTAATATTCGTATCAATTAACTGAACTTTATCCTTCGATAAGCCTCCACCGTATCAGATTAATTGAGGTAAATTACAAGTAACAAGTACGGTAAGTTACTTTCACACTAACATCAAATTGGATAAATTTACAGAACTTATGAGACAATAATGTGTAACAACCATTTATATTATTTTTTATAGATACTTACGTAAGGAAATTCCTTCATGTGATTTTCTACAGTTCTTGCGGCACAATGCATGTCTGAGACACATCTCATATATGCTGAAAGTCAAGGTTTTTAGTAAGTAAAATTTTGTAAGTTTTAGTAAGTATAGTTTTGGGTTTTACTTCAAATTCGAAATCTATTTATTGCCAAAGGTACATTATAATTACAAAATGAGAGTTGTTCATTGTTAAATAATATAGTGAGAACATTGTATACAATTATTATCAATATTGACAGAACATATTATTGAAGAGTAAAATTTTTTGACACCGCCAACAAAAGGAAACATGAGTGTTGGCAGTGAGCACAGTTGAAATCGAATAGAAATAACAAAGGGTATACCGGTATCCTATGTAACGAAATACTATATATGGAATTAATCCAAGTTCATGGATGAGGTTTGAGCGAAAAATAGTCTAATAAACAAGTAAATAGTCACGAATAACTGTTGAAAGCTAAAACATTGGAAAAATTCGCTGAATAATAATAATAAGAGCATAAAACACTGAACAGAAGATCGTGATGATGATGATTATTATCATTTAATTTTATTTCTATTCTTTAAGTACTGCTGTACCTATAGGGTTTATTTGTTTTCATAGAGCCCTAATTATACCTCTATAAGTAAATGTCTTTATTGTTCTCACCTCCATCTGCAGCAGGATCATCAAAGGCCAATGTGGGTTGTCTGGATTCACTCCAATAATTGAATCCAATTGCAAACATACCACACACATCTGAGTCGCACTTGGCCTCCTCATCACATCCACTTGCAGCAAAGCATATACATGTCAGACACTTATCATCAATCGGTTCAACTGTTGTGTCCTTTCCTGAAAAACATTTAAAAAATATGCAATAAAATTAAAATAAATATGAATTCAATAATTAATTAATCATCGCTCACATTCTCACAACCCTTTTTATTATTTCTTATATAATATCCTGAATCGATATTGATTTTTCTGGCAAAGTAGATGGTGTAAAAGTGTTCCAACATTCAAAGGATGCAAACATGTTATCTACTTATAGTCTGATACTGTATAGTACGAGTATAAATGGTAAAATGTATATTATATTTTTGTTGATATTTTCACAGCTGTGGGCCATTGTATTCTAATAATTAGTTCACTGTCAACAAATATAGGTTGATCTAAAAAAATGTTATATTCTTTTACTTTGATGCTTTTTACCATACAGTAGCCAACCCTATATAAAATACAATAATGTAGCCCAATCTTTATCACAATGTATTTTTTAGTCACCTCACATAAACGAGATTTCAGTTACTCCCCAATAATAATAATAATTGAACAGCTTTTCTATCATATAAATGAACTGATAACTCACCTTTCATGCTAGTGATACAAATAAAAGTAATTATTATTAAGATTCGCGTTTCAACTCTAAACATAATTGGTTGAAATTATAAAAACACGTCGTATGATTTGGATCTACTCTCATACTCTCTACCCTACTCAAACACAATATCTTCTATTCTCAATGCTGCGATGTATCTGTGTAGCCTATCACTATATTAGACCTTGAAGATAGGAAATTACAACCTTGGGGAGAAGATTATTTCAGTGTAGGAAAAAGACAAATAATTATTGCAAGCTACATATGATTAGCCTGGTGTCAGTATTGTTTTGTTTTGTCTCGCACATAGCCCATTCATATTCATTTGAATTTGCATTTTAATGTTGAAGGATAGGTACTATATATTTTTATAGTAGACTACTATACCAAATCATGAGAATTACAAAGCAAAATTCATTATACTGATGGAAATTCATGTAGGTAATTGAGAATAATTATAATTCAGGCTATATTTGATTCACCAGATCTAAAGTAGGTACCAACCGATTTTTACGTACCGTACTAACTTACATATTTTATTATGTGGTAAGTACTATAAATATATCAATATTAGGCTGCACTGGAAGAAATTAATGATGAATTAGAAATTCTCATACACAAAACTAACAGAATAAAAATTATACCTAAAGCAATAATTGACCGAACGTAAGTGAGGTCTAAGATTTTGCATTTGTTTGTATGTATGTTCCGCATTTACAACTGAACGCGGCAATACATATTCTAATGAAATTTGACAGGAATTTTCTTCTTGAAACCGCCCGTCGATGTATATGTGAGGTTTTTTGACAATTTTCATATTAAGGACGAAAAAAGGAAGATTAAAGGATTGAACTATTCTCTGATATAGGTATACTCCATAAATGATTTGATAGTATATTTATGTTGATATTACTAAACATGTGATATCATGACATTCATAATAGAAAATTTTTTAAAAATTTCTACTTCAGATGATATTCTTTCATTGAAGTCAGCTGAGATATTTCAGATGAATATTAAGGTATGTTTTTCTTTATGCAAAACGGTCAGACGGTCGACCGCAGGCTAACAACAAGAGCTGTGATTGGATACAGCTGTTTGACTGCAGCCGACCGTCGGACCGTTTCGCATGAAGAAAAACATTATTACAATGATTATAGAGACTGATGCTCGGTTTTCCACGCAACCTCAAATTTTGACGAATCGTGACAAACTGATGCCGACATAGAGCGTGACTGTGGCCACTGCATTGCTGACCACACTTCCTCGCGCCGACTTTCGGAATCTGAACGTTTGCACAATCTGAACGTACCGTACCGTTAATACAGACAATGCTTTTATGATGCAGGGAACATGGGTGACTTCGTGAGGTCTACTGTTCACAGAACTACTAGTAAATTTGGTGTTGGATGGTATGGGAGATGTTTTTTATAGCCAATTACCTGTATTTACCAATTCAGTTATTTGGTAATAGGCTGTATTAACTTATTCATAATGTAAATTCATAATTGGATTCAATTTTGTTTCCTTGGTATTGTTTTGTTTATATTTGTAGCTGACTACATTTTGGCTTTGAGTTATAGGGAAATGGCTAAAAGAAAAAAAAAATTCGCTCCAGCAGCTGGCAGTCGGAAAGAGTGCATTTCAAATGCAATTCTATGATAGCTCAAATCGATCTTCCACCTTGATACGACCAATCCTAACTGTAAATTCAATGGTTCAGCGAGATTATAAATGAACTAATCTGGAAGATATTGAATCAAGTTTCAAACTATGACCAATATACTTCCCAAGGTTACGCTTAATATTAGCGTTTTACTATTTTTTGGAATTTTCAGAGTTTTTATTAGATTTTTCTAGAACAAATTGGCAGAAAATGTTGAAATTATGTGAACAGGTCCAGATTAGGTGTAGAAATGCTGTGCTCAATAAATTTCTAATCCTTTCTGAACGGAATTTGCAGGCGAGCGAAGCGAGCCTGTTTGTCTTAGCTGACACTGACAGAGGTTTTGCAGGCGAGCGAAGCGAACCTGTTTTACTCACTTACACTGCCTATACTGTCGGGGGTCCAGGGGGCGGAGAAGGCGAGCGAAGCGAGCCTGCCGGCTAGTATTTATATATGTACAGATTCTTATGAACACGATAACTCCCGAAGGGCTTGTCAGAGAGCGACCAAATTTTGCAAAAAAATCATTAGTGTTAATATCTCAGTCAAGTTCGTTAACCAGCCAAATTGGTCCAAGGGTAGAGAGTGAAATTAGGGGATGAAAGTTTTGAAAAATCACTACAAATCAACCAATAACTTGATCTTTTTAAAAATTGGTGTGTATAATATCCCTATTATGCCCTACAATTTGAGCCATCAACGAAAAAAAAACAATAAAAAATGGCGGAGAAAAAGGCAAATAATATGCCAAAAATGGTGATTCCATGGGTCTTCGAAAACGGCACTTTTGAATTCATACCCTGAATAGCTCATTATAAGTCATATGATTTGAGCCATCATAGAATTGCATTTGAAATGCACTCTTTCCGACTGCCAGCTGCCGGAACGAATTTTTTTCTAATGAAATGCACTAAAAAATCAAACTCCACCCTTTTATAAATTCCGCCTCAACATTTCTATTGATTTTTCACTCAACTATCGACTCTAGGCGAAGTATCGATTCTAAGTTATCGATAATATGAAATACGATATCGACTCGACATAACCACACTTTTATGTTTTGATTTGAACTTTTTCAATTTCAGTTTCAATTTATTCCAGTTTATCACATTTCCTATTAATAATATTGGTAAGCAGTTAACTTAAAGATCAAAACTTGTGAACATGATATAATTTGAAAGCGTATAAAATGTTGAAACAAGGAATAATGTTGTTGAAGGGAGAAATTGCATCACTCTGCGCAACTAAATTATGTAACGAACTTATATTTCAGTGAAGGGACAAGAGTAAACTTGTTGCAATGTTTTCTTCTGTTGCCTGGCAATCATTAACACGCTACGCCCAATGCCAATTGTGGAGAAGTGCACCTCCTACCACTAATTTCAAGTATTTTGAGCCTCTCAAATCCAATATACGAAGGCACATGATGTTGGGTCCTCAGATATCATTTTCTAAAACCTTCTTTTTTCGTCAGGTAAGCTCTAACTTTTCAATGTATGTTGAATTAAAATTTTATATCAGTAATCAGTCCTATCAATTCTTTTACGTTAAGGCTATTATTCAAAGGTAGGCTAGATTGAAAACTTCTGCTACATATATTACAACTAAAACAAAACTTACTCAGTAGCCTACTACCTTGATCATAGAATATGCGAATATTTTGCTGTAACTCAGATCAAAATTAATTCAGATAGGGCATAGAAGAATAGGCGGATTAGGTACTGCCTATCATGCCTCTTTGTCTAGTAGGTACCTAGAGGGTACCTTGGGAATTGAATAAAACTAGTCTAAGGAAAGCTGGATCTATCTGGAGGCGCTAGGTAAGATGTAGAGGATGCCAAGATCCACACAGTGCTATAGAGGCATAGAGCTAAATAAAGTGATGTAAATTGGAATAACTTGATGAAGCAATTTCAATAGAAGTAAATTTCGTAACTTACACTTACTCAGAAGTAAACAGTTAATTTCTTAGAGGATTCATAAAAATAAAAAGGATTTTTAAAAATTGAGTCAGAATGAATCAACCATCTATAAATTAGTAGGTTTAGCTCAAGTTTATTATTGTTTATTGATTGGAAAAATTAAGACATTAGCCAATAATGGAATGAAATGAAAATATCCTTTACTAGGAAGTCCTTCCTACCATTCATATTATGAGTCAAGAGTAAAGTTGAAATTTATTGAAAAAATATGAGACTTTAAACCGCAAAACTCTAACTCGACTTTAAGTCGCATGAATAGTTCTAAAACTATTTTTTTATTTATTCAGAGAGGCAAACACAAAATCATGATAATGATGATAGGAAAAGTGAAAACAGGTACAGACCACAGAGTGTGGGAAAGGCTATGTTTCTTGAAATATGCCTATTCTTAACACCGATATTTTTTAATTCTAAATATATTCCGGTATTTGTGAGACTAAGTCTCAGAAATAAAACGAAGCATCGAGAAATTTTTTTGGTTAGTTCGTCCACATTTCTGTGTTGTGGATATGTGGACTTCTAAATTTTGATGAGATCATCCAAGGCCAAGCTACAGTGTCTGTATTCAGCCATGGATAATCTAGTGGTCATCTCTGATCACAACTGATTTAATAGATTGATTAGTTTTGCTTGATTATTTTTCCAGCTGTTTGACCAGGAGAGTAGCACGTACACATACTTGTTGGCAGACATCAATTCGAAGGAAGCAGTTCTAATTGATCCGGTTTTAGAACAAGCCGTCAGAGACGCGAATCTTATCAAGGAGTTGGGATTTTCATTGAAATATGCAAGTAAGAAAATCCATCGTTTCTTTGCCCTTGATTTTCGCCATAAAGATTAAAGGACTAACCCTGCATTTATCAATAAAAGTGATAGTATTTCTAAGCTGATTCCAAGTATACCAAGTAAGTTACTTATCGAAATTAATAGCCTTTTCGTCTGAGGGTGATGCCCATATGAGCTCTTAGGCCTGTGCGTGGGTAATGAGAGAAATGATGATAAGAGATTTCGACTTATTTAGGTAGTCGGGACCGACGGTTTATCATCTCCTCCGAAAGCCGGGTTGGCCGTATTTATGTGATTGTGCTGTGGTCAAAAATTGGCTGAGGATCGAACCTCGGAACCTTTGGTTATTAGTCTGGCGCGTTATCACTTACTCCAACGAGCCACTCTATATATTGAGCCGCTTTAATGTTGTATTAAAAAAATTCTAGAATATTGTAATTATTGGAAAATGAATTTCTGTTCACAGTCAACACACACATGCATGCTGACCATATAACAGGCTCTGGTGCTCTGAAGAAGATGATGCCTGGATGCAAGAGCATCATATCGAAATCGAGTGGAGCCAATGCTGACATCAAACTGGAGCCTCATGACGTCATCGAGTTCGGCTCTTTCAAACTCGATGCTCGGCCAACTCCTGGCCACACAAATGGCAAGTATCCATTCTATTTAAATTTCCAATGCGCAAAAATCGATTCAAGTTTTAAACTCATGTTCATTCTATTCTAGTACCGATTAATTTCCAATATTTCATGCTATCACAGTAGCCTATTAATGATAATTATTATTTTAGACTTTACTGTTCTTTCAGAGTTGCATCATTGTATTTCCGATTTTAGACCGTTTCTGAAACAAAACTGTTCACAACTTGAGATATTGTTCAGCCTGATTGGAGCAAATTTGGTAGAATTCATTTAATATGGCGAATGACTGTTATGGTTCATAACATGTATGTATTTGCTTAGCTCTATCAGCACAGTCTACAATATGTCTGCAAGAGGGTATTGGTAGCTTATCGACTTGAGCTAGACCGCTTTCACAAAATAGCTTTGTGCTTAACTGTGCTCAACTCTGCTTTAACATACTAGCTTAACATAGATAAAAGATTACATTCGTCAAATTTATTTTAATAGGTCTTCAATTCTTCCAAACTTGATAAAATTTAATTAGCAAACTTAATGATCGACTGACCTGAGTTTGAATGTGTTGGAGGCAACATATTTGGAATTGAAAATTATATTCATGGTTATTCAACGTGGGAATTTGATTAGGCTATAATATTCTTGCATTTCTCTCGTTTTCAAGGGTGTGTCACTTACGTTGCGGAAGACCAAGGAATCGCTTTCACTGGAGATACACTTCTGATCAGAGGATGTGGTCGAACCGACTTTCAAGAAGGAGACCCTTCAACGCTCTATGAGTCTGTACACAATCAAATATTTTCGCTTCCCGAAAATTTTCGACTTTTTCCAGCTCATGACTATAAAGGTACACCTAACAAAATATTGACTTACATGCATAATCAGTAATTATATTTTAAGTAACGATAGTAATTTTTGTTGTATTGGACGATACAGATAAGTCAGAACTGAACAATCAATTTCATAAAAAAATTGAAAATAAACGTAAACTATTATTTTGTGTTCATAGCCTACCATAGTATTGGAGAGTAGTAAACGTTTTTTGGAACATCTGAACGCACATTACAGAAAGAATAGGATCACTTCTTCATTTTCCTGACATGGTGAAGTTTGTCAGTATGTCCATCCTAAACTACCACTTAACCACGAGAAAACAATTTGCATAAGGGTTCATAGGATATTACTCCCCCTACAGAAATCAGAAGTGCCAATATAGAAGCATGAATAAATTATAAACGACTATCGTCAACAGTGCCTTCCCACCATATAACAGAGGATTTCAAGAATGAAATCTCCCCTCCCCAAAAATTTGATCCTGCCTCTTCTGACCAAAAATTCAGATCTTGATTTGTTATAGTCCATCCAATAATACAACACTCTGCTCTTGTCCTAGCATCGTGAAGTAGAATTCGCTCTCGGCCTGCCTATCACCAGCGCTTGTGTTGTTTATAAGCTCGGGGTAGGGTATGTTCTCAATGGTCAATGCCCTTTGTAAAAACTAACAACCTTAAGCAAATGTAATAAATCTATAACAGAAAAGAACATTCATAGTTCTAAATTATGTGAATCTTATCTATATTTAATGTTTTGTTGAATACGGTATCTATCATATCTTGCGAATTCTAAAAATAAAATCGTGGATCATATTTGTATTTGTGGTATTTTTTAATTTAAAACAGTAAATTTTCTTTCTTTGAGGTAGGGGTAGGTTACCATTACTACAAAGCACGGGCACATCTCGAGCACAATATGCAATAGAAACACGTAGTTGTATGGAGCAACGCAAATTAAATTCAGCTGACCAGAGTGCGTTGCTCTTGCTCTATACAACTCCGTGTTTCTATTGCATATTGTGCCCTACAATGGTAAACTAACTTCAGTAGATATTTTTATGGTGTTGTGTATCCATTCTTTTCCCCACTTTTAAATTTAATTAACTTAATAAAAATCACTTTAATGTGGTAATAAACTTTATAATCATTAACTAAATATTACTTTATATAAACTCATATAACTTTATATAGTATATAACTATATACTTTAAAACATAAACTTATAAACATTTTGTAGTAATAAACACTACAAAAACCACCCAAACAACAAGAAAAACATAATAATAAACACAGAAACTTGCATTCAAAAAGCATCAACAGAAAATCAAGAAGAACTTAGATATGAAACACACAAAGTATTGGAACAGCCAACAACCTCACATGTAAATAAGCAAAAACCATCCGAAATGAAAATTGCTAAAAAACTTAGAGAGAAAGCCAGAGCCAACAAAATTACTTTTGTAAAAGCAGACAAGAGCAATACAACAGTCATCATAGATGAAGAAGAATTGAACAAAAAGACAATGAAATACATTGTCAAGAACAATATTATAGAATTGAACAATGACCCTACAGAAGCATATCAAAAAACTGTAAAAAACTTCATTAATCAAGCAGAACATACCATTGAAGCAACACAGAAACGTTATTTGAAACAGATTCACCCTGAAGCTCCAACTCTACAAACACTCCCAAAAATCCATAAACCTGATATTCCAATTAGACCAATTGTAAACTACAAACAAGCACCAGCCTACAAACTTGCAAAACACACAGACAAACTACTGAGGCAACTCATCAACATGAACAACAAAACACAACTCAAAAACAGCAATGATCTCATAGAAAAAATTAAAAACATAAACATACCTCATAACTCAACACTAGCTTCATTTGATATTGTAAACCTGTACACAAACATTCCTATCACCGAAACCATGGAAATAATAAAACAGAAACACACATCCCCAGAACTAATAAGAGAATTTATAACAAAACTACTTTCAACACAATTCAAAATTCTTCACCCAACCAGAAGGACTACCTATGGGATCACCAATATCCAGCATATTTGCTGAAATATACTTACAAAACCTAGAAGAAACCCTCATTCTAAGCAACAAATATTCAAAAAACATAGTATACTGGTACCGATATGTAGATGATGTCCTATTACTCTACAAAGGCAACAAAAACCAAAGTGAAATATTTCGCTCACATATAAATAAAATAAATAGAAAAATCCAATTCACAGCAGAATATGAAACATACAATAAACTGAATTTTCTGGACCTCACAATATCAAAAACTTCACACAACAAACATAGTTTCAGTATTTATAGAAAACCAACAATGTCAGACACCCTCATTCACCAAACATCAAACCACTCAATCCAACACAAACATGCTGCATTTAAATCAATGCTCCATAGACTGAATACCATCCCCTTATCAACCATTGATTACAAAACAGAACTCAACACAATAAAATATTTAGCACAAGCAAATGGGTATGAACCAAATCTAATTGACAGACTCCACCAAAAAATAAAAAATAGAAGAAGTAAAAATAACAAAAATAAGGACAAATACATCACATTAACTTATTTCAACTCCAAAACACACACCTTGGCAACAAAATTCAAAAGAGCTGGGTACAAAATTGCATTTCAAACAAAAAATAAAACAAAAAACATTCTCACAAAAAAACAACAAAAAACTAATAAATTTGAGAATCCAGGAGTATACAAATTGAAATGCACAAACTGCCCCAAATATTATGTGGGACAGACTGGCAGATCTTTTAACAAAAGATATAAAGAACACACCTCCAATCCTGAATCAACCTATGCTACACATTTAATAGAGAACAACCACACCTATACAAACATCAGCAAAAATTTGAAAATTCTACACATTAAAGCAAAAGGACCAGAACTCAACACTTTGGAACAGTACGAAATATACAAACATACAAAACCCGATCCACAAAACATCCTAAATGATCATCTCAACTTCAAATCCCACAAACTTTTCGACACAATAATTTAAATAGAACCGCCAACACCACCGCTCCCTCTACCAAACAGTGTCAACAAAAATGAAGAAGGCAGTGTTGAAAATGGAGTAGAATCCGAAAGCGCTCCACATGTGAGTAGTAGTTTATATTTAAACTAATATTCAAATTTATGACTGCATTGTCGTGTAAAATAGTTCAGAGTGAAATATTTACCAGCAGTTCGTGATGGAAAACAAAATAGATGAGTAATTAACTTTACTACTATGTAAAGTAGTAACTAGTTTCGTTAGTAGTTTAGATAAAAATAATAATACTCGTGTAACCTGGCTGGCTCAGGTCTGGTGTCAGAGTTTTCAGGTCGCTCCTGATCAATTTCAGGGCCTCTGACATGACTTAACGACTGTTTTTAGGCAGCCGGGACCGACGGCTTAACGTGTCCATCCGAAACACGGGAAAGTGGCCTGAGAAAAATTCCTGTTCTGACCTGGGTTTGAACCCGGGACCTTTGGGTTGCAACGCCAGCGCTTAACCCACTCAGCTACGCCACCCTCTAGTAGTTTAGATATTTTTATCTCATTTACTGTGGTAAAATTTATCATTCTTATTTTTCTATGTTAAGGTCAAATGAGTACAACTGTTTGGGAAGAGAAGAGATACAATTCACGTCTTACAAAACCAAAGAATGAGTTTATTGATTTGATGAACAATCTAAACTTGCCTTATCCAAAGAAAATAGGTAAGTCCTGCTTTGAAAAACTATTTTGCTAAGTACAGTAATTCCAAGGTTTTTGAACTTTTCAAAACTTCTTTACAGCAGTAGAAATGATGTGGTCTGGGACAAGGGTTTTTTATGCTTCACATCAGACAAGACTGTAAATCACGGTCCACTAGAAGAGTGGCCCAATATGCTTACTCGATCTTGATAATTCTTCAATATTAGCAAAGTTTCGTTTGGAACTAGATGGATTAACAAAGGCTCCCATCTACTGATAGATTGGACTGTGACAGTCTAAAAACAGCTGTAAACCTTTAGGCCGATCGTTGGAAACACGGATACTAGAATGCTGGAATATTATGTTCTAGTATCCGTGATTTGAACTGTGGACTGTGAAGGATCAAACTGTCAGTGGATGCCCTTACTACATAATTTTGTACTTTTTATTGAAGTCTATTTAAACTGTGTATTCCAGCTATTTTTTTAATCAGGACTTGTATATCCTTTGTTTTTAATAGTTGATGTACAAGAGATACAAGTTTTCTTATAGAAATTTCACTATGAGTAGTCTTTCTAAATGATGGCATTTTACAATAAATATTTATTATTTATTACAGTAGGCCTACTTAATTTTGACTAATTGAAGTAATATCAATAAGATAAAATTCAACTGAATAAGTACTATTTCCTTTAAAAAAATTGAATCTATCACAATACAATTATTAATATTTATGGCTGCTTTATTCATATAATTGCAAGAGTACAAAACTTGACCTAAACTTGTTATTTTGGGAAAAATTCTAATTCCAAATCAGGAAAGGAATAGAAAGGGCCTGTTTTTTTCTCTGGATCATTATAAAATGATTATGTGAACTAACAATTGTAATAAATAAATAATTGGTAAATCAATCATTCATGATGATACACTTATTCCTCAAAGTACATTTGAGTTTTGTTTGTGATTCAATAATTATTATAAACTTTTTCTTTCTTCTCAGATATTTCTGTACCAGCCAATAAAGTATGCGGAATACAAGATTGAAAGGTTGTTTCTCCGATTTTACCTCCACTAGTATTCTACAATCTCCAATGTGCAGTTCTACAAAACATCATGAATGAACTACGGTTAGTTTACATGCAATTAAAATCACATGCAAAATCAGATTCAGTTCAAAAATCATATTCAGAATCAGTTCATATGATAATAAATGACTACATCTGTCCAGTTCAATTGTGAAGGAAAGAATTGAATGTACCAAGGTTGGTTTTCACATGTAATGAGAGCTCTAGTCTTGCGAGTAGTGGAGAAGGTGTTAATGAGAGATCGATAAACAACTACTTATTGTCATGTGATTATAAAATTTTATTTCTTGATATACTTTTGGTTGAAAAATTCACGTTGATCACAAACTGATTGCGTGACAAAAGTGACTACTATCTCAATTATTATTCTCATTGTGGTCAGTAGTGATTACTGATATTTCATGAAATCAGTAAGTTATTTCTTCATATAAAATCCAACTAACTTAAATTCATCATAAGAATAAAATTCAATCTTCGTGCAAATCGAAAATTTTATAAGTGCAACGCATAAGAGTATGCGTTTGTATAGAATTGCAAAAATCATTTCTCTTCTGATTATATATTTTTAGAGACAATGAAATCGAAGATATTTATTTTCAAATTTAGTCAATCATGATTCTGATTCAATCAATTCTAGTCGACAATTCAAGTGTACCTTATTCTAGATTATTATTATATAAATAATTATGGGCCACCAGCCTACTGGTGGTGGGCTGGTGGCATCAATTTATCGATCATTGTACTATCGATGTAATGAGTTGATGTATACCAAAAGTAACGTGAAAAGTAGCGTGATTTACGCTACATACTACTATTTAAATGTAGCGATGCTACAATATTTATGCTAAAAAGTAGCGTCGTTACACTACATATTAAAAAAAGTAGCGCGCTACTAGTAGCAGCCCCAACACTGCAAACGATAATAGAAAAACGAAAATGAAAGCAGAAAATATTAAATAAAAAGACTGGAATAAGTCTGTGGGATGCTGATTGATTAAAATATTGCATATTTTGAATGTTTTCAAATTTTAACTTTTAACGAATCGCGGATGGATAAATGAAAATGATTATTGACCGGGTACATCTGATTTTCACTTACTTGAGTGAGCTAACTCAAGCTCATTCAAGTGAAAATCAGACTCACCCATTCAATAATTATTATTTACAATGTTTATATTTTAGACTTTAGAGTAAAATGCACTAACCTTTGGTGAAACCAAGCAAAAGTGTTAAGAGTTCACATATTCTATTCGTTCAACCATCTGTATTCAATACAGATTCTTTATTTTGTAATTTATATAATTTGATTTATTATCAAGTATGCATTCCAAATGTTTATTTTTAACATTGTATTATGGTGAAGTTTACTTCTCATGAGGGTAAATGTTATCGTTGAAAGAGTTTTTAATATATTCAAGTGTAACTTTCTTATGTTTGCAATTTAACTTTGCAGTTTCAACTTTTATTGTTGACTGTTTCTTAAGATAAATGCGCAGATTTAGGAATTTTTCTTCTATTTTTTATCCAGCTTTTAAAACTTTTTAGAGAATTTTCTCTTGAATATTTATTTCTATATTGTGCCTTATTGTATTTACAGAAATATCAAAGTACTATAATCAAACTAAATATTTTAATTATCATTACTTATCATGTTGATGACCCACTTATTCAATATATCAAAAACTGTTATAGATACTATTATGTTCAAATAATTATATTTTAGTATATTATCAAATTTGTCGATTTTGCATTTATTTCCCTCACCTTTTCCAAATCGGGAATCATTTTACACTAGATAGAAAATGCACTTCGGAAGAATTTAAAAATTTTCTATTAATAATAAGGCTTAAAACTTCTAAAAAGTATAGTTTTAGAGTAATTTTTCTGAGAACTTTCCCCTCCTGCCGGGAAAATCCTTCAGTCCACAATACTTTAAAGCTATTTATCTCCATCCATTTACAGTTTGAGAGTCATTAATTTCATGGATTACTTAGGTCGTTTTCAATAGTGTAGGCCTAGTCAAGGCACTTTCGAATAAATAGGATGAAAATAACTTCTAAGTGGTGAGAACTCACTCTCCTTAGTGATTCGGGACAAATCTAACAAGTCAGAACTCTGAGAAGGCTATGAAATTGTTATAAATGGGCTATTTTATAAGGATATCCCCCCAAAAAACCCCGCAAATCTCTTTTCTAAACAAAATGAGAAAAGTTACCCAAAGAAATCCAGGTTATTGTTTCTCTTATACGAATTGAGTCCGCGAAATACGAAATTCAGTGCAAATTTTCCATGCTTATCGTTTATTCAAGTTTAACTAAATTTCACAATGTTCTGAAAACGTGGCCATATTGGTTGATTGGAAACAATGGATTGATTAAGGAAACAATTAAGAGAGCAGAACAAAAATGCCATTTTTAAAAAATATAATTCTTCCACTTCATCACTAGAGTAGTTTTTAAAAAATTATTATTATTCGAAGTTACATGATAACATGCGATTTCATAATAAAGACCAAGGAAAATATTCTTAGTTTATTCTTTGGATACAAAAAATACAAGACTTCAAACACAATATACAATAAACGTCTCACATATAAATCAATTCTTTACAAGACAAAATAGAGGTAGAAGCGAAAAACACATAGTAATTTGACACAGATTCCAACTTTCAAAATTCCATCTTATCAACAACAGTCATTTTCAAAAAAAAAAACAATTCTTATTACATTAAACATTCTTCTTTTGCATCAATTATCAAAAAAACTTCAGTTAATGTTAAGTTGTGGTATTTGTAGTAAAAGAATAAAATACAAAACAACGCCCTGGTTGAATATTTATAGTAATTGTTCACGATATTAGAGAAACTATATCCGATCTAAGTATAAGTAAATGGTGGAGGGTTCAATAGGGATGCACTCCCAATTCAATGGCACATTATTTATAAGTTTTAATGGTACTGGAGATAAATTTGGAGGTAGATAATCATTTTTAAATTTAGTATGGCAAGTTAAATATGGATCTTTCTATAGAAAAATTAAAAATTTACATAATAGAAAAAACTGTCTGTTACTTATCTCCTTAATCTATTCCAAATAACATTTATACTACCTAACTCTCAGATTGACTAGTAATATTGGATCCACAGCCATTTTCATTCGAATACTGACATAGATTCAGTTGGGAAAATAGCCAAGAAGTTAAGGTATGTTAATCCAAGTTGATGAATAATTGAAATGTCAAGATTTCAAATAACCTAAATGAAAAGAGGTTCGCCTTAGGAAACAGATTTTTTGAGGAATGTGCCTAGGAAAGATTTTCAACCAATGACACTCATGCAAAATATGCCAATTCTTCAAACCAATGAGGATAATATTAGAAATAAGGTTATCGTATACTAATAAAATAATCTAGAAAAATAACTACTTCATAGAATATTGGGCTTATTCAAACTATCTTATCACTGCATTATTTCAGTCGAATTTTTTCTTCGCATCATTATACAGAATTGAAATTTCAAGTAGTTTCAATATCAAACAATTGAGTATCTGGGTAACGTGCAATTTACTCGATTGCTTATAAACATTCAATGATAACTCTTTAAAGATTAAACGAAAAACATTATTGATTCCAAGTAACACATTCATAATTCATGAATTTCAATCATTATTCTCTGGACTATTGAATGTAGGTTGAAGGAACTAAATAAGCTTCTTATTGTTAATAAATTCATTTCTTAATCTTAACATACGGTACGGTATACAGAAATAGATATATAATTTTACTTTAAATTCAATCAACTCGAATAGCGATTCTTTCATGGCCATATTATGTATAAAAATATCAGAAGTTGAAAAATAGGCTGAAGTACAATTTTATTCTTCTATTATAAATTTACATGGTGATGGTGATTTACTATCTTTGTAGAATATAAAAATAAATATGCTATGCAAGGGAATGTGATATGTTTAATAACTTTTCAATGAAATACTTTTTATACATATCTCCAGCCTGAGATCATGACTATTTCGCATGCATGAAACAGTTTATAGAGTAGATTAAAGATATATTTTTATGTAAAACTATTGCAGAAAAATTCGTAATTTTCTCATTCATTATCAGAGTAGGCACTCCCAAGAGCAATTCAATAAGTATTCTTACAAATACATTACTGTATATTCTATATATTTTTGAACTTCTGCAAGAAATAAGATAGAAGAATAATTAGAATATGTATGTAGAACTGATAAACCCAATACTTTATTTTTGGGTAGATTATTAGAAATAATTATGAACTTCTTTGAATCATATCTATCATATCGATGGATCTAGCCTATACTACTCAAGTTCTGATATCATTCATTTATTCAAAAAGGAATCCTAAACTTACATAAAAGAAGGTTTGATAAAGAAGGATGGAGTGTAATTAATATAGATGAGTTATTTCATGTAACTTCCGTCAAACACGGTCAAACGTGATATTCATAAAATGTCATTGAATAACAATAATACATTTCAGATTAATTTGATATATGAAACGTTCCTATTAACTTGGATGGATCCATGATACATTATTTAATTCATAGACAATACCAATAAGTATAATCATATTCACAATTCTTGAACTTGGAACCGCAATTGATGGAAATCAACTCTAGAAAAATATGACTGATTCTCTTCGGCAGAAATCATCAATTTATTATAATCTACCTTCAATTATTAATCCATCATAAACTCATTATCGAATCAAAAATATAAATCTTCTGGGAAATATTTAAATTTCAATTACAGAATATTTTATTCTTCTTATGTAGACAAAATATTAATAGAAAAAAAACATATCCTTTCATTTTCAAATAAAGTGAACTTCTTTTTAATAACGGTATCAGCAGTGAAATAAGTATATTATAAAGTACACAATGTAGGTAATAAGATTCTCGAAACAATAATTGGTATATGTTATTCTTCAAAACATGATTTAAAGATTGCAATTCTTCATAGTGGCTTAACATTCATTCACTCTTTGAAAACAATGTTTGAAACCATCATATCAAACCATCAATGTTTGTTGAGCATACAGTGGTAGGTAAGGTAATAAAAGGTAATCAATATGGTTCTAGTTGATCGAAAAAGCCAAAAAATGACACTTCTATTTTACTACTAATATAAAACAGATTAGAATTAATATGATCCAGCTTGAAATTTTATTGCAATGAGGTAAGTACATTGGTATGATAAGTTCTAGTTTATTAATGGTAAAGGGGTTTACTGATGATAGTCATGGTATTCATGGGACAAGAAGAGGTACCTAGTGAATATGATTCTCGATTTTTAAAAAGCTTATACAAATTATCAATTGGTTATAATCAATAAACTGGTATTGGTATGGGTGGTAAATATGATTTTGGTCGATCAAAATGGTAAACTGGTGACATTTTCATGGTATTTATGAGACAAATGAGATAGTAAAAGTAAAAAAATATACAGCAAGTTGAACTAAAGCCAATTGAACTCAACCGCCTTAAAATCACGGCGGAAACATTCAACAATGCAATAGTGTCTATTGAGCTCTATAGATGAAGCCAGATTAAATTCAATAGGTTTTCAAACAACTGGCATCTGTAGTCTGTCCAAGCAAAGAAGATATCCTGGCAAAATGGAAAAATGTCTTCAGGTCGGTCAATATTGGTTCAAGAATTATGAATTAAGTCTCAAATTGAAACCAAATTTATAATTTTTGATCGAGCTGGAGTCATTCACCCATCTTGCCAGAATGTCTCGTTTGCTTGGACAGACTATATACTACAATACAAACGATTAATTAGTTAGTAGCATGAATCATGTGTTAGTAAACGATGAACAATTATTAGTCAAAAGTATAAGAAGCTAGTCTATTATACAAAAGTTGAGTCTTTTATAAGTTTCTGTATTCTTTCTTTCCGAAAGTCGTAGCCAGAATGCAAAATTTCAGATGTCTCCTGATATCCCGTCACAGTTTGTTTTTCGGTAAATGACTGTTACACATACACAAGTAGTGAAATTGATACAAATGAAGATCACTTATTCACTGATGTTACCTTGGTGTAGCAGTTGGTGCGCGTAGAAATGACTGTTTTTGAGCGATAAATTTAGTTTAGCGCTTCCAAGTTGGATCAGTGTCGAGGGGACGAATCTTGCGCGGCCGGCCCCGTTTGCGTTTGACGGGAGCGGCGGCGGCCTCTGGCTGCGACGCGGCCAAACATCATGTGCTGGCAGCTGCGGCGGCAGGGCTGATGGTGACGTCATTGAAGCGGCTCGGCAGGCCCAGTGCGTTCAGAGCCATGCCCGCCGACTCCAACAGGCTGTTCTCGTTGTTCACGCCCAGGCTGAAGTCGGTTGGCACCATTGGATGCTGCGCAAAATTAAAGATAAAGAAAATTAGCATGTATTCAGGAAGGATTAGACCTTCTTTTTGGCTTGATACCGAAATTAGAGTTTTATTTTGTGGTAATATCGAAAGTTACCTTTATTTTTTGTTAAAACTAAATTAGATATAGTCTGTCCAAGCAAAGAAGACCCTCTGGCAAGATGGAAGAATGACTCAAGCTCGGTCAATATTGGTTAAAAATTATCAATTTGATCTCAAATTGTAGGAAACAATTTGATCTACTATTAAGACCACATTTATAATTCTTGAACAAATATTGGCCAAGCTGGAGTCATTTTCCCATCTTGCCAGAGGGGTTTCTTTGCTTGGACAGACTATAGTTATATTTTAATGGTACAGAGTGGTTGAGTGGGGCAGTCAAACGGCACTATTTTAGCACAGAGAAGCTCATCTTCAAGCTTAAATTTGATCTTCCAATCTTAAATCTTCCAGAATTAAGCTTCTCTGTGATTTCAGGTAATAAAACAAAACTTACAGAAAATATATCCAAGTTATATATTGCAACAAATCGTAAGAACACAAATGGAAATTTTGTTTTTATTATAAATATTAACTGTTACTTTTTTAAATATTACACACTCACATTGAAATTCTCACTAATACGCAGTGACACGTCTGGTGTTATCGCACGAATCTCTTGTGTGATCCAAAATTATTTCAAGTCCTGTATTGTTCAAACTTTATTCGGCCAAAATGACTGCCTGGTATGCGATGTCTTCGAATGGTATGGAATAATTATTCTTTTTTCAAGTTGACAACGGCGACGCAGTTACAGTAACATCAGCTCGCTATGTTACTCGTAAAATGCTGAGCAACTTTCTCATCAATTTACTTCAACGATTTCTTTCGAATGATAACACTTAATTTAAACAAGATGGAGCAACTAGCCATACGGCCAGAATATCAATTTACATTATGATAATCCTCTTCTCACCCGCTTCATCAGTAGGAATAGGGATATTCAGAGGCCAATCCAAAAAATCTCATGTGAGTTCTTTTTATGGGATTCAGGTTTTTGAGACTTGTTCAGCAACAATATAGTACTTTAAAATGTGGATAACACAAGAGAGATTTTTGCAATAACACCATAGGTTTCACAGTTTTTTGGAATTCCAGTGTGAGACTTACACAATCTTGTAAAACTCTGGTCGCCACATTACTGGAATAATATTAAAAAAATAATAATTCTTATGCAGAAAAACAAAATTTCCATTTTTACGATTTGTTGCAATATAGAGCTTCAAAATATTTTCTTTGAGTATCATTCAATCATCTGAAATAGTGCTGTTTGACTGCCCCACTCAGTATAAAGGTCATAATAACCTAAATTCAGACTACATCAACTTTAATCAAAATTCGGGAGATAAACAGTCAAGGTAAATTCCCATATTTCAATTTATTTTCATTTGTTTTAGGCTATGAATCAATGAATGAAAACATGAATGATAATAAATTGAAGCTCTATTTTGAGTTGAGACCAAATTCTCCCTTCATGTTGAGTGGCACCAACCGAGATAATATTTTTTGAATCAGCCTATCCTAATTGTATTTGTAGGCCTGGAGATCCTGGATCAAAATTGATCTTGCGTTGCATCCGAATATTAAGGTAATTTTTATACAATATTATCAATGGTGAAGTATAACAATTTCAACTCCCATCCCATGCCAGAGCGCTGTGCCAGAAAGAGCTGAATAGGGCAGTTACTGAGTCTGAAAAAACTGTTTCAATAAAAAAGGCCCGGGTCAACCTTAAGCTCTAGTTGCACTCAACTCTTACTATCATCATCCTTCTCATTACACAATTACAAAAATCAATAGCCTAGCTTAAGTGAGCACCACCATAGCGAAACGAAAGCATTTACATTATAATAATTGATTTGTACTGTATGATGTTTGAATTATTATAAATTGCTCTGCTTAAGCGAATTTCATTGGTTTAGAATGATAAAAAAATAAATACAATTGATGAAAAAATGTTCTTCTTGAGCCAATTCCGCTTCAAGCACAGTTTTTCACGTAGTACGGTATGCTAATATAAGCGTATGGTGTCGCAGTTGCAAAGGCAACAAAACAAAACATTTTAATGTACACAAACGCATGTGCAAGCGTACAAATAAAAATAGAGCCTAACATTGTGGATTTGTCGAGATAAAAGAGATGAAAAAACTATTAAACGTAGTACCTTCCTTCGAAGATACCCTTATTTCAGTCCTTGACAAATTCATAAAATTAATAGCCGCAACTTACTTACCAGTTGAATTCACGAAGAAAAACGGAAATATTTCAAGTATTTCGTGGTTTGGCTGATTCAGATGAATAAAAGTTTGGAATGAGAAAATACTCACAATTCGAGGTCTTCCGCGCGGCTTTTTGTCCAAGGTGGTGGTTGAACCGGAGTGCTGCATGGTGACGTGCGATTTGAGCTTGTCAGAGCGCGAGAACTGTTTGGGGCAGAGCGAGCAGGCGTAGGGCCGCTCGCCGGTGTGCACGCGTACGTGCCGCTGCAGATGCGACAGCCGCAAGAACGACAGATCGCAATAGTCGCAGCGATGCGGCTTCTCTCCTGTATGCGTCTGCAGGTGTCTCCGGAGGTTCTGTCGACTGTGGAAGTTTTTGTTACAGACTAGACAGAAGGTGCTCTCCTCGTGGTGCTCGAGCAACGCCTGTGCTGTGCCTTGTTGCTTGTTTTCGCCTCCTCCACCTCCCCCCGTTAGCGTCCCGTCCCCGTCGTTGTCGTTGCTGGCGTGAAACACGTTGGAGTTGATGACGTCATCACAGGTGGCTCCCTCGCTCTCGTCTGGAGATTCCACCTTGATGACCGGGTGCAGAGGCATGCCCTGATTCGAGTCAGACTCCACCATGTGATTAGAGTTCGATTCGTTCAGTGATTGAGATTGCGATTCTTCCTGAAATCATCAACACGCATTATTATTTCGTTACGATTTTTATCCCTTCAAGGAAAAAATAATAAATATGAAAATTATTATATACGAGTTCGATTAATTTTTTATGTGATACATTCAAGATTCAAAAAGATACAGAAGATTATAACTTAATATGTTAATGTTGTATGTTAATAGTCAATAATTGAATATTCTAAAAAACAGTCGAATAAATAGTCCAAAGTTCAGAAAGTCATATTTGAATACAACAAGTGAATCTTAAACTTGCTATTCGTATTTAAAACCCCTATTCATAATAGTAAACTCATTTGAATCTTAAAATTGCCATTTATATTAAAAGTCCTATCCATTATAGTAAACCCCGTCTTTAGCAAGAGACGACTGCCTAGGGCATCACCCTCAGAAAATAATAAATTGGAATACATCAAGTGAATCTTGTGCTTGCCACTAGTATTTTAAAATCCTTAATCCAGAATATTCCAGAATTCTAACTAAAGTAAATTTCTGACTCGCTCCGTTCCTGTGACGGGCACTGATACGCTACAATTGATCATTGTTAGTCCTTCAAAAATATTTTTTTTATCGTTGAAAGTGATAAATATTTCTAAATATAAATATTCAGTCATATCTTCAAACGATATAGGAATTATTGAGTAATTCATAGCTGAAATTATTCACGAATCACGGTATTAATTATTGTGATAATTACTACTATCACACCAAACATTGCATTTATTCATAAACTTTTATTCATAAACATTTATTCATAACTTTCATGCGAGTTATAGAAAGAAATTGAATCCAGAATACAGTACAAGTTCAAGTTTACTGGAACAATGAACGAAACATAGCGAGAATTGATAAGGCTCGATCGAAAACAATAGAACAACACACTTCTCTGTTAGAACGCTTATCAGCACTGCTCTGTTGCTCAACGAAACAATATCGATGAATTATGGAAAGAAAGCTGTATGGAAAGTGAAAGTGATTTACCATTATTTCTTTACAAAACATATCCTTCAACTTAATGACCTGTATTGATCAGTTTCTTATGATATTGATAAAGCCTGATAATAATATTATGAGCATGAAACAAAAATGATAATAATTATTGACTAAGACAATTTCAAATACGAAATTGATTATTATAACAAGCTGAATGTCTATATTGGTACTTTATAAGAGTATTCAACTCACTTCAAATGGTTCAGTGTTCTGGTTGTTTTCGTCATTCCTATTTTTACTTTTCTTGTTATAGAAGAGGCCATCCGGTGAGAGAAGAGTTTCCACCTTCCAGTGTTTTTCCAATTTTCCGTTATCTTTCAGTCTTCTGTCGTTTTCAAGTTTCCGTTTTCTTTCATTAGGAGGGACAGAGTTACCATTGGTGAAAGGCTGTTGCTTTTGAACGAGGCCCTTCACCTGGAGCTCATTGGCCACACTCAATAGAACTTCCAGATCATCTTCTAGAACATCAACTGATCCAATGTACATGTACTCCAATAGTGTTTGCATTTCCTGAAAAGGGGAAATTCAAATAACATTAGAAAAATTATGACGATTTCAATAGAAATGAAAGATTGAAAGGATAAAAATTATAGTAGATAGCCTACTGTTCAAAAATATTTCAGCATTCAGGTTGATTTAATTTTCTATCACTTTTATCACTATTTACAAACTGAGTATAATAATAATAGATAGAATATTGTGAGATACCGTACCTGCAACAAAAATGATATTAGGTAGATAGTATAATAATCCCCCAACAAATTTCTTTTCTTGGTTCGCCCACGATATAATTGAAAAGAATAAGGTGCCTATAATATTTCAATTGATTTTTCTCACACAACTCAACAAACAAAAATAAATGCCGTCTAGAAAGAATGCCTTGTCTTGCAAATTTTTCTGTGACATGAAAACAATTCACGCTAGACACAATATCCACATGCTCAACAATGTGCATTATTAGAAGCTGAATAAGCATTATTAAGAAGAAGTTATTGTTACTTAGCAGTAAGCAATAGATGCTATAATAATAAAACCCACTTTTATCGTCCTAATGATGATGATATTATTATTATTATTATTGATTAAGATCATTAAAAACAATTCAACATTGCAATGAAAATTAATCAACATTTTTATATTATTCCAGAATTCTCAATTCATATGTAACTCAATGCTTTCAGCATTTATAACAAAAGAGAAAAACTTATACAAGACATAACACTTGAAAGTTTCTAGCGCAAATACTGAATTCATTAATCCACTGAGGAATAATTCATCAACCAAATAACAACATATCATAAGTAGATGTTCTCATTATGTTGTTCATTAGACTTTACAATAATTCTCATTCGCACGCACCTGAACTCATTGAAATCTACTCATCCAGACAACTTAGATTTGTTTTCTCAAATAGATCTTTCCAAATTAAAATATAAAAAACTACTCAAAAATTAATTCTCATATCGGAGTACGTGAAATTCCCTATTGTCTCATACATGCTGAGCTGATACGGAAGTTACATCTATATAAGTGTAGATTACAATTATAAATGAGAGAAAATATAAGGCTAATACTAGGTATTAGTCTGTTGGATTCCAAGAAATTATTAGATAATTATATGTAGATAGAGTACCTGTAGCTGGATGCCCTTCAAAATGACGATGGGATGTTTGCATGGATTTTCCCTGAAAACAGCCTCAAAATAGGGACTGCATGCAGATAGGACCAGCTTGTGAGCCTTGAGCATGCCATCGCTGCACGACAGTGTCACATCCACAAGATTCTGCTCGTTGTAGATACTCTCGAATAACGTGCGCAGATTTTGTAAATGATTATTCCAACGCAAATGGAACGATTTATTAGCCATTTTTCTCTCACGCTCTGAAAAAAACAAAAAAAACATTGAAGTTGAAGAATTTTATTAGAAATTCATGTGCCTAAAGTTTTACCCACAAACGCTGTGTCCAGCTTTTTGCTAAAAATGTGAACCATGAGTCCGAAAATCTTATGTACCTATTGTTAATGGATGAATTAATTTAAATTTACAATTATTATACAAGTGAATTATCCACCTTTCCCCTTATATAGTTCAGGGCGGCCCTATTAAGCTTTTAATATTGGATAATTATTTTTGCAACCACCACTTTTCAGCCACTGGTGGATACCATCAATACCAATATCGCAATATCAATAGCGAGTAATAGACAATAGAATAGAATTATGAGAAATTGTAACACTACGTTAAACTTTTGTTCTCTTAATTTTTTAAATTCAATAATTTCCAGTCTCGAATAAGTGTTTTCGACTTGTGTTTTGGTGTTTATAGACTTTCTGAATTAATAATAACTTTTTAGAATCCAAATTACTGTAAATATCATAAAAAACTTTCACCTTGTTTCCTTTTTGTGAAACACCGAAAAAAGCCATACGCAATTCAATAATAATATTATTTACAATATTATAGTGAATTTATAAAAAAGTGGATGTGGATACCTTATGAGGATTGGTACTTATTTCAAGGAAAGTCAACTGATAATTAAATTGAACCAATTATAATTTATTCTGTAAATTCACTGATTGGGATTATGAGAAAATAGAATAGGCTTCTGATTGTTCACCTGTATTTTAAAATATTAAAAAATGTATAGATTTTGTTACCTGATTTAATTCTGTACGAAAAATATTCATTGATTTTTTTGTTTAAAATCCATCCAACCCTCATATTTTATTGATCAATGTGTAGAAGTTTTTCATTGTAAGTTACGGTATGCTATTTTTATCTCCTATGAATCCTGATTTATGAGGTTTAGGTGCGTTTTATAAGAAAGTAGCCTATAAGTGAACATTGTTTCTTCAGAATTATTGAATGATACAATTTCTATAGAATTAAACTGAGAAAAATAAGTCATAGAATTATAATAACTTAAAGATAAGTTATTATATACGGTACTATTTTTCTAGTTAAAAGAAAAGTTTTGTGATTAAGGTAGTGCAGGGCTTATCCCCTACACTATCGCCCTCGCCCTGACTCGCTCTTATCCCCCTCTACTTTTCTTGTTATAAGTTAATCAAGTCTGGTAATAGAATTCAATGAATTCCAATCGAGTTTTAGGCAAGTTGGTTTCATTTCAATGGAATAATAGAGCGTCTAGAGTTTCCAATTTACATATACTAAATGCATTTCTATACTTCATCTATACTCTGCATGGAGTTTTTCCTGATAGTTGTAACCCCAACATAATTTTTATTAAAGGATATGGGGGGGGGGGTTATCGTACCATATATTTCTCCTTGAATCATTTATACACAGCCATTCACATCCTATGTATCATATCATCATTAACTTGGTAGAAAAAACATTTAAGGGCCCCTGATTTACTGTTTTTTTTATGTCAGGAAACCAGCACTCACAAAGTGTTAGTTATTAGTTTTATTTGTCAGTGAATTTCAGAATCCTGTATACCGTAATGTCTAATAATATTTATAATGTAAATTCATATATTTTATCGTCTAAAAAATTTTATCTATGAATTAATAAACTATTCTTTTGGAAAACCAATTAAATTCTCTTGATTCAATTCCTATTTTCATTGACCCTTTTTTGATCCGTCTATTCACCCATTGAGCCGGCAGGTACCGGTATAAGGGAAAATAGATCTAATAATGCTATATTTTTCAATGTTATTATAACAACTTTTAATGCGAGAAACTCTTCTACTTTACCGTATTATAAATTATATGAAACGGCCAACTGGTATTTTAGATTGAAAAGATAATCTATCATTTTTCTTCTTTATTCTTTCTTTACAATTGCGACTTGGTTTCCAAGTATTTTAAGCAAAGGATGAATGATTGATGATGAATGATGATGATGAAGGTTTAAGATGTAGGTTATATGTCTATCCACAATGTCCATATATACTCACAAATTTCAATTCACAAGAATAAAAAAACCATGATTTATCAATTTAAAATTTGAAAGGTTGGTAAATGATTCAAAACAGCATCGAAAATATCTAAAATGATTTGAAATTATCAATTCTCACTTAAAATTTCAAAGCCAAAAAATAGTTTTCGCCATACTCGTATGTAATACACAACTTTCCAAGCTAGATTTGATGGATTATAGACTCCATTCCATTCCTGTACCAAATACCAGCTCAGTGCTATATTTAGGCATTTTAGCATTATTTAGCTTTAGTAGGCTACGCCGGTAGACTGGATACAATTCAATCGATCAAATTTTCCAAGGTTTAATTTGTAGACCAATAAGTTACCATATTCTACGATTTAATGTAAAACAGTAATGATTCAAGGAAATATTCTTGTTCAGATCAATTTAATTTTCGTAACCAGAATAATTAACATTTACAATCATCAAATAGACAAATGCTGAACCAGTAGGCTACCATACGAGATGCATTCGGCAGAGTGCAGACGAAACTATTACAAGGTCATGTCATATCAAATCACATCACAATGCACACACCAGAACAAAAACACTGTTGAAGGAAGATGGACGAGTGTGTGTGTTTGTGAAGGGTAGAAGCGCGCCGAAGGGTAGAATACAAAAAATACTCACATGAAATTTCTTCGTATCAGAGATATGGGCAAGTTTTTCGATTGAAAACAATAAAATTCACAGTCTTCAGCAATCAGTTATCAAATAAGCAACTCAGGATGATAATAATATTTGAAGAAAAGCCACATGATAGGCTACACACAAAACTTAACAGGCAGAAGCACAATAACGCACGAGAACTGAGGGAACACAACACAGTCACAGTTGAGGAACGACACCGGGAGTCGATGTAGAGGGTCCCGTTATACGAGTCAAACTGCGTGGGGAGGCTCACTGGCGCTGGCTCTCCACCAGAGGCAAGCAAGCTTCGGCCGGCAGGCTCTAGGGCCCCCACTAAAATAGGGGGAACTTAGGAGGGGGGACTGACGTCAAAAAAATGCTGGTACAGCCTGACTCAAAATCTCTCCCCGAGTTTCGCTCGCCCCTATGTTCTTAAATTCATCCTTGCCACATCGAAGCACAAGCACCCCCTGCCCTACCCTACCCTGCCTGCCAAGTAAAGTGGGACGGACCCCTACGGGACGGTACGCTTCGATTCTACAAGACCCCCGCAGCCAACACCAAGTTTCTTATTAACAACAAAGCTAACCATGAAACGAACCAGCCTGGCTTGTTGCCACTCACAAGCAAGCATTTTCTGTCATCGAAAGAAACAGAAAAAATTAAAATTACTCATAAATTATTTCAGCTCCTGGATGATTTTCAATTTGAATAGAGATTGTCATGAGAGCTTGCTTACCAGTTCAACATAGTTTATAATTTATTTGAATTACCTCACAATCTTTGTGGGGGGTCTTATTTTATGAGTTTGATGAGTTCGAAATTAATACGTAATTTTATATAATACGGTAATTTCTTTCCTTTTCAACAAACAATATCCAAAAAGGTTGTTTACTTGAACAATTTTATTCTAAACTTCACATTTTTTATCGAACTGAATCATATTATCAAGAATGTTGTAAGTCTTGAAAGGAACCAAATGTTGTGAATACTAAAACGCTTGAAGATGATTATATATAAAAATTAATTGCATGTTCTATTATAATACAACTGAATACGGTACCTGATGAATTGGCAACGTCTACATACATTTGCGACTCAGTCAGCTCTTCTAATTTCTATCTGACTACTCTTTTGCGTTCTACAATGAAATGTGCCCTATTAAATGTTATTAAACGTCTAACTTCATCAGTATAAAAAAATTATTTGATTATTGTACTGTGAAAAACTTCAAATTTTCAATTTTCAGCTTTTTCAAACTTTATTCAATTGCCAAGGGTTTACCAAGGCAAGTATTACACGGTAATATTCCCATTATCATATGAAAAGAGATGAAAATACGAAATCATATTCATATATCCGACCTTAGTCTGGGAAGTATTTGGCTACTTCTCAAATTTTTTGAATCATGAGTTTTCCACTTATCGTACTTGGTATAGGCCTATAATTTTTTCAATCCGTTACAGGATTAATTTTATCATTAATCTTGTATGAAATTTTTTAAAGTTGAACAAACGGAACATTTTTATGGAAAGAGGAGAAACCGAGTGGTATTTAATTTCTTTTTCGTCCCTAAATACTATAGACCATAAACTTTTGACAAACCAAGCGTAAGTGGAGTTTTGAAGCTATAACTACAATGTTATATTATTTTAAACTTGAATCTATCAATGAACTTCAGTCTATTCATACAATGTGTAATCGTAATAACGTACACCCTGTTGTTTGATGAGAGTTTTTTCTGTTTATTCATATGTACTTCCAATTAGACAATTATTGTTCATTTTCGACAGTCGTTGTCATCATAATTTCGACAGAGAGTGACTAACTTTGATTGTTCTAAAGAGCGCATTTGAAAGTAGAGTGAGGTAGGTTGCGATTGTTCCCCTCTCATCATTCCTCATCTAGTTCACTAGTTGACGGAATTGTACTAATAGATCGAAGCCTCTGGTGATCTGAATATTGCCAAAGGTTTCTCTAGTCAATAAATCAACATTCACAATTATTCGTCTATGAATCCTCTGAAAATGAGGAAATTCAATTTCGCCAATGTCACATGTTTATTGAAAATACTTTCCGCCTTGTAAAATTGGTTGATCTTATTAAGTATCAATTTCTCTTGACAATAATTGAGAAGTGCCATTTTTATAAACTGTAGTTCTCTTTCTTCAATTATTAAACACACAATAAATTTCCATTAAAATTAGACGAAGCATTTGACGTAGCTTCATAGGATGAAGAGACCCATAGCTATCAAAACAGGTCACCTTAACTACTATACTCACGGAATTACTTCTTACTGAACTGTATTTAAACTTACTCTCACAGCTCTCAATTGTTTAAAAAAATCAATTATTATTGTCTCGTACTCTGAGCGTTTGCTGCAGAGAGCCTCTCTCCAAATTTAGAGCCTACTTTTATTAGTAGCCTATTATGTACTTATAATTCCATCACGAGATATAAATGTTGATAATAATTATCAAAGCCATTCAAAACAGTCCACAAATATCATGATTATAGAGACTGTATAATCATAGTAATAAAGAGAGTATAATAAGTAAAGACTGTATAATAGTAGCATAGAGACTGTATAATCACTCTGATTATACAGTCTCTATAATCATGATAATCTCCTCAATTCTACCAGTCAAATCAGAACCTCAGAACAAAGCCTTCCCTTGACTGATATTTCTTTTTCATCAGACACTCGCAAGTCGCAACCCGCCGCAGGTTTTATTATACGAGTATTCACCAGGAATAACAAAAATGAACTTTTATAGAGGATGGTTGAATAGAGAATGAGATGTTTCTCTTCAAGTGATATTAAAAAGTGACAGTTTTCTGAGAGTACTATCAAAGACTATGGTATTGAAAATTTATTGTATTGCTTCGATTGGTGCAGTATTTCGAAGGAAAACTATGCTACTTGCACAACGAATATCAGTGATCATATATCAAAATTACATATTCAATAAAATATATGAAATTAAAATTATGAGTGACTAATAAATATGTGACTTCTTATCGAATAGGAAGCTGCAGTTTTCAGTTACATAATATAAAGCGAGCGATCCTGTTTGTAAGAGGGCGCAGATATTGATCATAGGGGCACAGAGCAGACTACACAAGGGGTCTCAATTCGATGGTGTTCCCTGTATTAAGGGCAAGGGCTGACTCATCCGGTGGCGTCCGTCCCCTCACCCTTTGGCGACCCGCCTTTTTAACAATTCACTCCCTTCTGTCGCCCCTTCATTGCCAGGGAACCTTCGCTTCCTTCTTACGTCCTTCTCAACTAAATCTCCCAATCCTACCTCCCGCTACATTAACCAAAATCGTTTTCAAACTTATCCACTACATAGTCTACTAAACAACCTAGTGCTCTCCAATGGCAAAGAGTATATTGTGATGGAACAGATCCTCGTAAAAAATGTTCACAAATCATACCTCAGTTCAATCAATAAATAAATATATATTTCTAAATTTCCACGGAGAAAGTTTTATATGTAGGTGCTTCAAGTAGAATGCTTCCCTTACTTTACAGAGAAATCAGCTTTATCATGATGGACACTTGAATCAAGTGACTTGATAATGTACCAAGATAATGCTTCTGTTAAAATATACACTCACAAAGTGACAAAGTAAGTAAAACGGAATGATAATATCTACAATATTGAGAACAGAATAAACAGATCAGCTAATATTTGGCTAAACTGAATTTAATACGCAATGTAACGGATTAATTTAGTGGCCAATATGCTGATATGCTGATTAATTTTTTTATTTGCACTCGTTTGAGTGCTAAATGTAATATAATATATTCTTTAGAAATAATTGATAAATAAATGAGATAAGCAATTTGGATAAGTTGTTTATACCATAGCATAATAGATCTAAATTCTAGGATCCTCTTTGCTGATACGGAGGAGAGCCAACCCCATTTATCAGCGTCATGAGGATGAGCATGAAAACAAAGAAAGATATTACAGCTGTGCTGTTCAAGAGAAAGAGGAGGTATTCGTTGCGCCTGTTTAACCTCAAACAACGCTTGGCGAGTGTTGTCTATTTCAACAGGTTGTTCGATGATATAGGCCTATCATAATTTATCGTGTGCCTCTGACAGCTAAAACAGAAGCTGATGAGCAGAATGACCTATCAAATATCTCCTAATCTAATAGTTTTGTCTTGATCAGAGAGTAGATATTTCTTGAAGGCTAATAATAGGAAATCATTGGGGAAAAAGCAGGGGATATAGTTTTAACTACTGTAATCAACTTCATCTTTGTATGTGATACATTTAAACCTCTCGCGAAATATGATTTTTAATGTGGTTTGAAATAATATTACAAAAATAAAGAATTATTGTTTGATTCCCTTTCATTATTGAACAAAAAATAGAATCCATATGCCTATGTTACAATCTTATAAACCTTATTCAATTCGAAAGTGACGTAGTCATTTGGTGATATTCAATTCAATACAATTTGTTATACATTAGAATATACTGTGACACACAATAATTGAAATACGGTTACATCTAGGCTACATTGAGTAACTAATTAGTGCAGTTGCACACAATAATATTGCCACCTCTTCAGCAGTAATCAATCATGCCCCGGGAGTTTAAATAATCCCCTTCACCCTCAGCCCCACAGTTAGAACAAATACCTACATGACGTCATTATGACGTACGCAGCCTGGCCCATTGCTGGCTTACAAAAAGGGGTTCATGCAATCTGTCTCCACCTCAAAATTCATGATCGGAAAACATTCTACTCTTAAAATCATCACTCTACGCTCCGTTCTAATGTTGTGAATTATTTTTTTCGATATTTCTACAAATACTAAAAGCCTGCTCAGCTCACTAGTATTTTCACTCGTATAGGTATTAAAAAATACGAGTTCGTTACATAGTAAAGTATCAAATCAATATTGTTGAATTCAAGTTATAAATTTAGAAAAGTATAATTTTTCAACTATTAAATTTTACTATGAATAATGGATGTTTTACGGTGAATTTTTTATTTGATGGTTAGATGGAAAATCGTAGTTGATGAATGGCAAGATATGATGTCACTCTCCCAATAGAGAGATACTATTCAACCGTATTACTGAATTTTACTGTAAAAAAACACTTATTTCAAAACTAATTTCTGATAGACAGCATACACTGAAAAATTATTTCCAGATATGTTAAAAGCCATTTAAAAATAAACTTCGAAGGCATTAAAAAATATTTTTAGTAGATACTAATGCTAATAATATTTTTTAGAAGATATCGCTTTCTGTAATCGCCTGTAAAACTGTTGACAATATTATTTTCATAAACATTTTTTCAAAACATGGAATTTTTTATTTTGAATATTGTGAATGCACTAGTATAGCATACTGGCAGTTTTGAGTACACGTCGCGTAATGAAAATATTGATTAACTAGGGGGGAAGTTATGGGAGCCAGGGGTTCACAGTGAAGTGAAGGGGCGACCGAGGGCTCCTATTCTCCCCCTGTTTATTGTACAGTCGCTGCCAAAACCTTGTCCCCTTATTTCGAAGGGCTGTTGGGGCTCTTCCCCTCCCCCTCCCCCTTCTCTGCCCATCTGTGAACCAGTGTTACTAGAAGCGGCTTGGCGTGCCCCTCTGCTTCCTTTGGTTTTATGTTTCCAAGAGTAGGTGGCATCATGCTGGGTGGGTGTGCTGCGGTTGACGAGAGGGGGAGTAGGAAATATTTTTCAAAGCATTCTACATAAAAAATCTCTGTTCCATTGAAAAAATTATAATGTTCTGCATTTTCAAATATGGACGCTTTACTAAGTTCAGTCAATGGTAATTTCTTTGTATGAATAAGTGTTACGAATTAGGAATTATGTTACAAATAGAAATAATTCATTTGAAAACTAAATTGCAAATAAGTTCAAATCATAATGTACTGTATCAAACATACGATGCGTATTTACAGTCCAGTCGGCTTGACTGCGAAGAATGCATCGTGTATTAAACATTCTGGACGCATGCAGCCGCGAAATGTGGAATATAAGACAGTCGAAATATCAATGCTTCAAGTGTAAAGTCTCAACTACAGTTCGTGACAACGAAACGGGCGAATGCATCAGCTAACTAGACAAACACTACCACGTTCTCTGTCATTAAATTTTATTGATAACAAAGAAACCCGTGGTTGGAAAATTATGTTTTTCCAATGAAAAGCTGATACTACGTGGAAAAAGTAGAGTGATAATCCTCGAGAAAGAGAAAGATAGAGAGCGAGGTAGTATTTGTTTAGTTAGCTGATTCATTCACCCGTTTCGTTGTCACCAAATGTAGTTGAGGCTCTACACTTCGAGCATTGATGTGCTGACGTATTAAGTCCCAATTTATTCCTACCACCACAGAGAAGAATTTTCTTCTCTGTACTACCACTAAGAATCAGCAAGTATTAAGGCCGATATAAAAACTAGACTTTATTATTTTTATTGGACGTCTTTCACTGTTTTATAGCTGAATCATCGACAAGCGAAATGTTTATAGTTGTTACAGTTACAAAATGGAAAGATGATATTTAACAATATTTAACACATAATGAACATAACACAATGTATTAGCAATTTTAAAAAATGTGTCTTTTTTCTTAGATTATGGATTTGGCACGGTACCAGACGAATAGTATAGAAAGCTCACGTTTCATGAGAAATACAGTAATTCACTTCGTGGTGGAAGAAGAATACTCGTGCTGGAATCACTATGTTTCAGTTTTTCAGTGATATGATTGTGTTTAACAGACAATGAATTAGATTCCAAACTACTACTGTATTCACTTATAATATTTGACAACAGCTACCATTATATTCTTACTCAGCTCAGCTATAGACTTATTATAGTTACAAATATTTATATTATATTGATTATAAAATAGTAAATTAAAATAGTGTTTCCTTTATCTCAGGGCTACTTTTATCACTGTTTTTTATTCTAAATAATATCACAGTACCCTTTTCAACTATTCAATTACTATGCATTAATAAAAAAATACTTATTATAATTGAAAAGGGTACTGTGATACTATTTGAAATAAAAAAACAATATATTAAAATAATATATTGACTACTATTCTGATAAAAATATTCTTATTTTTGATAGTCTTAACGGAATAAGAAATCGTGAACAATTATTTTATTCTAGGGATATTATCCCTCTAGTCAACTATCGACTTAGAAGGGAAGAGCAGTTGCATAGTTGTACGAGACTGGACTAGCGCTAGAAGGACCCCTTCTTTGGAATGGTAATATTGTTGGGAGAGGGGAGGGGATGCATAGGACCCTTGGGTGGGTCGATTGTGGCAGCAGGGCTTCTCGAAAGGAGGGAAACCCCGGGCAAGGACAGGGGCCTCCGCTTCTCACAGCCCAAGACGACAAGTGGCCCAAGGACTGCGAAGGGGAGATTCGTTTTCAAAAGGGCTGATTTCTTCGAAAGAACACCTGTACCTCGACTAGCCTTATTATTTCTTCAAAAGTCATGATGCGACCTATAATGGATAGGTATTAATAACTATAAGTTATAGCATTAAATCTCTAAGAAAATCGTGTTACTTACTTCTTGATATTACATTCACCCCATTATAAAATGAAACAATGATCAAATGTTATAAAATTGTCATACAGTCGTTTATAATAATTAATGTATATTCCACTACACTAAACTATAAATAGTGTATAAACTCAAAATACAGTCAGAAGGCCTGAAATCTAGGATACATAATGCCAGTGCATTTAGAGAGATCTTCCTCTTCACTGTACGAGGAAATACGTTTGTAATAATTTCACATTCACTCATTATGAGGGTAACAATTACTCCCTCTTTGAGGAGAATCGCTATTCTTCTCTTTTAGAGTTATTTTCTATTATCACCTTCGAATAATTGATATAATACAGAAGTAATTAGGAATAATACAGTAGAACTAACTTTTATTTGTCGTACTCGTAGGCCCACTCTTCTTATAGGAAAATTGCTCCTTCATTACTAGACTGAAATTTTAAGAAGAACTCAATCGTAATTATAAAATGGTGAATCTACTTCTTTTTTTACTTGTGATGACGTAGTTGATATAGTAGCACTTCAACCAGGGTCCACGGATAAAATAGAATACATTCAAGTATGTATTCTGGTATCCCTATCCGTGTCTTTAACTATTTTACTATGTAGTTAGTGTTTTCAGAATAACAGGATAATAATTCTGAAGATTATAGATCAAATTGTGCAAATATTATCGCTTTAGTCTACTGATAGAGAACCTAATAGAATGCACTTTGTTCATTTTGTGGGAAAATATGGGGTAATAATAGTATTATTATCCCTTTTTTATAATATAATGAATAATCATACTAATTGAGAGAAAAATGATAGGATACGTGGGAGAAACAGGGGTCAAGGGTTGGGAGGCTGAAAGGGGGTGACTACGCAGTAGTAGTGTACCATTAATTGCGAAAATCAATACGGTATACGGTTATTAACAATGTACAACGCTGTAAAGCTGAAGCGCTGCATTTGCTTTTAAAATTTCCCGTTTTCCAAACTTTCCTGTTAATAATCCAGACCTTGAACATGCATTCGAATTTTTATAATGCTGAAATCTAAACTCAATTTCAATCCAAAAGATTTTCATGGATCAGTATAAGAAAATTAAATAAGTAGCTCAAAAATGCTCGTTCTAATTCAATTTAGAAAAGTAATGAATCTGTAACGTTTACGTTCCCAATAGAATGAATCTATTGGTGCACTTCTTGATGTCTTTGTTTACTTTTAATAAATTCTCATTCACCTTGGGGGGGGGATGTAAACAGATTTCACATAAGTGAAAGTGAGATATTACAATGTTATTCTAAAAATAGTTAATTATCGATAGGAAACAATAATATAGAATCGTTCCAGTGTAAATCTCAACAGGACGTGATTGATTTAATAGGATCTAAATCTAATTATATTGATGTATTGAATATTAGTCATGAAACCTTAGAAGTATTAAACCTATGAGTATTATTACTCATAAAGTCTTCTTCAATTATTGTAGAGGCCTTATGCGATAGCCAGGAACTAATAAATGAATCATTGAATGGTTGAGTCACAATAATAATTTAAAGAAAAATTTTCCTAGAAATAATATTAGTACGATACTTTATTAGAAAGTAAAAAGGCAAATTTTCACACTCTCACACATGAAGAATTCATCAAGAGATTTCTTGTTTGTATGCATGTGGATCGAGCCTGTAGATACAAAGCATACAAACTCTAGTTCGCGCAGCAAGCTAGAAAGACACGCTTACATTGTAACGCGTGTCTTCGCAGCTTGCAGTAATTATAACGTACTTAATTGGTGCAATGATATTATATTGTTGTGAGAATCTTAAATAAAAAAGAATTCGAAGTCTTATTGGAAAATCGAGTAATTTATAGATAAAAAATTAATCCACGCATCCCTCTTTAATCTCAATAAATTGTCATTTTCAATAGGAAATGTAAAACTGGAATAGGAAGACTGATAAATTCATTCAATTTTACTGATAGTGATAAGCACTAGTGACCCAATGTGGGGAGAAGGAATAGAGAAGGCTAGTGTGGTCCCTTGTTATTTTAAACCGTCTGAAAATAACTTTAAGTGTGTCACGTTGCCTATGTGAAAAGCTTTCCAAGTAAGCTCCCCCTTTTATAATACATGCTCAGTTAATTTGCCCCCCTCCAAAAAATGCTCACTGTTTGATTTGTCGACTGCTTGATAGGACGGAAATAAATTGCACTGCTTTAAAAAGTAATACCAATGAGAGTTCTCAAGCTTCTAATAATAGCAGTAAGGCAAGTTGCATAACAACAAACTTGCAGGAGCATTCAGATTAGATTTTTATACTCTTAGGGCTATGTGTCCGGAGTTCGATTTTCTTTCAATAAACAGAAGATGATTGATAAATTTATCAAATAAAACAATCTAGTTGAAATATCATGTATATTTTTTATCATTACCGAATTGAATTTTATGCTCGTTTTCATTTAATTTTGTAATCTTATTGAAAGAAATTATACCGTAAACACTCAGTTCTACTATGATACAGCTTCATTCCCGAACAATTTTGACAGATTGATCAATTTTGAAAATTTTCCAGAACAATTCCTATCTGTTTCTTCATTTGCCCAGCCACATCAATTAATTATACAGATTAGCTGTCCGCAATAAGTTAATGAGGTAGTACGAGGCTACGATACAAAAAAACACGAAAGAAGGGTCGAACTGATGTGTGGGCACATGATATAGGAATAGGGAATGAATAGGATGTGAGTGTGTGAGGTGGAAGACGAATTGTTTCAAAGTGGCCTTTGTCGAATAAAGTCACCACAATAGTTTAAGGGGTGGAAAAACTAGACAAAAGATGGCAAACAATCTGAACGCGATGAGCAGAAGTATACAATAATGTGACTTGACAGAATAAACAAGCAATCCCTTGTGGCTCGTGTAGCTAGCACATCTAAAAAGGGTACCGTAGTATACTTGAGTATAAAATTACTCAATATTATAAACTTCCTGTTAATTATGGTGTTATAATAATTATTACAGTATGCTGTGGCTGAGGTCAGTTTTTGATAACGCGAGTACTATATCAAATTACCACTATATACGGTAAACTGCAAATAATATTAATTGAATCAACAAAAATGTTTTTTGAAATTACAATGCAATCCAAAATTTCTTCCTATTCCTCCACCTGACATTCATTGAAAAAGTGCTGTGAATAGGAAAAAATACATCTACGTTACTACTATACCGAACATAATTATGTTCTGCACTTCGAATCAAGCATCCGAGGAAAACTAAATTTATTTCTATTCGAATTAGGTACGAAGGTACTTCATTATGCAAAATTAAATGAGAATGAAGGGAACGGAAAAGTATGGATGATTGTAGGCCTACAGTAAAGAGCTTTTCTCCCAATGGCCTAGGAAGACCATAAATAAGAATAAGACCATACGTAATGAATCATTCAATTCAGAAGTGGAATTCATTCCTCTCCACTATGCCAAAAAAATAAGTAAATTAAAAATATTCATTTTGAAATATACATTTTATTTGTCATTTATAGTGTTTATTGATAATTCATCATGGTTATGGAAAGAAACATGAAGTATTATAAATCATACACAGGCAAACAACAAATAAACTACCTACCTAATAAATAATGCTGGAAGTATACGTGATTAAGAAGCAAACAATGATTATTTTTGTTAAAATAAAATTTGAACTGATTCTTAATACAACGTAGCAGACAATTTGTTCTTTTTTTATTATCATTCGCATGGAGTTTTGGAGGTACGGTACACGTCAAGTGCTAAAACACTCGTCAAATAATTAGTTTGGTGATGAATTTTTATATAAAGTGAATTGTTAACAGGCAGTGCATCACGAAAAACAAAGTTGAAGATTTTTGTTATATTTCCTCTCTTCTATCTGAGCAGTTTTTAGAGATACAAACGAACCAGAAAAAGACGAGGGGCCGAGAGCGAGGATGCGAAGGGGCCCAAGCTGAGAACATAAAAATGCAGCAGATAAGAAGAAAAGGAAAAAGCAAACAAGCGATACGACTTGAGCCCCAAATGGGGGGTCGGTCGGCGCCGCCGAGGGCGGAGCCTTGCATTTTTTGCGCCCCAAGTATTTGGCCCCTCGGGGCTCGACTAGGCTGGCGGGGTGGAAGGGGGTGTTTAGGACAAGAAGGGCTGCGCACAATATCCCGCCGCCGCCTGCTACGCTTTATCTTCACAGTTGAACGTTCTGCTCTTCACTTCTCTGCTTACACTAAAATACTTAGCTGACGAAGTATATACAAAATCCCTAAAATACTTGAATCGTGTTCTTAAAAGCAAACACTAGAAACTACAAAAACATGATAGTGTAGAAGGATCGAATTTAGAATGTAGAAGGGAGAATATAGTATAAGGCGATTGGCGAATGTATGACTGTTATCTTATCAATGCTTAGCTCTGTCAGGACAGTCTAAAGCTGTCTTCGCGAGAGCGACCTAGTATAGCTTCAACTAGAAGTATATATAACTTAATAGCTAAGTATTATAACTTTTGTTTAGATCTATTCAGTCAGACTATCATAATCTTTGGATTAAATCGTCTTTGAATGTACTCTCGCAGAAAGCTCATCGCCGACTGTCCTTACAGAGCTAAGAATTCACCAACCGCCATAACTTTTGGCACCAACTACAGGAGAGGAATCGTCATGGTTGTCTTCTATATTACTATTTTATAGCAGTATGCCCAGTCAAAAATCATTGGAATCCCAAAAATTGACCAACCACAAAAATAAGATCAACTTATTTATTGGAGGCACATACTCAATTTAAATTAGAGTAAATCCTTCGAAAAGTGGGCAACCGTGAATTTTGAAATAAATGACGAGGAAGAATGAGTTAGTGGAATTATTTAAATTCTTAAAACAGCTTTTGTTATCGGTAATGAAACTCCGTATGCACCTATTATAGATCGCATCGAATTCGAATTAATACTACGATCGATAGAATTGTAGGTAGCCTATAGTCTGTCCAAGCAAAGAAGACTCTCTGGCAAGATGAGAAAATGACTCTAGCTCGGTCAATATTGGTTCAAAAATTGTAGATTTGATTCAAATCGTGGGAAACATCCCGATCTACAATTTCAGACCAAATCAATATTTTTTGAACCAATATTGACCGAGCTGGGGTCATTTTATAATCTTGTCAGAGGGTCTACGAATCTTGAGTCCTATCTACTACAGTAGGGTACTACAATATTGCACCACTCTAACAAAAGTAGTTTCCCGATGATTCAGAACTCCCACCAAAAGCTGGAAAGTTACTCGTATATTCAGTACCTTGTACCCATTGATAAACAAGAGCTTATAGGTAGTATTTTCCTGATGGAAAAGGAATCATTCAGTCGTAAAAGAATTCTAGTGGTTTGAAATCTCAAAAAATGACAAAGTTGTAAATAGTTGAATAGTTGATTGTTAATGACACGATTTATTCATTCTCATAGCAATCATTAATGCAAAGGATATTAAACAGGGAATATTCGCCTACTCTACTGTGTATTCTGTAAATTCTATTCTTTGTAAAATCAAATAAAAATTCTCATCACAAAAACGATTGTTGGCTCCTATATTTTATAATATACCATTATTGAGAAGGGTGAAGTAAATTAAGAAAAAGAAAGTATTTGAACAGACTTTTATATATTTAATATCAATTCCATTTATACATAAAAATATTTAGCTATATCAACAAGTTCATATTTATTTATCACCAATCTTAGATGAAGAAAAACCGAAATCTAAAAAGCTTGTATAACATAAACTTTGCTCTTTCAATGGATAACATTCACTTACAGGAATAATCAACATCAATTAGAAGATAAATATCAAGAAGCTGATGTCGAATTTTATTATTAAAAATCCTATAACAACAATCTTATATTAAACATCCTATGAATTTCCTTATACAAAGAGATATTGACACATAATACAAATACCCTGTTCATTTATTGACATACTACAAGTCAATAAAAATCCAACAGTTTGAATGTAGTGGACACTTTTCACTATAGTAGGTTTTAATCAAGAAGAGAAATACATCAATATCATGTAGAACCACATAGAATTTAACAAATATCTCTATGATTTAGTGGAAGTAAATTAATTATTCCTATAGCAATGTTTATAATACTCAATATAAAAGAGTGGAATATCTACAAAGATTGCAAATATTCTCAATTATTGTGCTGGATTGAAATAATTGTGCTGTCTAATAAAAAAATAAAAAAGTGTTTCCATGGAATTATTTTTGAGCTTATTATTCAAAACCAATCAGATTTAAAATCTGTGTAAATGACAAAAAATTAGGTATTTTTTATGGATTTTCTTGAATAAAAATATATTAATAATGTTTGTCATAGTGTGGATTTGAAGTTATTGAAAACTTCAAAACAAGTTTTCTTGATTTGAAACCTTAAAATTTCATGTGTTCTATTATCAATCGTAATATCATAATAATTCAAATTTATCTTTAATTTAAATTATCAGTAGGCTACTTCGAAAATGAAGTAATGGGAAGTAATGAGACTTCATAAGTCTTATAAAGTTGTCTCCATCTATACTGTACAACCCACAATATCGTTTAATTCAAGTAGGCTTATTTATTCAGGAATACTCAATCACTTTTCTATTCATAAAAATATTAATTTCTTTGGTAGGCTATCTTACGTGGGGTTTAGCGGGATTTTGAGCTAGTCAATTACCGTGCTTCAACCTCTTGATGTAAATTATAAGTGTTTAGGAGCAAACTCTGAGCATTTTTCAAGGGAGTATCGCACAAATTTCAGTCAGCCCTGAATAAAATCCAACTGCTACAAAACAAGCAGTTGGAAAATAGGTAATGTTTTTTCAATGAACATTAATAAAACATTTTTCAAGAATTTCAACTTTCATTCATCCCCAAATAAAAGGTTCATTTGATGATGAAATGACGGAATAATATTACAATAATTTGTAACTTTTGGTTGAATTCTCAATTTTTCTACCCGTGCGTTATTCAAATTTCTCCATACTATAAGCTCCGTATATTCATAATCTGATGAAAGTAATTGCTCCATGAACAGCAACTAGCTTCTTATCAATTATGAAAAACGGTTTGTACAGTTTACAAAAATCCTATACAAACAAAACTTTAGTTTTACGAGCATTTAAAAAAATATAGATTTCATCATCACAAAAATAGCGATAGCTTATTTGAGTAATCATGCAGAAAAAATATTTATTTAATGCATCTAAAATCTTATATGGTGTACATAAAGTTTTTGAGATCATTTCAAAAAAAATCTTCATTTGAAAAAACACTTTTACATCCTACTTAGTGACTAGAAAGTTAAAACCAGTACACTGCTTTCGGGTCAATAGGTTACTTATTCTTATTAGTAAATCAAGAAGTTTGAAGAATTGAAAAATGGGTCCCATATTCAAAAATATTTTTCCTACCTATAAGATTTATGATTTGAACACAATAATAATGAGGACAGTAAAATAAAACCTATACTTTCTACTCTCTATGTTGTGTACGGCAATAAATATCCGTATCAAATAGCACTAATTTCTAATGAGACATTGATGTTTGACACATAACAAATTTTTCCAACAACCATCAATAATATCAAATTTTATAAAATACAACTTGAATGTTCTATCAACCTAGGAAGAAAACAGTTGTGCAAATTAAACTACTAGATGTTTCCTTATATTATAATGTGAAAAATTCATAATCAAAGGAAAATACCTACCTATTCCTAAAAAACTGAAATCACAATTTATACTTTCAGCCCTTGAAGCAAAATTTCCATAACACATAATACTTGTACATTCAGAGAACTTCTCCTTGCGCTATAAAAATAAATGTGAAACCTAATTATTTTATAAATAATTAAAAAAATTAAAAAAACAATCAGTTCAGATCTGTGGAAAGACTTATTCAGTAAGGTATACACCAAATATCGAGATATGAGTTTCAAATTAGCTACACCTACACCGGTAGGGCAAATAATGTCATTCGTTTGGAGGTATGACTGTATATGATTATTATCGTAATGTACCTCCAACATAAGGTGATTTTTCATATTTGTTTACAACCACATGGCAATCCAATATCATGTAGTAGGCCTATTAAATACAGTAGGCCTACCACCAACATATCATAATTCTTGAACGTCGTTTACATGATTGGATATGCAGAACCGTTAACAGAGCATCTACTTTTGAGGTGAGCAGAAAGTAGATGGTGACACGGATACTATAGATACACAGTAAGGATCATGAGTAGGATGTACCGAAGTCTACTACAATAATTATGAAATGGCTAACAGCATTAATGCAGCAAATGCTAACAGCAACAGCACTAATGGTAAACATAATTTTTCACCATTAAAACGTTATTAAATTACATTTGGCCATCATGGTAATGGATAACGTTTTTACAGTTCTGTAAATCTAGGCTGAAATACGCAATTGTGATGAATAATCACTTCATTATTTCAGATGCTAAATAACATCCACAAATTAATGCTGGAATTTGCGATATGTTTCCTATTAATAATAGTTGATCCCTCTTGTGTATTCTAGTAGCCGTGAATGAGGGCCTGCATCGGTTATCTAATGGAACAAGGCCATGTGCTTGTTGAGACTACGCTTGTGGTAGAGATTGATGTTGCAAATGGTGCAGGTGAACTTGACTCCGTTGTGATGCAGACCGATGTGCTGCTTCAGCTGAATGCGCCAATTGAAGCTTTCATCGCAGATGCTGCACACGTACTTCAGGCCCTTGTGCACAGAGTCCACATGCACCTTCAGCGTCGACTTCTGGCTGAAAACACGGCTGCACATGTGGCAGTCGAACTTCACTCGGTTGTGAATCGACTCCACGTGAATATTCAAGTGACCTTTCTGCGTGAAACTCTTGCCACACACGTTGCAGTCATACTTCAATCCCTTGTGCAACGAGTCCACATGCAGTTTCAGACAGCTCCTCGAGCTGAACTTCTTTCCGCAGTCTGAGCAATGAAATCTCATACCCTTGTGACAGGAGTCCATGTGTGCACGAAGTGTGCCCTTCTGGTCGAAACTCCTCTTGCAGACAGTGCAGTCATGGCTCGACTGCGCCTCGGCCGTCGACGACGACTGCGACGATTCGGCCTCAGCCTCTGCCTCTTGCGCCTTGTTATAGGCGGCCAGAAAATTCAAATAGCTCAAATACATCAGGTGTCTACTCAGTATACTACTTCCCATCATCATAAGCTCGTTCTGTCCGAATACACCTAAATTATTAGCATCACAAACATTCTTACCCCTTTCATAAATATCACAGCTCTGTTTCGATAAATTCACTGGTTTGCTATGACCTCTACTCAGACCTTGAAACGAACTGGAATCTTCATCATCACCATCATCATCGTCATCAACATTATCAACTCTCCCACTCATTTGTCCACTATTTGAGCCTTCTTTTTCTTTTCCAAAATAGTTGCTCTGCAACGAAAAAATAACAATAAATTAGAATAAATGATATATACAAAAAAATTATAATTTTTCCCATTACAAGATAATTATTGGATATTATTACATAAAACACAACGTGATTTTCTGAGTTTGAGTCATCTACTTATTTCATATTGGTTCCCACTCATGTTGCAGATTTGACGTCAAATGAGATCGCAGACTCAAAGTATCACAATAACATGGTAAATGGTAATAAATCATGTTCAAACCTCAGAGTTATGGAAGCATCATGAAGTGTAGGTATAGTAGGTAAGATAAGTATAGAAAAAACTGACAAATAATAGTAAAATATTCTTATACGTGAACACAATGTTCAAGTATAAGAATGCGATGAGTAAAATGTCTTAGCTCAGAGAATTCAAAGGAGATTTGTGCTTCATTCAAGATTCCTAATTATTAATGATTTATCTATGAGCAGTGAGTACAATTTATTACCTATCACCCCCTTATTTCAATAAATATCCGTATATTTTCACAATAAACACTAATTTTCAAAGGTAAAGTTTTTTTTTCAAAGTATGATACAGATTTTGTAAGTATGATCACAATGCTGAAAATATTTATTGATATAACAATATATTTCAAACATCAAAGTTGATGGATTTATAATATTTTTATGATGATCTTGAATTTTCAAACAGGTAAAAACAATACAGTTTAAATCGTAAGAGGGTTGAGTAGGAATAATGAGGGATTGAGAGGAATAGTAATAAAAATTCGGTTTTCACCTTTTTGAGCATTAATGGGAGATGATTGGAATTCTCAAATGATTCCATATTTCTCCTTGACAGTCCAGCTTCAGCGTCTGACTCACTATCACTTTCATCTACGTTTATAGGCTCTTCTCCCGCTTGGTCAACTGCTTCCTTCTTCTCCGACACCTACGCAAAGACAAAAAAACCCAAAACTTGAAAGTTTGTCCATGCGGATGAAAAAGACAAAATATTTCATTATGATAGTACAGTTGTCAATGTCATAGTTCCTAACATATAGCATCAATATGTTGTAGAATCTTGGATAAGTGTGCAAGAGATGAAACCTGAACACTATCAAAATAAAACTTGTGACGCTAATAAATTATATTTTTTATAGAATCAAGAAATAATGAACTCTTATAACTGAATTAACTTATTATTTTTCGTAAATTTATAGTATTAGGAAGGCATTCTATTATTTTGGGTTAGAGTTTTGGAAAATTTGAGAAACGAGCCCTTATATTGATTTATTGTCTTCCTTGATCATAATGAATCATTCCTAATACGAGGGGGAGATGTAACGATAAAAGTGACAGATACAGTGGTAGAATGTTCTTGATGAAAAATTAATCCATCAGCAGGACAGTAATCAAGCCGATAATTTTTTCATAATCACATTTTTGAACCCACATCTTAGTCGAAAATAGCAACAGCACTCCTAGAATGGATTGTGAAAAAACTTAGAAGTGACAGCTGAACTCAAACACTCTATCATCTCCGTATAAAATTACAATAGACTTGAATTGAACCATTAAAAACGAAACAAGAAAGACTTATAACGTAGAAATTATTTTAGCATCATCATAGAAAAATTATGTTTTTCTCAAATAAAAATTATAAGCTATTAGGGTGAAAATTCTTACCAAACGTTTTCTTTTGATAACGGAGGTGGAGGAATAGAGCTCATCTTCACCTTTCCCAATGGTGCAATGAGTAAAATTCAGTTGAGCCTGAAAAAATAAATTATTTAAGTAACAATGTTTCTTACAAACAAAATTCAGATTTTGTGAAAAAATCATATTGCTAGAAAGAATCCTAAGAATGATGTAGCTACTTAATAATATTTAATTATAGAATTAGAAATCATTGGTATATGTCATTATTCAAGCTCGCAATAACCAATAGGCTATTTGATGAACAGTTAATGTAGAGCAATTGCCATGAAATAATATTTTTGGTCCAGAAGTAGCCTGGGTAATTTTTTTTTTTTTGAGAATCTTAAAAAGTAAGTTCAATAATGATTGGAGACATCAAGTTCAATAATATTAGTTCAAGATAGTCAAGTTCAATAATGATTGGAGACATCAAATTTTCAGAGAAAAGTAGGCTATACAGAATTGATTTCCCATTTCTTCTTAACAAATGATTGCTATCATTGTTAGGTACTTATATTATAAATAACAAAAGAAATCATCGTATCTCGTGATCAGGAGATCCCTCACAATCTTAAAAAAATCTCTCATATAAAAGTTTTATTTCCAAGAAAAATTTTCCATTTCACAACATCTTATTATACAGTAGTGTATAATGAAAAATTAATCAAATAATTCAATGATTATAGAAGAATAGCAATGCTATTCAAAAGCATGCAGTCAATGTTAGAAGACCAATACCTAAGCATCTTAGTTATTTTTTACATCGACTTGACAAATTAATCAAATTTATCTGTAAAGAGATACTTGCAGAGTTGAAGAGAATATTATAGTAGGTATTAGAATATTAATAGATTATTATTTTTTGATGGAGAGTTGATGCATATTAATCAGAGTTGAAACAGTTATCAATTTTCCCTTTTGATAAAAATCTCTTCATCCCTATTTGAATTCATTCTTCAACTCTACAATACTAAAATTATTAACAATTATTCGCCTCAACATAAATCACACTGGTTCACAACTTGACGAAAAAACATTGAAACAATTCATTGGAATTGATAATTTGACCTAGTTTTGATAAAAATACTTCATGAGAACTGTAAATCAACTACAAGTTACTCTATAGTTCTTGAATAGGCAACTTTTAGGAAGTTCGAAAAGTACAATAAAATATTACCTTTTCTCTATTCAGAATTGAATGCATATTCAATGGATCTTGAAAGTCACAAACTGCATAGTCTGCTTCATTCCAGTCGACCTGTTGTAAAATGAAAATATTAATAAAATTTACTCGAAATTTATTTATTCATTCATTTTACAGAAATAATAACTTATTTGTTGAAAACACAGACCAATGTCCAAAACGTCTTTATTAAACGAAATTGATAGAATAATAGACCTACTTTATTGCTTGTCAAGTTTTTTTGAGTGTATAATGTTTGTATAGCCTACTGCTACTCCTTCCTCTCCAAAGACACCTGTTGCATCATTATAGGTTTTCAGAAATGAGCAGAGAACTGTGATGCATATACAATAATTTACATAGTCTATTCTCTTTTCAAACTTAAGAAATCCAAACATCATCCTCTATAAAAAAACCCCCCGTGATACGAGAATAGCATAATTATATAGAAGGTGGAGTTTTTAAACTTTACATAGTTTCCCAGACTCCTAATATTGTTCGAACGCATGAATCTTGCTGGAAAATAACATAACTTAAATCTCATAAATGGAAAAAAACACATAGAATTTTCAAGGAATTAATAAGTAAGTATCTTAATTACACTTCAAAATGAGTAGAGGGCGTGATATTCTTAATTTCTATTAATAAAGCTTATTAATAATTTTTGATGAAATGGTAATGATAAGCAGAGTTACTAAGTTGAGTTGATTATATTTAATTCAAATAAAGCATTATCAATAAATTAAAATTTCAAAATTAAGAGGTGGAAGCTGAGTTCAAGTGCATTATTTGATTACTTATTCCAATAGAACAATATCAATAAATTCATTTTTATTTAGTTGATGTTTACTTTGATTGATACCAGTCCAAGTTAATAGATAATAATTTCATCCATGGAGCAATTAAAACATAGAAAGCTGCCATGATTCAATGATACTAAGTTATAACTAATTAATATTCGACTAGAAATTATTTATCTACTCATCAACAATATCCTCATATCATCAATAGGCTATCCTACACCTGAAAATTCCAATTCCAATCAATATTCTACTTTAATATTATCAACTACCGTTGGTAGCCTATATCGTGCAACATCGTGTTTAGATGAGACAGAGGGAGAGGGTAATATTATCATGCAAAGTACAGTACCTATTAAAATTATAAATTACAGCTATATCGAATAAGATGGATCAATTTCAATGAACAACAATGATTAGTCAAGTAATCAAAATGGTCAATATCAAACTAAATCAATTAATTCTCATCACTTACAAGCTCACATTATTGACAGGTGTAAAATCAAATTCAATTTTGCATTGGCTAGATCACAACAGAATCCCCCTGATTTCTGAACTACAATAAGCTGTTCGTATTAAAATGAGGTGAGAATCATAAAATTTGATAGTAAGGGAATATTCTAATCTGAATTGATAAAGGAACTACGAACCGGCTTGATAAGAAAACGAAAGAAGATAGTATTTCCAACAGACAGGTAATTCCATGCTCCATTTTACACCTTGCGTTGCGTTCTGGTTCTGAAAGCTGAACTACGTCACGATTTCAGAGAATCGGAGCCCCAGTTCCTGGAATCCAGAATCTATTTCTGTAGAATTAATGCAGCTGGACCGCTGGGATATCCCACCAGCTGATAAGTGAATGTTTTTGAGCCAGCTAGTACATCAGGCCAGACTGTTCAGAAGTTATGCATCATTCTTTGCGAAAAAATGATACATTAATTTATTATATTAAATAACTAAATTTCAAGGATTCAAAAATTTATTATGAAAAAGAAAATAAGCTAAGGACAGGTTAAGCTGTAAAAATTTTTTAGGGCAGACTACTAGCGCTCTTGTGTGAAGAAAGTAAAATTAGTTTGGAAGCGGTTGATTTGAAACGAATGATGCTGATCGCTGATAACAGTCGATTGTGCGGAATAGGTACTAAAAGAGTTTTTGGCCATTTGCTAATATAATGTACTGTAACTTGGTAATATAACAATTATTTTTCTCATCAGCCAAAATTCTAGAAATAATTGCCACAAATAGTAAAAAGCTGTAACTGTAAATAGATTAATCTTAGGGTATGCTGGAAATGCCACATTAGTGACGCTCTATATTTGGTCTAAATACTTGGTCTCTATTCCTTGATAAATAAGATGGCGAATAAATAATTGTCCTTGATAAATTAATTTTAACGGCAGGCTATAAAGAAAGTTTTAGAGAAACTCCTCTATACAGGATATATATAGAACTGTAGGCTGTAGATCTATACCCTATCCTATCATAAGCACTTACTCACAGACATTAGCTGCTTATTTCTGATTGAAATAGAATTATATGCATGATAATTATTTCTGATACTAATTAATGTATATACTAATAAATATGTGCTAGATTAATGTATTTGTACTTACAATACCTGAAGTATTTAGTATTATTATTCTTAGATAATTGTTGAAATGTTTCTATATTCACCAGTACTTTTCTAAAGCTGTTTTACAGTTCAGTCACAATGTACAGTACCGGTATCAGTAAAAGAAACAATTGAAAAGCCTAGTAGGCCCTATCATCATTATAAAACAAATGTTTCTTTTCGTTTGCTTAATTATTGATACATGTATCATTATATTCTTGAAAGGAAATTGACCCGTGGACAGTGGACACACAGCTTATTACATTACAATCAACATGCAGTCTCTGATTTCATTGATCAATCTATTTGTTATTCTATGTTCACAGCATTTCTCTACAAATTAGCTGTATAAGTTACTTTTCCTGTATAGTATTAAAATACAGATTGGTGATTCATGGACAATAGGTAGGTATTTGATTGAAGAGAGCATGAATATTTTCTTTCGTTTATTTAAAGTTAACCAGTTACATAATATTCTATGTATAAATGTTATATCAATTATTCTATACAACAGTCTTTTTATACTACTTCTAACGCAGAGTCTCAATCAATCGACCATTTTACTCGTAATTGATATCAATGTACTAATTCTCATACGTTTTGTGGCAATGTTTCTGTGTTCAACTAGAATTACGTATATTTAAAGCCATGTGTTTTAACCAGTACTGAAGCTACGATGTTTCTACACTTGCATAATCACAAGTTGATATTTAAGTAGGTTACGCTAATAAAGAAACACAGGTTTAACTCAACAAATAGGTCTTGCACATTCACGTTAGTGAATGTCCCACTACTAGGGGCAAATACGTAAGTTGAAATTTGTTTTTATGCAAACGTTTCCATTTCAAAATATTCACAATTTTCTCAAACTAGTTAAAATATATAGATTTTCAACAAGAATAAGTAATCAAAAACCTCTGAACAGAATAAAGTAAAGTACTCTGGAAGAACTAGACACTCTAGAACTAGTAAGTCTAATATTACTAGTAAAAGTATTTATGTATGGCGTTCTTTTTATGGCACACTGCTGGAATAATTCAACCACTTATAATAAACAAGTTTTTTATTTATTTACGCATGAGCCACTTCAATAGGTAGTGAAAGCTACAATTAAGTTACACATACAAAGAGCATACTTTAAAGGTTGGATTAAATATTATAATGCAATAAGTCAACAAAATTAATTGAGCAAAGCTTGATACTTTGATACTTCGATGTTCATTAAAAATAAATGATTCAAGAAAATTAGAATAGAAAAAACTGAAACTGTATTGAATGATCAAGACTCTACTCCCTCTCCTAAATACAAGACTAGCCATTACAAATTTGTGCGCGAACATAGATAAACTATTGTATTTCATTAATATTGTCACGAGAATAAATATGAGAAAGAAATCGCAACCAAATAAATTTGGTTCCAAGAAGAAAATCGTAGGATAGAAACTAGGTAGGCCTAGTGACTTATTCTGAAGATGAAAAAATAAAAATATAATTTTTCGAGAGCTAATCAATTCACCTCGCATGAAAAATGTTTGAGATTAATTTTGAAAAGTAATACTAAAGTAAGATGGATCGATTACGATCATGCATCCACTTCTACATCAAGATTTTCACACACATAAATCTATAAAAATTACTTTGATTTTTCATGGTTTCATTCACTTCTATAATGAAGTGACGTGAATTTTATAACGTTTATAAAATTCAGAGGTGTTTAAATATGACATACTTCCAAAATGTGATAGAACCTTACTTACTTTTCAATAACAAGATTAACAACATTATCTCAAGAGAATTGTAAATGAATACTTGAACCATGGAAAATCATAGAACTGGTAAACAGTGATTTTATGAAATAGATTGATAAACAAAAACCGTTTTCAATATTGTAAAAATCACACATGTATAATAGAAAAGTCAGTGATCAGAGTAACAAATGAAAAATATGTTTTGTAAGCGCTTTGACAACTCTTGCACTATTCAGCAATAAAGAGAATTTTCTCAATATAAGAGGTTACACTTATGGTTCAACAGTGTAATATTACTATGTGATCTAGTTCACAAATACAGGAAATCTAAAAACGCAACTAATAACAAAATATTATTTATTGAGAGACTATTTCTTGAACAGCATCGAGTTCTACTCAGAAGAAACTTCCTAGGGTAAAAAATATAAGTTTAGAATTCTCAATATAATAATTTTCAAAAATAAAATTCCATTTTCAACAATCAACATAAACTGAATCAATTTATCAACGCGCTCCCTTCAAAATTATCATAATCTGTTATACAAAATATGTCAATATAAAAAGGTACATGAAGGCGAGACATACACGATGACCGAGAACAATACAAACAATTTATAACAAAGCACAAGCCTTGAACATTTCACATCAACAATGAATCTATATGAGCTTATGAAGACTTCCAAAATAGCGCAATATCACAGATAAACGATTTCAATGATTCTCTCTAGAATAAAAGTTACTATTGGCATCACAATAGGTGGTGAGAATGTAGACGACAGCCTCATAGGTGGCCATCATGATGGCGGTGTTGGGGATCTGACGGATGAGCTGGGTGGCCAGGCCGCGGTACACGCCGCTCCGCCCCTCCTCCTTGAACACCACACCCAGTGTCTGCCAGAAGCCGTGGTACTTGTTGCCCTCCTCTCGCAGCCTTGTCCTTGCCACTTCTGCAATCACACACGCATTACAGACTCACTGTTCAAAACTAAGAAAAATAATGTAATTAAAATAATCCATCAATTTAAATAAAATATAATAAAATACAGAGTGTTTCAGGAGGAAGGTGCCAAACTCTTCAGGCTGATTCCTTATATCATGTAAAGGAAAAAGTTCCGTGGGACATACCTCAAGAAATGCTCTGTTATCGAGAAAACAGTGGTGGGAGATTGCACTACTTGGAGTAAGAAATCAGCATGAGAAGTTTGGCAACTTCCTCTAGAAACTCTCTTTATTATTCGTGTGGCTTGGAATGGTGAGGAGACCCCACTTAAGGGTAGGATGCTCCTCCCCAATATATTATATTTGGTTCAATACTGAATGGGTACGAAAGAGAGTGTTCCAGACTTGACCTCAAGATCACTAAGCCAACACTCGCTAAGAGTAACCATAATTAAATTTTAATTTTTAAATATATAACTAATATTTTTATGCAGCCGAAAATTATAAATTTCGTCTCAAATTGTAGAAAACATTCTGATGTACATTTGAGACCAAATTAACAATCCTTGAACCAATATTGGACCGAACTGGAGTCATTTCCCCATCTTGCCAGAATGTTTTTTTTTTTTTGCTTGGAAAGACTATATCAGCATTTATGAAAAAATATCAGCCAGTACTCACTACCTTTAGCTGAATCAAAATATCAAGTATTCAAGTTTAGAAACGTTTACATTTTCCTCAAATGTTGAAAATCAATACAATTTCCTTTGCTTATACATAATACAAAATCTTTGCTTATCTTACTTTGAACTTAATCTGGATTAAACTTAATTTTAATCTCTCTGGAGTTAGTGTTAATCTGAGATAGAAGCAATTTTGGGCAAATAAATGTTGATTCATCCTACATTGAAGTGTATATTTTGAAGAATGATGAAGGCTATCATACTAACCATGAGGATACGCTATACACGAAGCAACAGTCTTTGAAATGGCACCGGCAATCATGAACTCGAGGAAGTCTCGTGAGGTCTTCGTGTCGCCCTCACTGGTCGCTCGCCTCATCAGCAGCTTGGCCTTGATCGCTTCGTAGATTACAAAATGTACAACCGTCTCTGATATGCCCCAGTAGGAGGCTGTGATACCTTTGTAGAAACCTTTCAGGCCCTGAAAAAAAATTAATGTATTACTACTATCATATAAAATTTAATCACAAAAATTTTTTAAATAGCACTCAAAGGAATATAATATGCCTTTAATATAATAATTATATTAAATTGAAAATAAATCAATTGAAATATGAGTGCAAAAGCTCATATGTCACAAATGCCATACTATGTGTTTTTTCGTAAAATATCCATGAGATTAAGAAGTTTGATGTCATGGGGAAGTGGAAAATTCACCACTTTGAAGAATTTAGTTTAAATATTGACAAAATGATAGATTAATCTCTTATAACCAAGACATTTCTTTCATTAAGTTACTAATCAAGCTTATCAAGTTGTCCATGCCTCAGCATACAGTATGAGCAGAAAGGCATTCTGGCAGGATGTAAAAATGAAGAGCGAAATGTTTTCTACAATTTGAGACCAAATTTTAATTTTTGAACCAATGTTGACCGAGCTGGAGTCATTTTCCCATCTTTCTAGATTATATTTTTTGCTCGACTAGACTATATCATGGTTCACCAAAGTTCACTATTTTCTAAAGTGATCCTCTTATCATTCAACTAACTTTTCTGCTGAAGATTCCTACCAAAACCAACCTTAAATTGTGATAAAATTCATTTGTACTACAGTAGTGTACATGAATAACTCTACTGACTGCATATCACATGGTTGGATTCAACCCAATAGAGAGGGGCATGCTAGTTTTCTAATATATATATCTTTTACAATACAGTAGAATTTTACTGCAATACAGCACTAGAAAACTGAACTAGGCAAATGAAAAGTTCAGTTCTAACTTGATTAATAACCTGAGATTTCGGAAGGATTATGAAAATATTTTCCCGTGAAAATACTCACCGACTGCCTGTATATTCTCCTGATACATTGTGAGGCGGTGAGCCGCTGGCCACTGCGAGTGTAGTCCAGCTGAAGGCGCGTCTTCACGAACCAGATCGGATTCGTGGCTGAGCATGCTACAAAACCTGCACAAAAGAAAATTACACATTTATTTAATGCCAAAGGTAAATGATAATTGGAAAATAAGTTGTACAATGTTCAGCTATAGTAAAAATATATTACATAAGTACTGTACTACAATATTGGTACAATATATTAACGAACAAAAATGTTTTGGCACTGCTAACAAACGAAAACCTGGGTGCTGACAGTAAGCTCAAATTAAACATCAATATTTTTTATTCAAATATGATTAATTTCAATTATAGAATTGATTATAAATTTACCCAGCAGGACTCAAACGCTTTAGACCCGTGTAAATAGTGCAATATAAAGAAAATTAACTTGTCGATGGGCAAGTGGGGGTGACTACTGACACCTGTAAGGTATATGGCGTTTAGCTAAATTCGAAGGAAATTTTTCCAAAACTGATTATTAAAATACAAATCATATAAATATAAGTGCAAAATTGTGTTGTTGGAGATACTAAAAATACTTGGACACACTTGAAACTACTTGTAGCCTATATTATATTGTGAGGTGTATGGTGTGTAGATAGAACTAAACGAAGATTTTCAAGACACTTTGAGGAAATCTTTTTAGTTGGTACTATATAAGAGAAGATAGGATTTATTTTAGCACGATAAGATAAGGAGGATAAATTAAAAATTCATTTAGTCCGAATAATGGGTTCTAATGACTTGATTATTAATAATCAACAGGAAAACGTAGCTTCAAGGATACATGAGTCTACTGAAAGCACACTTCATTATTCTGGCATTGGATTTGATATATCACAGAGAAGATCAACTGATAATGACATTGCCAATATTAAAATATTTATATTTTAAATTACTGTTATCATATTGTTAAATAGCAAGTGCCGACAAATGAATGATTTTTTCCATCATATTGTTTATTTATTACAGTTTTAGTTGGATTATCCTGGTTCATTAAAACATTTTAAATATTCCGTTCAATACAAGTAGCCTACAACGCAAGAGTACTTCCAGCATAAAATTGACGCATTTGCAATCAACATTGAAGCGTTTTCATTGTAGAAGCTTCACACTCCAAAATTATTAAACTTTGAATTCAAAGTTGTCCTTGTGTTAGAATAGAATGTATTTCTAGTGAGCAGTGGCCCATTCGTGCAATGCTGTACCGGTACTTCACACCAAGTGCCATGGAGCCTCAGTGACTGTTATACTTTGGGAGTCCTCACCAGAGTTGCGCATGCACAGCCATGAGCGCCATTGTCTTGTTCTAGGTACTAGGTACGATGATTTGCTTGTAGTTTTCGTTTGAGGCGTTTTGTACTCATTGTAATCTACATCGATTATTGTTGACATTCAGTCGCATGTCTATTTACTGTAGAGATGAGCTCCAGAAATAGTCTGCATTTTTAAAAAAAGTTTCTCTCAAGGTAATATCCCCAAGCGGCTCTAAATTCGCTGCTAGAGCTGCCTACCTTCAGCTGCGCTGCTCTAGCCATCACAACTCTAATCACATAAATAAATAGTGAATGAATAACAGTGAATTCCTATTTCTATTAATAAATAGTGGAATTCACCCTTTTTCATTTTCAAGTTAATTTCACTATTTATTGATTTAGCATACATTAGTAGCCCTAATAACCGATTAATCGTCTATAATATAGTTATGTGAATAGAGTTGTGATGGTTAAAGCTCTGGGCAGCTCTAGCAGCTAATTTAGAGCTGGGCAGCTCGAGCTGCCGCTTGGGAATCGTACCTTAAGATCTTTCACGAAAATATGCTCATGATCAATAAGGATGGAAAAAACACCAGTCGAAAAAATTAAATTTATCATTCAAGTAAATGAGATTCAATTGGATATATTCAAGATCAAGAGTTCTTTTTTCAAGTCATATGTTTATATTTATTTTCATTTTCACATTATTTATCTCAATAAATGTTTGAGGTAAACAAGTAGGACAATCAAAGTTTTATTGTCGGAGCCAATAACTGTTTGTTTTGTGGTGAGATTTGGCAATCTTATCTCTTCTCAGCAGCTTCCTTACACCTTTAATTTTAATTTGCCAACTTCAATAATAATTAAAACTCACCACGTTTCGCACTTTCATTAGAGACGTAATTCGTCATGAAAATATTGTTTGACTAATCATATAAAAAGTGTTTTTAGAGTGAAATATAAAACGTATTTTCGATATGCATCAGGAAAAAATATCGCAGTGAAGTAAACAATTACTGAATTCGAAAGATATTAAAAGATGAAAAATATTATGAATTCAATTTTAAATATACTAGTAATTTTCAATGTGTAGCGAGAGGCCACTCTCAGCTCACTCACTGGTACAATTAGGAGAGATTAAAATCATTTAGTGACGTCAGATTTAATTCAAGTTGTCAGTAATCCATCAACTAATAATAGCTTGGAAAGTTATCAAGCAGCTATTCCATTCCGCAGTTCAAACTTAGCAGGAGAAACTCTTTTCTACACTTTGATCATGGTGGATTCAATGAAATTTACAATGTCTATGAATTAATTGGGATTAAAATAATTATTACATTTGAGAATTCGAATATTTGAAGTGAGTTGAAGCATTTCGACAAATGATTTATCCAGACATATAGTCTCACATTGGTCAAGTATAATCTGTCCAAGCAAAGAAGACCCTCTGGCAAGATAGGAAAATGACTCCAGCTTGGTCAATATTTGTTCAAGACTTATAAATGTGGTCTTAATAGTAAATCGCATTGATAATTCTTGAACCAATATTGAACGAGCTGAGTCATTTCCCATCTTGCCAGATAGGGTCTTCTTTGCTTGGAGAGACTATACTTGGGTCAAAAATGATTCAATATGATTTATATAATCCATAATACTATTCTTTCAACAATGGTGAAAAACGATAATATAATCTAATTCAAACTTTATTGGCTACTCAATCAATTCTACCATTGAAATCCCGGAAAGTGTCATTAGAACTGGGAATTTATTATCTCATGATAATAATGAAATCATCTTCGATTTGAAAAAAATAATCTTAGTTGGTATGTTCAATCACTATTTAATTCATTTTCTCGCTTCAGCTCACTGTCTTAGATAACACTGTTTGTAATATGAGTCTGAAGCAGTTTCTCATATTAATTTATCAATAATAAACAAACCCCTGTTTGTAAACAGATCTGGTTCAAATATTTTCAATGACCGATAGCGTTTTATGAATAAAGTAGAATATACTTTTCAGTTAACAACGTTTGAACTAAATTTTATTAATATGCAAATATTGGTGAACTGAGTTTTGATACTAAAATACATTTATTTCAAAAATGGACCTCCATCTTGCATTAATCTTGAAGAGACTACCACCCAGGCACTGGAAAGTAGATTAAAGAGAAAAGATTTATAACATTCACAGCTACTACTTTCCTCATTGTTCAGTTTTTCACCTAGGCAAAGTCAACAGAGCCGACAAATTCGCGATGACCCGATTCGAAAATAAAATGGTTGGCAGGTCACACTCTTACTTCAAGTATAATTTTTCACAGACCACCTAAATCTCACTAAATCTTCTGTATCTCACATTGCTAGCCATATTCTGTAAGAATTTGCGGGCACATTTCTATCCATTACACCAATAAGACATATAATTTACTACCAGCGTGCAAAATATTTTTTAAAATTGGCCAAATCTACAACTAATAATTACTTTACACATGAAATCACTTTGATCTACTTTACAAACATGAGAGCCAGAACTGAGTGAAATTTACTAGTTTTGGAATTTTACTTGTAACAAGATTTCACCAATTTTCCCAATTAAGGGACCTCTTAATGCTAGAAGAGATAGTAATGGTGGGGAGTTTTGAAGTGGTATTCACAATTTTTAGATGAATAGTGTTCTTAATGAGTGAATTATTTGCACATGAAAATTGTCAACATCTTTCATGCTTTCATGATCTAATGGTTTTAGTTTCTTATGATTTTCGGTTCAAGTATACATAATAATATAATATCCAGTAAAATAATAATCAGTATAACATTTTCCCGGATTATAGAAAAATGTATTCTCATTCAATTTCTTATGACTTGATATTGACTATGACTATGATATCTCTAACATTCGTATGATTCTTCCAATAAAAGTAAGGAAACTTGTAGCCTAATCAGGACATACCTTCAATGACAATGGAATTGGAGAAGGAAGATTTGGAAATAACGATAGATATTAATAATATTCTTTTATATTTCCAAGCTGAGATTATACTGAAAATGAATGCTAGATCTATCATAAACACACTATAATATTTGAAACATCAATACTTAAACATTAACTAGAATAATAAACATACAAGTTTATAATTCTAGATTTCTATAACAAAATGATATTTGTTCCATAATTTTTAAAAAATATTACAATCTTCTTATATTTTGGGCAATTTTATTTCACATTCTTCACAATTGACCTTCAATACAGCTAATCGACTTTCAACCCGTCGGTGAATAATTATCAGTTTTGACGCTAGTGAGTCAATTATCGGCTCAACTCTCACTCAAACAGAGAAAAGCGTTCACATCCAAGTAAACGACTTGAAATTGCTCAAATTTGGCAGCTTTCAATTCGTGATACTGAGATTACAGTGCATGTCACAGCATATCCTTATCACATCTTGTCTTTATAGCGAGTTGTTGACTCGATTCCTTTGACACTAAAGTCGAATCATTTGATAAATTTGACAGTTTGAATGAGAGAAGTGTAGTTTTGCTCTCTCCCTCGTCTTTTTAGTAGCCCCCAAGGTGACTGGACTGCCTGGTTCGTCTACCAGTTAAATAGAGTACCGCTACTGCTGTTCTAGCCGCTCTAAAAATAGGACTTGGACTTTTTAAAACTAGCCTAGGCCTGATGCACATTCAGATTTCAACTTTTGTTGACTTGGTTTGAAAGCCTGCAGGACAATTTGAAGCTCAAATGGATGAGCCTATACAAAAGTTAATTGTTAAAACACTGGATACCAGATTTTTAATATGTTTGTATAAATTGTAAGAGGGACAGTTTTGGGCTTTTCCTATTGTACTCTTTTATGTATATAATTACTCAATAAAAATGATTATTATGATTATGATTATTCACTATACATTCATAAATTAATTTAGTTCAACAAGAAAACTTTTTTAAATACGGTAATAATTCAGATTTCCTTCAAAACTTTTCAAATTTTGTACAGTTTTCTAATATTTGTTATGAATTTTTCTTCAAGATGCATTCATATTTTGAATAATCTTTTCAGCCTCACTAAATGTTTGTTTTTATATATACTTTCATATACCGTACTTTCAAGGCGATGCATAACCGGTAAATGATAAAAACAAAAGGATTTGGAGCATAATGAACACAAATTTCAGGAATAAATCATGATTTAACTTCTAATAGGACATAGAATAATGTTAATAAAATTGAAAATGCTCATTTACCAATAAAATAACTTAGATTTGACACTCAACAATAAGGGAAATATTACGGTTGAAGTTTAAAGAGGAAACAACGGTTTGATGAGTCTGAAATGTTTGTCACGATTGGATTGTCTACAATTACAAATATTCAAATATGATCAGGAAAAAATGTTATCAAATTGAATTCTTCCACAAATGTTTCCTCAATTCTAAAATATTAAGATTTGAGTTACAGAGATGTAACTCAGAATGCTCCAAACAGATCATTATATGATTCTTAACTATCTACGAGAAGTTGTTTACTACACTATTTCACAATGGAACTCGATCCTAGTATAAGCTATAATGAACAGCTATTCTGTTTACCACATCATTTGGCTTTATTCCATGGGTTATAAACCTCTGGCACAGGACAGACAATATACGAAAATAATATTTCAATGTTACAGCTTATATATCTCAAGAAAAATTTCATCAATAACAACTCTGATCCTGAATCAAGTGAAATTCTCAGTGATACACTAGGTACTTTTAAACAAGTGATACATACATACTTTTACCCTGACACAATTTTCAAGATTCTATTTCAATTCGAGCAATACAAGGTTAATGATAATCGAAATTAGAAAAGCAATAGCATTAACTGTGATTGGGACCTTAAATACTAGTACGTTGAACACAAGGGTATTGAAATTTTAAGATTCCAGTGGCTTATTATTGTGACCAGATTGAATGCTGGGAAATTGTAGGCTTGAGAGGATGATAAAATAGTTAGTGGACAAACAATATTTCTATTCTATATTTTACAGGTTGCAAAATGGCTTTAGCCAGTTAAAAGTTTTTAATGAATAACTTAGTCCAAGATTGCTTTTATGCCGGTATTTTAATCAATTATACAATTTTCTTCTGAATGTTGAAACTGAAAGCCGTCTCGGTAGTTCTTTATGTAATTTAGGATAAATTTCAGAAGTCAAGACAGAAATTCAATTACTATATTACGAAAGTGTGATTACAATATTAAGTATCTAGGGATAAGAATAGACATTTAATTTTATTTATTTATTAATATAACGATAGAAATACATTGAGAAGAAAGAACAGCCCTTAGTATTTCTACCACAATACACGTAAAAATAGTAGGAATTTATTTGTAGAGAGATTTATTTGTACTGAGTGAATAGTGTATTCGTAGAGTAAAATAGATAGGAACTGCATTGATCTCTTTCAAATGTGGGCTCTCTTCCTATTGAAAATATAAGAGATTATGGGTATTATTCATGGACCTCAGTGGAAATTTCTCGACTCAGTATTCTAGCAGCTATAGTCTAATTAATGTCAATTCATTGGTTGCTTGGAACCAGTTGAAAGTTGAATTGAATACCGATGAGCCAGTGCTACATTCTAAGCAAAAAAGTTAAATTGGGGACAAGGCCAAATTATTTTTTGTCGACCAAATTAATTCATTTTTGAAGGAAAGTCTACTTCAACAAGAATTACAAATTTCAGCAAACAATGGCGAACTACGGAAAATCTGGAACTATAAACACTCATTGTTTAGAGCAAAGAAACATTATTACGCATTATCAATTTGACATTATATTCTATAGTTTTATTTACTATACTTGTCTTCAATTCTCCGTGAGTGTCCTGGATAGTTTTGCAATCAATGCTTGAAGACTTCTAATTCATTCAACTATTTTTATATATTATTCTTTAGCTATTATTCAAGTCCATGACAGTTTTTAAACTTCAAGTTTCCAAATTAAAATTTCAAAGAGATAATTTTCTAAATTAACTGTTACCAGAAGACAATTAAGGATATTATGTTTCTATACTAATTGATTCCAGCATTTATATTCTAAAATTAAGCTTGGATTTTACCTGAAATCTAAAAAATCGAATCTATGAATTCTGGAATTTGAAAAACTGAGAAATAAAAACTCTGAAAAAATGTGTGATTCATTAGTGTGTTATGGTGATTGTTAGTTGAGCATTTAGGCGCCGTTTAATCGAATTTGTTCCCGCCTATCATTAAAAATATCCATTCGAAAGCAGTTTTGTCTGTATTTGTGCCAAGTTCCGTTGCTTAGACTTCAACTGAATAACATTAGACCCAATAGGATGTCGACTGTGGGATTATTTGGCAGAAATTTAGCTGTTTACCCTATTACCTATGGGATTTTCAACATTAATTTATTGTAAACAGATTAAACCACGAACAAATCAGATAGTCCAGTCAATAAAGCATTATAGAGTGCAGGAAATATGCCCTAATTTTCGACCTTGGGGATTTGTTTAGACTAGTTGCTAGGTTAACATACTAAAAGTCCCCGGACCTGGGAGGTGAGCAAAGGGCGGGAGGGGGGTTAGAAGGTACAATTTTTTCAGTTTTTCGCATAAAACCCGAAAACGGTTAATCCTAGAGAAAAGTGCTCTGAATAGAAATTAAAGAGGACTGGAATCTGCGTCGATTAAAAAATTTTCTATTTGGCCGATCTTCGTTTTCTTTTTTTAATCGACGCAGATTTCAGTCCTCTTTTATTTCTATTCAGAGAACTTTTCTCTAGAATTAACCGTTTTCGGGTTTTATGCGAAAAACTGAAAAATTGTACCTTATACACCCCCTCCCGCCCTATGCTCACCCCCCAGGTCCGGGGACTTTTAGTATGTTAACCTCCTAACTAGTCTAAACAAATCCCCGAGGTCGAAAATTGGGGCATATTTCATGCACTCTATAACCGTGTGGACAGGCTTTATTGACTGGACTAAGAATAAATGTATTGTCGTTGTTACTAAATTAATAAATTACAATAATCAGAGCGTTTCATTTGAGAAAGTAGGCAATATTATTAACAGTCTTTGAATGCGGTAGGTGAAACGGACAAGTTTAGGTGTTTCATTTCTATAATTGAAGTGCATCCATTTGTCTCAAATGTTGCATAACATTTTGATTGCATAATTTTTGAAATAGGCCTACATGAAATCACTAAACGAAAAGTTGTTATGCACAGAAAATTTGCACCTTAGCAAATGACTGTTTGTAGCTCCAATTAAGCAGATAATATAATAAAATTTCAACGCATTTCAAGTACACAAAAAACTAATTAGACTAACGAAGCACCGATAAGATTTCCTTTTCATTGATATTGAATTAATTGAGTATTGCAATTGCCAATATGTCAATGAGCATCTTGAATCAATTTTTGATGAGGTACTCAAAAATAAAGAGAACTAAAGAGTTTTAGTAGAAAACAATTTCCTCGTTTTAATATTACCGTTGTCTCACTATTTTATTTAGTTTCTAAAAGACAAAACTCTACTGTTTCTCACTAGAAGAGCTATTGTGTAATATCATTGTTTTACTGTGAGGCTATGTGTTGTTATTCTCTACACTCTTTCACTTATCGCGGAAGATTATTATTGAAAATATCAATAACATAAAATTTTATAAATGTAGAAATTATCTTAAAATGTGAAATATCTATATAATGTTGCTATGAACAGTATGCTCATTTTCAACGGTAATTGTTTTGCAAATTCATTTTTCATGATAATCCTAAAATTCATCGCTAAATATATATTTCCCACACCTAATCCAAATTTCATATTATCACTAATCATCAAACAGTTTTACGCGAACATATTGAATAAATCATATTGCAAAATAATTCTACATTATTAGGCCTATAAGAGGATAAAGCTTTGAATCTTTAATTGAATTAATTTTTTAGACCTCATTGAGACTACTGTACAAGAATAACAATGACTCAACATAGTTTACGTGAGTTTTTCAACAATGTACTTTTGAATGGCGTTTGCATGAGTATCAAGTTAATTTACTAACTGAAACATACTTGTTTGTTTCCTAGCAATGTAATTACTTCTCATTCAAGTTTGAGAAGGAAGATAGGGTAGTAGGAATAGGTGAAGCAGAATTTCAATTATTTGGAGTGTTTATGTACGATTGCCTTTAATTTAATGTTATAATCACCGCATCCAAGTTTAAACTAGGGTAACGGGGTCAAGGCAAATGCGCGCCAGCTGTAAACACATTAGCAGAGCGTTGAGCTCTGTCGTTCACCAACACTTCAACAAAATAATATAAATTTATTATGAGAAGACAGGATCTTTCTCCATTAACAAATCTATTTTTAGCATGAGCTATTCTTCCCAATCATGATCAATTGAATTTGCAATTCCACACAATGTTGTTTGGGAATGATTGCTATCATCACTTTAACGATAGCAGTATTCGAGAATTCATCATGCAAAACTTGGACTGGTATTCGTGTGCTTAATTTTCTACCAAAAAATTGAACAAATATGTAATTGTTTTCTCAAGGTTATTATCGATAATTTGTTGATATGAAATACGATTCTCTACACTCGCACTGTCTGAAATATTTTGTCTTGTGGTATATGGCATATCTGCATATTCGCTAGTTCTTTTCCTATTGTAAACAACTGACTGTAATTCCAAGGTCTAGACTTGGTAGGACAAGTCAGTTCCGGTGGTTAATTCGGCTAGTAGTTTGTCTAGCAATTTGATTCCAATTCGATTAATAAGCTACGACAGGAAAAACTAGAAAATAAAGCTCTACGTAATCAGTAACTAGTCGCCATGTCATACTTGTCTTGGACTTAGTAAATTCATACAGAATTCCAACTCAAAATTTGAAAAAATCCTATAATATGGTCAGATATGGTATGGTATCATTAATCTTGAAATTTTTTATTGATTCAATGTTGAAAGGTGATCTTTTATGAATGGAAAAGAGTATGAGGATAAAAGGATTTTTATTAGTTCTTAATTCAAATTCTTGAATTCACAAAGCTTCTCTTACATACTAAACTTTTTCAATTTGTTCTTACTTTACTTTACTTTACTTTCATTGGCGCTACAGTCCGATGTGGACCTTGGCCTCCTGCACAATTCGCCTCCAATCGTCTCTCCTCTCCACCATATTCTCCCATCCTCGAACGCCCAAAACCCGCAAATCGGCCCTCACATCCTCCAGCCATCTCCTTCTGGGCCTTCCTCTTCTACGCGTACCAATCATATTACTTTTTAACAAACTATGCGGTAACCTGCAGTGCTCCATTCTCTGTACATGCCCCAACCACCTTAACCGTTGCGCCTTAATAACTCGTACAATATCTTCTGGTCCCATGAAATTGTCAATCTCTTCATTATTTCTAATGCTTTCAATTTGTTCAGGTGTTGGAAATTCCAGAATCGAATGAGAAGTTTCTTGAATAAATAACAAATAATGATTTTAAATAATACAATTTCACAAAGAGGAATTAAAGCAGCTCACTAATGCATTGTTGAAGAAGTTGACATTGATGTGATTGACAGCTGTAACTTGTTACAGACAAGGCCCTAAAAATATAATTTCAAATTGACGACTTGCTCTCTGTTCAAATGTTAAAAATAGATTTGGTCCTGTTTTAGGATAGGGCCCCTTATCTTATTACTGACCCCACTTCAAAACAAGAGGCTGGCTTCGATGATGGAACGGAAGCTCTCAAGCTCTTCACTGTTGACAAGATTGGTCTGTCTCTCAATTTCTCTGAATACCCATTATAAATAAAATAATGACGAATTCAAATTATCATCAATGAAAACATTTTAGGGTTTTAATTCATTTAAAATTTCTGATAACAAGCTTAGATATTGAATAGATATTATTTTTTATAAAGGCACATAGATTGACTGTAACAATTATATGAACTAACCCATTTCAACTTTCTACAAGTTCGAAATTACTCTTTACTGAATATACTCTCAACTGTACTCTTTACGAAGTTCATGTTATATATAAAGAGAGAAAAGTACTTATAAAATAGAAAGAAATTCATCCACTATAATGCATAATTTATTTTATTGGATAAAGTCTTATACACTCTGAAAATTGTGAAAAGTTTCTCAAGACAACAATTAATTTACAATCATCTTAGAAAAGTGGATCTATCAGCCTATTGAATGTTCATAGAATAATATATTGATTTGATATTGGAGGATTCCATTTCCATTTGATTAACCAGGGTATCAATATTTTATCACGAATTTATCACTGATCGACTCCGTACGTTTCCGTTGCCAATTCCATGCCATACCCATCGTGAATAATAGTTGCTCAAAAAGAATAACGTCAAATAAGCAGATAAATAGAGTTTGTGGCCAAAAGAAGGAAATAAGGGTTACGTTTCACAACGTTTACGTTTTTCCTCTTCCAAAATTCAACAATTCAAGGCTCCATTCATTCAAGAGTGGATAAAAAGTTGAATGAACTGATTCATGGCCAGAGAATTAATCTATTACATTCGGTTTGGAATTTAATTGCAACAAATTTATACTGAATGAATCATAGAAAAGGGTGCACACCAGAAAGAAAGCAGGAACTCTTTCAAATGAATTTTTAGTACAAGCCAATTTCAATGTCAAATGATTGGACCTTTTTTTAGCCCTCATTCGCTTGGCCAAAATAATTTGCAACGACATTGGCAACTTAGCATGCGACTACATCGTAATTGGCCAATACAAGGTTGAAGGTTTTGGCTCGACTCTGGCATGGTCCATTCCATCACTTAAAAGCACACCCCTCATACAGACATCACATTTTTAAAATTTTACTTCGATAGCTAGTCGATTTAATCATATATGAGTCAATACAGTATTAATCGAAATGAGTCAATACAGTTATTATACAGAAATTATATAGATAATTTCTATCAATTAAATAGAAATTATTAGTCAGAATTAATAGTTGAAACTGAATATTGATAATATTCATATAACCATAAAATTATTTAAGTTGATATATTAAAAAATTATATTTATAAATTTATATTTATTAGAAATTATCCGCAAATTGAAAAGAAATAAAAAAGGTTGATAGAGTCTACTCCTATTCTCTATTTCTAGCAAAAAGCGAAAGGAAATCACAACTCAATTATTCATCAGCATTCAATAAAAATGTAGCTCGAAATGAACGTGATATGCAAAACTTGAGTTCTATTGTTTACAGTTAAACTTTTCCAAAACTGCAGAGAAGAAAGCTTTTGACACAGAAAAGCAAGATCAGAAATAAGTCTGATGGAATTGCCTGATGAAAATACTAATCGAATGTTTCTGCGTCAAATCTAAAAACAGAAATCAATTTGATGAAAAATAAAAATAAGTTCAATAAATTGAAAAAGTATAAACTGATCTTTCATGGTTACATGGTCGAACCAAACCAATCAACTACAATTACTTGAAATTTAGATAATCAACTACCATTATGTCAGAATCTACGCTGCTTGAACAAGAATTTATTCAATTCAGTTATGAAAATCAAGTGAAAACTACTAAGACAATGAGCTTGTACGGTTGAACACAATAGGTAAGTGATGAAACTGGAAAAATAAAATGAATCTCAAGTTTTACAAGACTTGAGAGAAACTGTAGAGAAACACTTCTACGAAGAGTAGCCAATTCAGTTCTAGTAAGATATTACAGAAACTTATCACTGATAAATTTTCCACGAAAATAAAAGAGTTATGAAAAAGTTTTATTGATTGTGAAGAATAATGTTAATTAGATTGTAACTAGGATTCAATGATAAGAAATAGAGAATTCTTCAATTTCAATACATAATTCAAATCCAGAAATATGTACTGTACGTTGGACAATAAAAAATAACAGTCACTCATGAATAAGAGACATTATTTCCTACTTAATGATAAGAATCCAAATGAATGTAGTTATAAATTAATTATAGAGCTAACGAAGATGAAATAAATTGAAAATTATTTTCTCTTTTAATACACCATTATCTTATCAGTTAACAGAATTGGCACAATTCGCCACTTTAAAAATAATAGTTATCGATGCGCTTGAGTTCAGAAGTTGTAATTCACACAATATCACCTTCCTTAGTCCAAGAAGGTCAAATTTCAGTTTATGACATTATAGAGTTTTAGACATAACTCAGATTCATCTTACTGATTACGCAACATGATCAGTTATTCAAATAAGCATTCATTCAAATACAGAAGAGACAAATTTTTGAAAATGATTTTTCAATTTTCATCTCACAATATTACAAGTAGTGTGATTTGAATTTGTCTATTAATCTCATTATTGCCTGAATATTTGATGTATGGGGTAATTAATTGGTTTATTTGATTTACTGTATTTGAAATTTTTAATGAAAACTCAACAAATTTTAGCTGATAACACACTCACAAACTCACAAGTGTAATTTACCAACTGAATTGTAATATAAATGCTCAAAAATATGGCTGATGAATGTATTTGGTTGAGTAATCAATTTGTTGCCCAGAAATACGTATCATGCAATTGTCCCATGTAATACGGTACCTATGTATTAGAGTTCGGCAACAGATTGATAAACCTATCAATCTAAATTCATTAATTACAGTTAATTTTTTTAAATCCATCTATCTAAATCTATCAATTACAGTTACTCTTTAATAATATTTTTATATTTTTCTTCATAGAAATGTAAGTGAAACAAATGCCTATGCTGGTTCATGAAGCAGTCACCTTGACTGGGACAGAAGGCCGTCAATGAAGTGTTTTGAGTCGCAGTGGGCTGGATGCGTGACCTTTGGCCGTGGATGGAAGGGACGTTGCAATCGATACTTAGCGACTTGCTGCCACTATCACCAAAGGTCCCCCACCCATTCCCACCCCCTAAATCCATTTTAACCCACCCACTACCCTCACCATTACAAACCCTCGAACATACAAGGAAAATATTTACTGCGAAAATTCTGTTAGTTTATTTAAACTTGATACACTCAAGCTTATTTGCAAAATTAAATTAAAATGTAAATAGATATGCCTATCAGTTTAGTAATAAAATGATAAGACAGTACCATCAAAGTTGTTGTCTTGTAGATGAGTAATCGAGTCATCAGAATCGGAGCTTTGAAGAAAAATTGACTTGAGGAAATTTGTGATAAAGGAAATAGAAACCAGTATTAGTAGAGACTAGAGATGGAGACACTTTCTGAGTTTAAGAATTTTACCTTGCATAATAAAATAATATTTTTATAAATTTCTGAAGCAGTACCTTGCAATGAGCTCAAGATAGAAAATTGCGGTGTGAGTTTATTCACAAAATGATTTGTGTAAAACATTTCAATTGTCATTACAATTGAATAACAAAAAATACACTTGCTACATCATATTCAATTGATTCACAGGTACGTCAACTCATTGAAGTTGATAAAGCGTGAGAAGAAGGGCGAAGGAAAACTAGTTAAGATTGCAAATAGAATTGATTTGTAGGTAAAATATTAGATTATTATTCATAAATATGATTAATCGTTCCGGGGTGCAATAAGTCTCATGGAACATAACATTCCAATAGTGAAAGAGATCGTGGGAAAAAACTATTATTGTGTATATTATAGTCTATCGCGTTTACATCAATAGAAATTCTTAAGAAACTAGAACATACTTCATCCAAGTTTGTACAAGATGCGCCAACATGGTGGATTAGCAAATCGCATATACATTCCACAAGATAAGCTGCGATCTTCTACACAATAATAAACAGTAAACACGTACACATTATGTAATCGTAATCCAGCAAGCGGTCGCTGGTGGAATGAGAATCTACTCTCAGGATAAACCGGTTCCCAATTCAAAAATACAAGTTTGGTAGTTAAATTTAGATAGCACGTATAAAAACTATGGTTTGGATGATATTTAAAAATAATCTACGAAACACCATATCGAAAAATAACAGTTTCAATGATGAGAGTGATTTATTAAAAAGGAATTTTACCTACCAAGTTAGGTTTTATATAAAGTACTTTTACAAGAATTTGAATACCCTCACTAGTAAATAAATAACTTATTGATATTTACAGGGTTTCATAATCTATTGGATATAAGGTTTCTTTTTTTTTGTTTGCCTATCTGTTAATTATTTCATTAGTGAATAAGATTATAGTCTGTCCAAGCAAAGAAGACATTTTGGAAAGAGGAAAATGACTCCAGCTCGGTTAATATTGGTTCAAAAATTATAAATTCAGTCTCATATTGTTTATCAGAATGTTTCCTACAATTTGTGACAAAATTTATATTTTTTTAACCAATATCGACCGAGCTGAGGTTATTTTCCAATCTTTCCAGGATACTTTTTTGCTTGGACGGATTATACGACCAGTAACTTGGTTTTATCAAGAAGGACATAATCAATTAACAAAAACCAAGTTGCACGACCTGAAACTCACTTAGCAGCTTCCAGGAAAGAATTTCCCTTCTCTATCAACCTGATAAGAGAAGGATAAATGTAAAAAAACTAAAGAGAATTACCAGCTTAGAGTGGAACAACATTGCAACTGGTGGTTAATTTGCACCACAGTGATGTCAGTCTACAACACCAGAGCACACGCGACTCAAGCCACGTTCTAGTAAACAACACTATACGCTCTGACTTCATGGACGATCCGGTTACGCGCAGAATAGTTGTTTCCATTGACAAATTGATTGAATCATTATACAATTCTCCGGTTTTTTACATTCAAGAATCACATTGTTTGAGTGCAAGTCCGCACATAACAAGGATTAAATGATTCACAATCTATGCAAAAATCCATCGAATAAAAAAAAATTAAATTCTTTGGAAGGGACCTTTTTAAAATAACTTGCATTCCCGCTTGACACATTACTAAAGTATTTTCATCCAATTCAATCTTCTATGATGTCCATTTACGGGACTACTTACAACTTCATCATGAGTGAATTTATCAAACATCACTTTCACTTTTTCCACTGAAAAACAAATCCACATACAACTTCATAATTTGCAAACTGTCAAATTTAAATTTCACATAATAAATACGATTCAATTTCTTCCTTGTAGAAAACTTCACATACAAGAAAGAATTCTAAATTCATCAAAAGATTTTGTTTTTCAAATTTTTATTTTTTACATAGTCTTTTTTGAAATCCCCTCAATTGCATTTATCTTCAATATTATTTGGCTTCTAATTATTTTTCATAATCGTTGATACTGATGAGTATCATTTCCTTGTTGACTAGTATTTTGTTTTTCATTGGAAAAATATCATCTATTCACGTATTATCTTGTGGACTGTCAAAAGACTTCAATTCATCAATTCGAATTCTTAAAATTCCGATTTGCAAAAACTGGGTTGACATTTAGCGTAAGTTGGGGGTTGGGTTGGGGTAGTAGGCTCGACACGTGGCTGATCCAGTGAATGGGAATGTGTGTCGCTGGGGTGCGTTCACCCTCCGGCAGCTATCGACCGATGCGCAGTCGCAACTCGCTCAGTGCCGAGTTCGAGCACCGGCCGAGAGAGGTTTCGAGTTTGAGCGAGCCAACAGCCTACGTGACTGAAGCAACGTTTACGAGAGCGGTAAGGACGAGGACGCTGACGCTACATATATACAGGTTGAGTCGCACTTCGGATGAAACAAGTGCCGACTACTTCAACCTGCGGTGCAGCACAACAAGACAAAGATGATAATGCTAGCTGCATCCTCATCAACACAATAAATGATCACCGTATAGACTTTCTAAACTTCGGAAACAAAGACGCTCTTCACGCTCTTCTACAAACTTGTCATCATCACTTTTCAGCTGTGAATTTTAGGAATAAATTGAAAAAGATTAACAAAGAATTCTTCTTCTTACAATTCCTATCTGTTCATATGTTGGCTACCCGAAGTTCATTGTTTTGAACGAAAGTTCAAATTATGTAACTGATAATCTATCAGTTAACAATGAACCTGATCATTAAATTTGTTAATTTATTTTCTTTACATACTTTTCTTTATCATACGATACAATTTTCAAGATCAAGGTTTAGATCGAATTTGATGATCTATTTAGATATAATTTGAATTTTAAAATAAGATTAATGAATACATTTCAATATCAATTTCATTTGACTCTACTTGCCTGATTTCTTTCTGAACAATTTAAAAGTAATATTATTACGAGAGGGTGAGTAGACAGGAGAGTTACATATCAGGTTTCAAATCAAGTTTTAGAATGTACTTATGGCATCTCATAAAATAAGCCGATATTAAAGAATAATAGTGACTATCATGAAACCAATTCATCATGATGACACGAAAACAGGAATATCCTGTCCTGAAGCTGGAGAGAAGATTCATGAAAATGAAAACGTATGTGAAAAAATACAAGATTAAAATAGCAAATAAACACATTCATGAAGCAAGGCAACTCTCTCAAAAAAAAAAAATCAAATGAAAATGAATAGGGGGATTCAAGTACTGTATTAGAAAAAATATGTGTATTCAAGAGGTTAAAAACGATACCTCTAGTCTGCTTCTACTCTCGACCTTTTTTCTTCTTATGACATTCGGATGAATTTGAACGATAAATAAAAACCTTCGACGTACCAGATTGCCAGAACGCGAATGAGATGCTCACATCTTTTTTCTTTTTCCACGACTTGTTAAACTCTACTAAAGATACACCTTCCCAGAGGACAAAAATGAAAAAAAGATAAAAGCTTGATAAAAGGTATTAAGCAATTTGTATACAACGTATTTTGCAGATATATACTCAATAAATTCCAAGTTTTCAGGCTATAGGTTTCGTAGGTTTGACACAAGAAGTGCAAGTACAGGCGAGCAAGTTTTAGTACTGTAGTCCTTGTATAGTAAGTAGGGTAAGTATTACTTCACAGAAGATCCAAAACTACTCCATTAATTAGAGAACATTCTTTGTTAATGTAAATCATTAATGAATTCGATTATAAAAAACTTCATAAAGGAGAATTGGGAACCTTGTGTATTTCATTAATTTTTATAATGACAGAATCATGAGAAGTATTGAAGAATATCAGTCCAGTAGTGAGACTGTAAAAATATTATAAATAAAACCCATTCAGTTAAATACTGTACCTTATTTATATTTTAATTTCTCAACTTAACAAATATATAGTAAAATATAGTCTCTGCAAAAACCAGAAAGAACATCAATGGTGGAAAGATGTTCACAATCCGTTTACAAATGTTTGAGGTACATGTTCAAGTTGATAGATTAACTTAGTACAATGATAAATCTACTTTTTGAAACACATCAGTCTGTTTAAACCTCAACGAGGTACTCTAATGTTTTAAACATGCAACGTTCCTTTTTTCAGAAAATCCTGTTAAATTTTATACAATAACTCTCTATTGGAAGAGTAGGTAGGCCTAATCCATCTAATATTCAAATAATTAATATAGGATGACTGAAATAAAATCTGATAACCAGGAAACCTTACAATTTCTGAATTCGATTTGCTTACAAATGATTGAAGAGCTTGATTGTAGGATGACCAACCGTAATGAGAAAGGAGAATTTGAGCTTGTATAATCACCCCGAACAAATGTTCACCAGTTTGGAATAGTAGGCCTACTACCATAACACAATCGAAACTTTAATATTACAAGAATGTCTTCTCTGCTCCACCAAACTGCACATAGATAGTGTTAGAAAATACAATACTGTAGTTTGTCCAAGCAAAGAAGATCCTCTGGCAAGATGGGAGAATGACCCAAGCTGGGTAAATATTGGTTCAAAAATTATGAATTTAATCTCAAATTGTAGGAAACAGTTTGATCTACTATTAATACCACATTTATAATTTTTGAACAAGTAGTGACCAAGCTGGCGTAATTTTCAAATCTTGTCAGAGGCTCTTCTTTGCTTGGACAGACTATACTCACAGAGTAGTGAGAGTAGTTCGTTAGTTTGTGTTAGTTTGTTATAGAGTATTGTTAGTGGTGGTTGGTTTGAACAGAGACTGACCTGCACAGGATGCGGATAGAATGTGAACGATGGCGGTGTCGGGGGAGAAGACTGAGTTGAGGGCGGTTTTCGACTGGGAATAGGCACAGAAGTAGATGGCACGAGATGGAGCCACGCCGACCAGATTGGGGCCCAGGCCCTTGAACAGTGCTCGCGGGCCCTCGTGCTCAACTATGTGCCTGCAAATTAACAATTCCAACTAAACATTATGTGAATAATAATTACAATTTAAAATCTCAGTTTTAGTAGCATAACTTTCTACTCATGGAGGAAAAAAATTATTCACTTTTAATCTGAATGTAGCCAATTTCGTCTTCTAGTTTGATTCTACAATTAATGAATTATGAATGAAAATAAATTAATTATTTCTACTCACGGAAAAAACAATATTCACTTTTAATCTGAATGTAGCCAATTTCGTTTTTTTGATTAGTTTGATTCTAAAATAAATGAATAATACATTTCTGGCTGAATCAATGATAGTTATCATTATTATTCATTTATTTATTGCAATGGCGACTTTATAACAAGTATTTAAAGCTATCAAGGTGATGATGAGTAGGTGAATGATTTTTACATGATGAATTGATCATAAAAGTTTACTTTACAATTTTTCACTAAAAAAAAACACTTTTCACTTTGAATAAATTTTCAATTTTGATAAAAGTTCACTTCTGAACTCAAAAATAAATCAATACACCAAAAATATTACTCGAAATCTTTGAAAATAAGAAATGACTTGTAAATTTCAAGCCACAATATTTAGTATCAGGCTGGATAGTGTATGAAAATAGAGCAAATTTGCAAGATTATCAACCAATTATGGACTTTACTACTATTTTAACAATGACTCAAGAAATAGAATGACTCCTTATATAATATCCAATTTGAAAAAACTCATTCGGGCTTCACTAGTAACTTCTTTATTACGTAATGGCACCGAACTAGAGTATGACTCTTGATCAAGTAATTTACTTATTTTAATCAATTCGGTGATTCAATTGATGAAATTATCAATTTGTATTCCTTCGATGTAATACTACCATTTGTATTACTTCGATGACATACTTCGATGATATTATTCTATTGATTTAATTGCTTATTTCATTATAAAATATAAGTTTGATGCTTTATAATTTTTCATGAATAATAAAAAACAATTATTTCATCAACTTAATAATTTTTGTTCATCAACTGTAAAGTAGAATAAATGGGCTTTTGCAAGGTGACTGACATAGTTTGAGCAGAACTATTAAAATCCCATTCTCCACACAGTACCTTGAATCTAAGGTGATAGCCTTCAAGAGGGCATCAACCTCCTGTGATATCATTCATTTAGCAGACAATACAATGCCACAAGCAAACCTTTCCAACACAAAACGAATTTAATAAGGTTTGCATAAAATAAAAATAATCATTTTTGAAACTCTAAAGCAACGTTATTGATAATACAGTACGATGAGATCCATTTTACTATAAAATAATTCCAATACGTATTTATTCATCTTTAAAGGCCTCTCAACAAACATTGCCTACTTGAAACTTACAAAAATTCCACTTGAAAATTTTTATCAAATTCATAAGTCGATTATGTATAAGCTATAGAATAATCTATTTACAAATATATTCGATGTTGTAGAACGACAAAACGATAAAGTAATTTGACTATTGTGGACACTTAATTTCAAAAGAATTTATTATAAATTTGTTGGCAGCTTAAAACCACGATGAATTAATTAACAGTGCAACAAAAGACAACATGATATTGTTAATGTTACAACGTTAGAACTGAGTTTCTCTAGGTCTAGGAGAAGGTGGCCTATGTTAGGAAGTCAAAGTTATTTTTCAATACCATGAATGAGTTTTGATCCATAGATCAACTAAGTTATCAATTGTATGTTTGAGATAATTTTTAAAATATATTTTCAATCCAAATTAAATGCTTAGAATAAATTATTTTGACAGGAAAATTATTGAGAAACTATGAAGTGGAGAATACTAATCGTTCCGCAGAACAGTAAACAACAATAATTATATAGTCACTAAACTAGAACCCATGACCTTGAACTGGGTTATCTTTTTTCACTAGCACTACCATACAGCTATTACAACAGTAGAATATGATCTTGCTTGCACAAGGTTTGTTTGAATAAGATTGGACTACGGTCATTCACATGCACTCAAATTCATTATCTTGCGTCATAGGACTGAATGGTTACAATGCATTATATCTTGCCCTGATAAGTTACCAAAATTATCAGTTGGAATTTTCTTAAAATAACCTCTATTAGAGATAGGTCCACTGGCGGCTCGTCAGGTGAAGTGTCCGTATCTTATACTGTACAACAATTCACTTTTTCCTAAGGCACGAGCCGCCAATGGGATAGGATAGAAATTGAAATTGAAATTACCTACTGTACTAGTTCTGTCACGTAGGCTATATGTTATTACCACTATTGACGATATTCAACTGTAAAATTTGAAACTTTACTGTGTTGAATAAATAAAACTATTATTATTATTATTATCATTATTATTATTATTATTATTATTGATCTCTCATTTGTCAAACTATTCAACAAGATTCTTTGAAACTATGGAATCTGATATTATAATGAATACAATGAGAATAACTGACCTACTTATCATTAATTTTATATACTTCAAAACAAGGCCTAACCATATTTCAGAGTTCCACCTATTATTTACTTATCTCATAAGAAATTAGAGTGAGTCCGCACTGTAGGTTGGTTGAGCCTGGAGGGTGGAGACTAGTTGGTAAACCTATAGAACATACATAGGTCTCCACCCTCCAGGCTCAACCAACCGGCAGTGCGACCTCATCCTTACAGATTTAAAACTAGTGAATAATGGTAGATGTGATAAATCCAACTTGATCACTGCATGTCATTCATAAAACAATACAAAACAATAAATCAATTTTAATTTTATTTTTGTAGGTGTTTGGAAACATCAAATCGATTACAGATTCCAATATGAGAGACACTACAGAAACTTACAGTTCATAAGACTCTGGTTAGTCAATGTCTATGATAATAGTATTATTTTTAAGAATAGCCTATTCAAGCTGGTAACGGCTTTGAGTACCTCCAGACAACAGTAATTAGCAAGCATCTGTCTAAACAGCAGTCTATTCATTGCAGTTGAGAGATAAATGAGTTGTTTGCAATGAATTCCTTACTGGTTGAAAAGGATTTCAGTCTTACGTGCTCATAAATGAACACTAATGAGCTATAAAAGATGAACAAAATGAGCTATATCAGATAATCTGATTTTAAACTTGAAATTATTTATTATTTTTAACTTGAAAATTTCTCTCATGAGTGAAAACTAGTTGTGTTCGAACAAAAATATAATAGAGGGTACTATAATTCATAATTCTCCATCATATACATTAATTAACTAAAAATAAAACAGATCAGATAAATAAATAATTGTCTGTCCAAGAAAAAAAGACATTCTGGAAAATGGCTCCAGCTCGGTCAATATTTGTTAAAAAATTGGTCTCAAATTGAATGATTCCATCAGAAATGAATTCTCATCAGAATGATTCCAACAATTTAAAACAATTTTTTTTATTGCGGATGATGCTCACATAAGCATTTTAGCTTGTGCGTAAGTAATGGATATTGAGTGCGAAGGTGATTGATGAGGTGAAAAACAGCCATGCCTACTGGGACTCGAACCCTGACTAGGCAGTGCTAACGGACTAGCCCACTGCGCCAACCGGGCCGGTTTATTTTTGAATCAACATTCAACAAATTTATTGATTTTTTGAATTAATACTGACCGAGATGGAGAAATTTTCCCATCTTGCTAGAATGTCTTCTTTGCTTGGACAGACTATAACTTAGTTATGGTTTGTTCTTTATCGTTGTTGTATTTTACTGTGTATAACGTTGTTGTGAGAAGGCAGAGTGCCTATAAGAAAAAGTAGCTAAGTCTCACCTAAGACACTGCACAAGTCCGGTGGGAGCAGGTGTGGCTGCAGTCGACTGCAGACCGCCAGCGGCCGGCCGGCCATAGTGCGACAACGCCAGGAACTGAGTGGCGTGGCGAGGCGTGATGGTGTTGATGCGTCTGCGATGCTGTAGGGTCTTGCAGGTGACATGACCGTGCGACGAACAGCCGTCCGGCTGCGCGATCTTTGGCAGGCACACGTGTGACTGCGACTGCGGAGTGTGGAAGCCCGACGACGAGGACTGCAGCCGCGTCTTCACCACTTCCAGCGGACACGTCACCACCGCGCCTGCAGTCCCGGCAGCCCTTCATGCACATCAACATTACTTCATTACTACAATATCTTACTTCTCCACCCACTCAATAGAATTTATCAGGTTAATTGAAAAATACATAAGATATATTGTACAGTATACAATATATTATTATTTTATCCACATTGATAATGGGCTGAGTGTCCCGAAACATGTCTGTGTTTTAATAATTTTAAAGTTTTTAAAAGGGTATTTGATTTTAATTTTATTTTTCAATTGTACAGTATAGTCTGGTCAAACAAAGGAGACATTCTGTCAAGATGGGAAATCGAATTCAGCTTGGTCAATATAGGTTAAAAAATCATAAAATTAGGCTCAAATTGTAGAGCACAATGTTTTATAAATGAGACTAAATTTATAATTTTTAACCAATATTGATCAAGCTGGAGTCATCTTCCTAGCATGTCGTCTTTGCTCGAGCACGACCATACTATACAATATAGGTACTGTATTGTAAAAATATTTTTCGCCACACTGCACAGAAAGCAGCTGTTTTCTGTGCACTAAAGAGATTCGAAAGACGCCATTTACAGGCGGTTTTGCTACTAGCTCCGAAAGAGGTCTCTTTCGGAGCTAGTGCACAGAAAGAGACTGGTAGTTGCCTATCCGGCCGCTAGATCGGGCGACAATGCATTGCTTTTCTGCTTTAGCCTACTTCAGTTCGAATCAGCGATCGCCGCAAACATTCTTATACAATATTTATTATTCTTATTCTCGCAGTGTGGCGAAAAGTATCGTACTCAACTCACACAGAAAGGTGTTTACGGTATTTGGATAACATATTCCCGGGCTCGGCAAGCCTCGCCTGGGAAACTATCCTCATACCGTAAACACCTACTTTCTGTGTTTGTAGTGTAATGTACTAAAAAATAAATAGCCTATATTTCAGTGTTATATTGTAAAATACAGAGTGATCATTAAGTTCACGAGCACGAGTAATACGAAAATCCCACTATATACAGACATGTCTATTTGGATTTGCGCTATTTCATGAACGGTCTGCATCACTGCATGGAGTATTTCATAAAATATAAATGAGAGTACTGTCTTTGCATTTATTGGTTTTCATCTGGAGTGATTCACATAGAGCTACCAGCACTTCGGGAGCTGATTCTACAGAGAAAAAAAATACCTATAATAGAGTGTCCAAAAATGCTTCGTTACCATGATAATGATGGCGGGAGATTCTAAAATTTTTCTTTTCAATAGTTTACTATTTTATGATATTGTGGCGGGCTCATCATGAGAATGTCAATTCTATGTTTATAAAATGTAAAATAGGCTGAGAAACTGAATAAAACCAATCAGAAGATTGAGAGTTCAACAGTTTTGCTCAAACCTCCAAACTTCATACTAGTATTTTATTGATAAAAACACACTTGTTTTAAATGTGCTTTTTATCTACTTTTAATCCTAATTTATTTGGTTTTAATATATTTATCCTAATTTAAGATATTTGAATGGATTTATGGCAAAAAAGTTGAATAACTTGATTTTTTAAAATTTCAATTTCCTGCTAAAGTATTCTCTATGATTTCATCAGACCGGTCAATGGTATCCCTTTCAATTAGGAAAATTAACTTATGTTAATTAACACAACAATGGATGTTTACTGGCGAGGAAGAAAGATCTGCAAAAATTGGGGAGTCCAGACCTAATAGGCGTCAAATCCACTATAAAAAATGCAAAAGAAAATTTCAATGTTCTCGACAATTATTTATTTCATAGGCCTACTGCACTTCATTACAGACAATTCTACACTAGACTCAACACTTTACTTGTGGTAAAGGTGTACGTGTATAGTCTGTTCAAGCAAAGAAGACATTCTGGCTAGATAGGAGAATGACTACAGCTTGGTCAAGAATTATAAATTTCAAATTGTAGGAAACATTTTGATCTACAATTCGAGACCAAATTTGTAGTTTTTGAACCAATATTGACCGAGCTAGAGTAATTTTTCCATACTGCCAGAATGTCTTCTTTGCTTGGATAGACCAGAAAGGACCAAAGTTTTGTAGCCAACATAGAATAATAGACCTCTCTCTATACTGAAATCCTCTTTGGTAGCCACACAGCACAGGTCGCATCATCAATCTGACTGAGTGACCGCTGACAGTCCTGTACCACAAAAAAATGTGTTGAACTGACAATATCAGAGTTTTTATTTTCATAACGAAATACTGTATACTCTCTTGTCTGTGCAATTTGTTATCAGTATTGACACCCCAACTGAAACAGAAACAGCTCCCACTAATACACTTGAAATACTTTTTTTAATTATAAATAATGAAGTCAAAATAATTTACATTGCAATGATAAATCTCTTGAATCGGACACACCAAGGTAAGCTCAGATTACTATGTAAATATTCAGCAATACTGTATACTTTAGTGAATCACTGTTCAATTCGATACTTTAGGGCTACCTTTCTATAATGGATAAAATAATGAATCACAACACCCTTTAGAAATTTTTAAAAATAAAACAACACCACAATGTATTTTTTGTCACAATGTTTTTTTTAATAGAAACACTTTTAAGGGTAGTCTACTGTGTTTCATTATTTTATTTATTATAAGTTGGTGAATGTATAAAAATGTCAGTCACTATTCAACCAATGAGAGAATTGACAAAATGCGAAACAGTTTCAACAATCTGGAAAGCTCCCAAGAGTTTTCTGAAATGTTTTCCTTCTCACATACACACCTCCATAATCATGGGAAGATTTACTACTCAACAGTGTATTTCTAGAAAGACCGACTCATATACTGTAAGTTGCAATTATTTTTTCCTCAATTTACGAGATTCATAGAATTTTGTTGCGATATGATTTCAATGTATGCTTGAAGAGTCATTAAGCAGGAACCTTTTTACTAAGTTTCAAGGAAACTATACACGTATAGTAAAACTGAGTCATTCAATGGAAAGTATGGTAGGTTAATGAATTTTCACCACTCAGATGGAGATAATTGGAATTTCCGGCTCCAATCAAATTACTTTTAAAGTCAAACCTTCAAGTTACTTACTCGAAAAAGTAGGAAATGGAAATGATAAATGATAAAGGGTGAAACGCTTTTCTTTCAACTAGAAAGAGTTCCTCTTGTAAGTGAACTAATTATTTTTCAAAAATTCAAATAGAGAGTGATATTAAGCTTGAATTATGGATGAAAATTTTAAATAAAAAATTCATTCAGGAGTTAGGTAGGCAATGAAATGGAACTTTGCCTTTAGGAAGAGGAATTGGAATGTTTCATCAACTTGATTGTTCTAGGTAGTTCCACATACTTCTTCAATCCTAGAATTATTCCTAGTTCGTCATTTCTCAATTTGAGTTTCACCAAGATATTGACATGTGAAGGCTCCGATAAGCAGTAAAACAGTTTTCGTTTTTCTATATGACTTTGAGTAGGTAATAGTTACAAACTATACTTCCTGTCAAATTCAAATTGAGCATTCCAGTTATAGTGTCATTCACATCAGGAATGTCTAAAGAGCCGGAATAACGGTATTCGACCAAAATACATTGTCAAAGTATGTTATATCTACTGATCTACAGTAAGTTATTGAAAGCTTTGTTCCAAGTTGTCAAGCTAGAAACATGACCTTGTTAGAAACAGTATGCGCAGTTCTATGACAATGGCAAATTTGCAACCAATAAGTAGGCTTACCGGTAAAGAATGATGTATCACTCAGAATAACACTTTTATTCTCTCTCAGTTCTTCTTTCATTAATCCAGCTATGAAGGAACAGCTTCTTAATACTAATGAACAATGAAATTGTTCCCATATATGTTTAACTATTTATTACCATTTCCCTATTTGTAATTTACCTCACTCTCAATAATATATCAATAATGGTATTTCAGCAGATAAACTTTAAAAATATTGTTAACGAGCTGAACTTGAGAAGGAAAACTAAAACAAAAACTCTATATCACTTTCAGCATACCTTCAGAATACCTGTATCAGGAAAAGCTCGAACTGCAGTTCAGCGTAATTTGGAAGTTCAGGTGGTTTAAGAGTTCAGCTAAGCTAAAGTTGAATCCGATAAATCACCGAGCAGAGACGCCAAGGAAAGGCTCGTTCGAAAATTGGCTGGAATATTGAAACGATGATGGGGTAGCTTACATGGTAGCATGGTGGAGGTTCATTTTGGGAAGCTCATTCTGACTCATCTAAGTTGACTGGAAAGGAAACATGGACAAGTGAGCTTATTCTAACAGGGGGATTCTAATTTTCAAGTAAATTTGGAACCAAAATCAAATCACATTAATCAACATATCACTTCTAAAGGGTGGATACGAATAATTTATTATTATAATAAAATAGATAAGAGGCCTAGAGTCCTACAGAGAAATTTCAAGAATCTGATAGGGAGATAGAATCTGAACATGAAAGATATTAGAAAGAGATTTTATAGGTTTAGAATATTGAGGAATTGAATTGATACTGCAATAAAAATCATAGCCCAAGGTACTGTAGCATACTTAAGAAATTTTGAGATATTCATTTAGGCTATTAATTTTTATAATAAAAATATAATGGAAATAAAGTCAAGTTTATAGAGAAATGAAGAGGTTTGAATTTAAAACCCGGATTCAGGAAAAAATGTGCTGGGGGTGATTGAATGACTAACTTTTACTGCTCATACTAGGTACTACCCTGTAGTTTGTTCATGAGGCCCCCTAACTCCTTCCTCCAGCATTGAATCAATTCATTACTTTTTTTTTAAAGAGAACATTTTTGATCATTTAAACCAAGCAATATTTGAAATATTTAAAACCCTTTTAGGCCAATAAAAATGTGCCCCAAAAATATGTTTATCAGCAGTGTAGGCTATTTTATAACTCTATAATATTATCTTCTTCTTCACCTATTTCCCACACTCACACTACTTGTGGGATCGATGCCATTGAAGATTTTGTCAGATCAGGTCCAAGAGGCGAACCCAAAATTTTTTAATACCGTACTTTTTAAATAGGGTACAGTGAGTTTGAAATTGATAAATCATGTAAACCAACACAAACAAGGGTCCAATGATAATAAATATCATCTTTATTAAATTATTCACCATTATTAGGCCTATCTATTATTATAATTATTTACATGATGGGTTGAGTGAATCATTAATTTCAAATGGATTCTAAACCAGATTATAGAGGATTAGAAGTCATTGTTTTGGTTGAGATCATTCAGGCCAATACAAAATGCACAGAATAATACGCTACAATCAATAATGAATGTAAGCAAGCAGTAATAATATTTCAAGTGTCAGCTATAGTAGAAAGTGGGACATTCACAATGAAGCTACCAAGAATTTTAAAACATGTCTAAACTTTCTTAATATTAAAGCAGAGAATTAAATTTGATTATTCTATACTTGAATAACATAAATGTATAACTTATACATGTAGGACATGCATGTTTTTTCTGCAAGTATAATAAGGGTTTAATTGCATGAAAAATGTAATACTGTTTTTTATTACCCAATCATGTAGTAATAAACATACTGTAGAAATAAGTTAATTCCTTCAAGTCATTACTCTCATTAGAAATCATTGAGATTTAAAAAGAAAAAGTCGAAAAATAAAGTATAAATTTCAAATAATTAAATACGATTATTGGCTGACTTCTCTTTGGAAAAAACTATAATTTATTCCTACTTGTATTGTCTGTGAAAGATAGAAAAATAAAAAAGAATGTCAGAGAAATATTTCACTAATTCACTGAGAAAGGAGTTCACTTAAGTGAAAAAAGTTTGGACAGTTGATTCTCAATTCATGAATGCCTGAAAGATCAAATTATATTTCAACAAAAACTAGACTGAACTCTTTTCCTTTTGGTAGGGATTCACTCCTTGTAATGGAACATATATCTCAAATATATACTATACACTATAGGCTATAAATTACTATAAAAAACATAATTTAGAATAAAATGGGGGTTCAAACTGTGATCATCATTTGATGAAAATCATTCTGAGAAACAAAATTGTATAAAAACGATAGAGCTCCCTTACTATACTAAGCTACTCGTACTAGGGTGAAGAATAAAAAGAATATTGACAAAATAATACAGAGGGTCTACAACTTAATTTATTGAATGATAATATTGAAAGATGAAGGAAGAGTTGCTCATCCATTAAATTTTTCAATTCTGATACGGTAGTATTTTTAGTAGTAGTTATATTCACAATAATCACAATACACAGCAATTGAAAGTAAATTTCTGAACTTTCATAAGATTGATAGCTACATAGCCTAAGCTACGAAAAGAGTAGATCATTCATATACCTAGACACACCATGGAGGGCATTGACTGAAGCTTCTGAATGACCTTCAAGAAAATAAATTGCTCATGGCATAGAATGTGCATGTTAATTTTATGTCTTTAGTCCGCAGGCATCTAAATTCTATTATTTTTCAAATTGAGCCTTGAGTGTACAACAAATAAAAACTGTGGATGAACAATTTGCGATGTAAGTTAGTTTGTGTTTTTTTATGGTGATGCCCACATGGGGTTTTGAGCCTGTGCGTGGGTAATGGGAAGGATGATGATGAGAGATGAATGGACCTACGGCTTTAGGAGGGTTCCGAACCACCGGGAAGCGATTTTTGAGGCTCATAAATTGAATTCAGAGGAACCGGTTACCAGTACAACAGTGGTGGCAGAGGCAAGTCTCTTATCTAATCTCACCGATTAGACGCTCTTCACCATTGGGACAAACCGCTACCCAAGAGTGGAAGGTGTTTATTTATGAATATACATTGCCCTATATAAAGCAATATGCCTTATAGCAATGTCTGGTCTTGGTGGTCTCTAATAATTCATTGTAACTAACAAACACATCTCATTGTTAACAGAGAATCAGCATTGTCAGCAATAAATAATAATTATTATGGTAGGCTACTCATAAAAGTTAGCCTACAGTAAGTTACCCTAATCTAGTACAGAAAAAAGTCAAATTGAAAAATCAATTCTTAGCTTTTCGATAGGCCTACTTAGTAATTTAATGCTTTGATGATTCATCAAGTAACTTGCTATTAAATAACTTACTGGAATAGTATTTGAGTTCCTGAATTATTGACCGGCACATACGAGAAAGTTTCTAAGAATTTCAACTTATTAGATGCGAACCATAGGCCTATTATATTTTATTTCTTCACTATTTCGTCTTGCAAATCACAAAACTCATAAGAGGTTATTTCTACCACAGAATAGGAGCGGACAATTCCGTTCCGGTTCTTTCTGTTCTAAGCCTCTAACCAAACCAAATTTTAAAAAAATTGCATCAGATTGGGAAATTGAAAAAAATAATTAAGTTCCTTACACGTTGAATTCGACATAATATTGTGATTTTATCAAGTAATTCATCAATACTGTAGGCTAAATCATGAACAATGATGTGGAGATGAGGAAAATCTTGCTAATGTGTTAAAATTACATTCAAAGAGCAAATATACAGAATTGCTGTTTTAAGTTAATTGGTTTCTTGTAAATTTTAGATGAATATGAATCATAGTAAATGGATTTAATAAAGTGATGTCCTGAAAGATATCCCAGATTCTTCAGTTTACTTCATAAAACGTTAATCTACGCCATACAATAAAGTAAGTTAATAAACTAAAACTTACCCTCCAGCCACTAGATGAATAATAGTATCCCTCGTTGATTGAGACATCAAAATTAAAAACACTAATCCTCCAGAGAGAAATTCACTCAGAAACTTGGATAAACCACTTTTCACCGGTTGTTGAAAACACAACGTACATAGACAAGTTAAATTAACTTACATTTTATTTACGTAAACCTAACCTATCACACCAACAACTTTAGTTTCAAAACACTCTATTCCATGAATATCAGTTGCACTCCACGTAATTTTCGATTGAATGATCACTTCCACATTATTTCAATGCAGATTTTCACTACTAACGTTTAAAGCACTACGAATCATCAATTTAAATTGCGACGGAATAAGAACGACTGATACTCAAACCTCCAACTTGTATCACCGAATGAGAATACAAACTACAAGCTTGCCACCGCCCACATGCTCTGTCCAACATTTTCTGAATGCAAGCAACACGATTGGCCGTCGGTGCCGAGACTACTCCCGTACCACGTGACATTGTTTACATCTTCGAAAAAGATTAGTGTTATCAATTTGACTGATGAATGGTTCATTGTTCCTGATAACACGGAGAAACTATGAATAGAAATAATTTATTGTATTTCAATTCACATGATTTATATTATAATCTAGGCAAAAAGAATATTATAAGTATAAAAGACTCACTTATCTGATAAGCTTAAATTATTATATTCTCAAGTTCCACTTCTCGGCGGTAGCGGCGAGTAGGCTTCTGTTGGCGAAAACTGCCTGGCTTCGAAATACCTCAATGTCAGGAATATATCAATAATATTTATTGAGCTGTTGGATTCGGAAATTAACACTTTTTTGGGGGAGCCATTCATTCTAGAAAAAAATAAAAGCTCATCAAGATTACGGTACTTTTGAAATTCACATGGGCAAGCTACTGCTATCTAGCGATTAACTTGCATACTAAGTGCAAACTAGTGCGTAGTCACGGGCGCTTCAATTCAAAATTTTTATTGTTCTCAACTAAAGAACTGGGATAATTCAATAATTGCCTAGGCCCTGGGGGACGACTTAGGCCTATGTGAGGAGAAAGCTGTCATTCTACCCTTAATGAAAAACCTGTTCAACAAATCAATAAGAAATAAATATCTTGAATTTAAAAGAATTTGAGCTAGTCTTTCAAAGATACTGCTGCCCATTTTAAACAAGTACCTATCAAGTTTGCCCATGTTGAGCTGTTGGGGTTCACCCTTGGCAGGAAACTGCCCTCCTAGAGCCCTGGGCTGGGGCGAACATATTGAGACGTTCACAATTTTGGGTAGAGTGGTTTTTCTGCTCATAAGTCTGAGAATCAATGTACGCGCGTACCCTCCTTTTTAAAACTGTGATATTTTATTTAAGATTAAATCATAAATCTTTATGATTTTTAAAAACTGTGGTATCTTGGCTTTTTCCGGGAGGGTAATCTTATATGTTGGTCTCCATCTCTGGGTTAGAGCTACAAACGTAACAGAAAAGTTTCCTTCTCAGAAAAGAGCTCTGAGAATGCCAAGTTATGTGGGGTAGGAAGAATATTGCCCTCTCTTCATTAGAGAAAGGATTCTCACTGCCTTCTCTCTATGTCCTTCATACTCTTTGCGAGAGTGGGATTGCTCCACACACGGCAGAGGTTTTACCAGTACGAGATGTATGGCAGACTCAGACTTGTGTGATGTACCAGAACTCGAACCAGCCTGGCACACAATCATGTCTATCAGCCTCTACAACAAACAAGCTGCCTCTGCTGACCAGGGGTCTGCCTGCTATGAAATTTCAAATGGCCCTGGCAAGTTTTTTACTCGGTCCGTGAGTTTTTCATGTTGGAGAGCAGCGTGGTAAGCTGTAATATTTTCATTTGATTGTTTGACTTACGGCATCTGTTCTTTTATAACTTATATTTTATTGTTGCCTTGCCTTATGGCATTTTTTATCCTGACGTGTCCCATTGGGTGTGTGACTTGTGACCCCCTTTTATGGACCAACTCAAATACTGTATTACTATCACTATAGTCACATAAAACACGTTACAATTATTTGCTAGAACAAAAATATAAATAAAGATTAAAAACCTAATTTCCACTACAGCATAATATACAATTTGATCAGGTCGTGTCAAATTTCCAATTCTCACAACTATCTTTTGTTCTTTTTGGTAAAAAGTATTGTTATACAAACCATCTAAAAAATGGCTACAGCTTTTAAATTATCTTACCACTTGGTCCTTAATTATACCGAATTTGACCAAAAAAGAGCGGAGGTTTCAAAATAAATTTGACAATATTTTACTACTTTAATCTGAGTAGATTTATAAAAAAATCATCAGCTCAACAAATTAAAAAATAAATTGAAAACTGATAGTGTTATAGTGCTACGAACTAATTGCTGCTTTCAGTTCAGTGTCATCATCTTTTTCTTTCTTAACTCCTTCATCTTTTTTACTTGGAGAATCTGGAACCGATTCTTCTTTCAAGGCTTCAACTTTAATGTCCTCGGTTGCATTTTCCTTTTTGAATTTGTTGACTTCTGCAAAAATAACAACAACATAAATGTTAGTAAATTAAAGGCCAATATGGTTGAAGAATAATAAAATACAGTTCACAATAGAAAGGAGTACAATAGAACAAAGTACGGTATAGTACCTATAATGATTCAATAGACTAATAATAAAAAAGCTGCCTAAAACACTGATACGGTACCGTACCGAAAACTATAGTCCATTCACGATGGCTTGAGACGAGATAAACAAAAGCTCTACATGTGTGTGTGTGTGTTCGATTGGAGTGGCGTCGTTTTAGCCACGACATAAACAAGTCACAGCAATGCCGAAATCCCGAATTTTGTTGTAGGCAATTCAGAATAAGTATCTTTTTTATAGATACACATAGGGAGGGAAATTCTATGTTTCCCTAATTATATAATATGTTTCGTAATTGTTGTTTCGGTTGTCTCTCGACTGCATGAACCTAAAATGAACAAACAATTTTAGTTAGAGTTTTTGTGTCAATGCTTCGCTTACAGACCCGACAGCGAAATTCGAGATTTCGGCATTGCTGTGACTTGTTTATATCGTGGCTAAAGCGAAGCCACTCCAGTCGCACACACACACACACACACATGCAGAACTTTTGTTTATCTCGTCTCAAGCCATCGTGAATGGACTATAGTTTTCGAAGAATACAGTAGGCTATACGTATATTTTTTCAAAGTATTTTATCTCCATATTTTTTTCAATTAATCATGTCTCCATTATTTTCTTATTATCAATTAGAATGAAATGGAAATTCATGTTGATGAAATTCCATTTCATTCTAATTTATAATGAGAGAATGTCTAGTTGTCTACTATGAACAAGACGTATTGACCGGTAACTCTATGGCTGAGGCCGCACTGCCGGTGGGTATAGCCTGGAGGGTGGAGGGTAGTTGGTAAATCTATAGAACATACACACCATCCACAGTAATACATCGTATGAATGGTATGACGTCATTCTGTTTTTTGAGGTTATGTTGTCCATATTTAAGAATTTCAAGATGTCGGCTGAACATACCATTCATACGATGTATTACTGTGGATGGTGTGTATGTTCTATAGATTTACCAACTACCCTCCACCCTCCAGGCTCTACCCACCGGCAGTGCGGCCTCAGCCTATCAGAGGAATACAAATTGAAGCCAATTGAGTAAAAAATAATAAGGTGTTACAAAACACAAGCTTGGTCTGTTATTAAAATCTAGAATTGTTTTCATATTGGAAAAGTAGACACACTGGATGTTCATTACACGTGAACCTTGCTATTTATGTCTAGTGTAATTCTACCTTCTTCTTGAATACAGCACTTCTAATTTTCTAGGAGGCAATAATTTTCTTAAACAATAATTTTGAATGGTGACAGTATCGTGTCACTATTTTAGTGTGAAATTTACAGTTTGACGTTTAAGGAAATCGTAGAATGAAATGGAACAGCGTACCAAATTTTGAGACATCTTCACCCATGAGCCTCAGATAATGGACACTGTCGCTGATAGCGATGTAAGCTCTCATAGAGTGCACACCACGCCATCCAACCAAGGAGATAACAAGGCCATCTTCTCCTTCGTACTCCAGAATACAGCTGCCATGCTCTATAAAAACCGGAATTGATTTATATGATTTCAACAAATCCTCAAGTCAAATTTTTCATAGCTTAATAATAAATAAAGTGCCTAATGATTATATAGAGTAGTCCGAACCTAAGATACAAATTTGTTGTGAATGAAGCTGTACTTGATCATACTTGACTAATTATTTAGGTAATTCCAATAATTGGGAGAAAGGGTAGGCTATAAGTGATAGTTTAGAATGAGAATTATTAAAGAAATAAAGGATGACAACGTCTTCTGTAAAATGAGTCAGTCCCTAGTGAAGAAATGAGTGTTAGCTAAAGACTTATATAGTAGCTTATACTTATACAGTATGGAATGTATAAATAAATTATTGATAAAAACAATGTCAAGTGTTGAAAAATTCTAAGTAGAATGATGTTTGTGCACATTCAAAGAAATCCAAGACCAACATTAACCAGATTGGATTAAAACAAGTTCCTAGTCAACGTTGCTTTTCAAGAAGCTAAATCTCATTCAATCTTTCAATCTACCCTTTCAATCACAGTGAAAGAGCAGACCATTGAATAGATGTATCAAAAGTCTTAAATCACTGTTACAAGATTTCAAGACAAGAAACCTGGTCACCAGAATGTTGGAGGATCAATTTGACTGAAGTATGTAGTGAAATTAAGGCATATGATAAGAAAAGCGAGAACTAACCACTAACTGACAGTGAAAATCAATAGAAAATTATTTCTAGATTGGAAAACATGTTCTTGCAGAATATATAGAAACTTGAATTTTCTTACCAAGTTTGGCAACAGCTTCTTGCGTTTTGGGTTCAAGCTCTGAAATCTGAGTAGGTGATTTCGGGTCAGAGTTTGCAAGCAGTGTTGCCATATCGCTGCGAGAGACCTTGACACGGCGTTTCGCACCCACAAACCCTGTGATTGAAGCCAGGCCTTCTTGTGCCAAACGGAAATTGCAGGTCCCTTCTTCTTTCTTATTATCACAACGTACGAAACATTTCACTCCAGAGTTTATTATCTGTAGAACACAAGACACAACACTTAATAAATAAACTACCATTTACTATAACTTTCTTGATTACATTTTTGGTAGAATGTTATGTTTTGAGTTTAATGTAGATATGTTTCTAAAGAAAATTCTATAAAAATGATAACAAAACAATGATGAAGATGAAGGAAGAACGATAAACTGATAAGAGTTTAAATTCACATCATCTATATGGAACAAGAGCGGTTTACGGGAGCATAACCTTTGCTGAGGTCACTCTCGTCGCCTGAGTCTCGCCGACTGCCGTGACAGACCTGAGCATTGATAAAGAACATTCAACAACCTCCAGTTCTCTTGCGTATGCTACATCGAAAAAATATATATATATATATATTTTTGAGGGTGATGCCCACATGGGCTCTTGGGCCTGTGCGTGGGTAATGAGAAGGATGATGATGAGAGATGAATGGACCTACTGCTTTAGGTGGGTTCCGAACCACTGGGAAGCGATTTTTGAGGCTCATGAATTGAATTCAGAGGGACCGGTCACCGTTACTACAGTGGTGGTAGAGGCACGTCGCTTATCTAATCTCACCGATTAGACGCTCTCTACCACTGGGACAAACCGCTTCCCATATTGGGTACTGTACAACCTGAATAATGTTGTAAAAATGAAATTATGAATGTTATTATTATTAAATGAAGGATATTGGTACCTTTACTCTTTCTTGATTGTTTAGAAGGATTTGCTTGACAGCTGGAGACGTGAAGTAGATATTCTTCTTTTTGCCAACTGCGCATCTTGTCAAAAGTCCATTCAAAATTTCAGGATCAAGATCGAAAAAGTCCCTGAAAGATTGGAAAATACATTTTATAGGAGGCAGATTCACTGGATGAATCTGTGTGTTCACGTTCCAACATATTTCCAAGAAGATCTAAAATCTAATAAAAAAATCGAAAGCATACTTATCAATAATGATACAAAATTTCCCAATTCGATCTTGAGTATCTACTTGAAAGTAAATTAAAAGTTTGAACACACAGCTTAAGAAGTATACAGGTCTGCTAAGTAACTGGATTGTGTCCAGGAAATTTTATATTGGCAAAATATGTACAATTTTCCTTTGGCAATCTTCATTGTCCTCATTGAAGTCGATAACATACTGAAACAGAATTTTCCAACCCTTGAACGCCCTTGGAAGTCGGTGAACCCGATGCTGTCCATAGCCCTCGTCGTAGCATGTTTAACGTTTTCGAAGATCCCGAACCACGTCCCCTTGAGGGGAACAGAAAGAAGTCCGTTGGTGCCATATCCGGGATAAGAGGAGGCTGTGACAACGTTGCCCTCGACTGTTTGGCTAATTGTTCGGTGACGAGCAGGCAAGTGTGCGATGGAGAATTGTCGTGATGGAGGATTCATGAATCGGTGAACCCAGGCGAGGCTTTTTTCATCAATTTATCGATTCCGATCTCAACTGCAATCTCAGACAAAGATCACTGTTCAACACATCACGCACTATTTACACATTCGTGTCCGTTTGACTCGTTGATGCGCTGTTTTCATGGACGTAATCGCGGCCTTCTCTTGAATTATCTGAAGAGTTTCCGTGCCCGATTTTCTGAGTTTGTCTCAAAATTTGATGCTAAAACGTTGCTCGATTGTACATTTTCATTTTCACTTCGACGGGGTAACTGAACATGCACTCCGCACTTGCTCGATGCCATCTATCCAAGCGCTTGAAGCCAACTTCTGCAGCCCGGTTCCCTTTGGGGCAGGCTCAGTCCGGTTACTTAGCAGACAGAGCATGTATACTGTAACTATTTGTTCAGTAAAACAAAATTCAGTATTCTCAATTACTCGTATAAACAAGAAATAGCTAAACACAATTTTCACTAGAATCCACTTTATAAAGCAGTAAACATATTGCTTCAATTTTTTTTTCAACGGATTAGTAAATTAGAAGTACAATAGAATGTTGAACTCAAGGAACTATGGCGCCTTCGATTTTTGTTACATTTGCACTGTTTCTTCAGTTTAGTGAATTTAGTATAGAAGATGTTGACCGACATTGTTGTATAACTGCCAATGTGTCAATTGAAAATGTAACTTACCTCAACGATGGCCAAACAGGTTCGGATTCATCAAAGAAAACAAATGGGTCTTCTTTGTAGCCCTGGATGCGTCTCTTCTTCTTGTCAGGTCCATTCCTAGATGAGCGTGACCGTTTTCCATCCTCGACTGATTCGGACACCACTTCTTCGCTATCGTTTTTGTCACCATCCATCGCATTACTAGCTTCGGCCTCCCAAGGCAGTCGTCTAATCTTTTCCAGGACAGCAACAAAGAATCCGCCAGTGTCTTGATCGTGAGGTAGGATTCGTATGCTGGAAATTCGCAATGCAAAATTCTCAAGCTTGAAACATATAAAACATTATTTGTGTATTACAATTGAAAATATGTTCAGGATATGATTTCAATTTAGTTCATAATAAATGTTTTACATTTTCTAATCAGGAAAAAAGCACAAACAATTGAAATTGATGGTTCGATTCAAACTTACAAGTTCCTGGTGAAATTTAAGGAGTTGACAATGCACAATTCCTTGAACTTTTATAGGCCTAAATAGTCAGAATGTGCCGAATCAAAGGTATTCTTTTTGGCAATTGGAATTTGCAATTTCTCGTGCTAGGAGATTCAGAATGTGCCAAATTACTGGTTTATTTTAAACAATTAAAAATCACAACGCCTCTCCTCTTTATAATAACAAATTAAGAATGTATCAAATCAAGTTAAACACACATTATTTGACATTATTCCATAAATATGAACAGTAAACATGAAATATTCTTCAACAACCTTCTTTATCTGAATCAACGAAAAAATAACTTTTCTTACTTCCTGATAACTTTAAAGCGATTTAGGAAAAATTGAAAATAATCTCGATTGCAATTTGTAAATTGTGTTAAAATGGTTAAATTGCCTTTCAATTTAATACATTCAAGGGAATACTAGAGTCTATAGAAATTGATACGATAAAAAAATTGAATATTGTACAAGACCTTTCTATAACATTTTTCCAATACGTAGTATTAATAATAACATGATATATTCTACCGTGAACTGAGAGGCAATTGAACCATGAACACTAAGCTCAAGAAATTTTTTGACATCATGAGCTTACCATCTGTCCAGATGGAATTTATCCTCTTCTCCTTGCTTTGGTGGGAACATTTGAGGCCTGACTTGCGTTTCAAATTTCTCCGGCACAGAATCATAAGAATCGTACATGACCATATCGCGTGAAGCTGGGAACCATTTGGTAATTCCAGGACGGGAGACTAGTCCTGGAAGTCGGGGACGTTCATCGACCAATTGGACTGCACCTGTAAAAATATCGAGTATTTTATTTATTAGTTTTGTTTTCTGTCAATAAACAATAATAAATCTGAAAATAAAAATCTGATATAATTATAATATTTCAGAAATACACTATATTTGTGTAACAAATGGATTGATTGCATTTGTTGCCATAAAATTTATTAATAATGTAAAAGATATTTCTTATGCTAGCTGTAGCCAATTTCATTCGTGAATCCATCAATATAATTTCTATTTCATTTTATACACATTTTTCATGATCAATTAATGTAACTTACATGTTTTCATGTTGAATTTTTGATAAATGCCAAATCGATTTGCATTCTATTGCTTTAGAAAATTAATCCAATTTATTTGAACTCACCTTCCGATTCCACTATCAGCCGATGCATGACTGCTTCGTTCTCAAGGGGATTCAATGAACATGTCGAATACACAACTCTCCCACCAATCGACAGCATCTCAAGGGCTCTTTTCACCACGCGAAATTGAACTCTGCAATATAAGATAATTAAAGATCATTTGAGAAACTGAATAAGGTTTCATAGTTTTTCAAAATGAAGAAAAATTAAAAAAGAAGAGTAGAATAGAGATAGAAATATCCTTAATGAAGAAAAATTAAAAATAAATATATCTAAGCTTACACATTTTAATATAAAAGTTCATGCTGATCAAGTTCATAATAAAGTAGCTCAATTTTGTAAGAGAAATGAAATCAATTGAAATCCCAAATGGTTTTACTTCAACTTTGCATTGGCAAACTCAATAACAATTTTTGATTGAAAATCATGTCTTTTACAAAGTTTGAATGTTCATCAACTTGTGTTTATTATTGAATTTGAAAAGGAGTGTGAGATCAATGTGAGTGATAGAAAAACAACGAGGAATATCTGCAGAATTATACGTGAATGGTGTACTCACCGAACAAAAACATCTTGATCTTAATAATTTTTATTGAAGTCAATCCATTATTTGAAACAATCAATATGGACATATGAATACACGAAACATACAGATACCAAGTTTTTGATACATGATAAGACTAAGTTGTAGGTAAATTTCATTCACCCACCCATGTAAATTATTTCCATTGGCAGTATTCCATTTTGTCCAAATATCAGCGTTTTTTCTAAGCGTACCATCCCCAGTACAAGGCACATCACACAGAATCCTATCAAACTTCATCACAGTTTTGTTGCCATCTGAAAATTAAAGAGAGGATTGAGCCACTGATCAAGAAACCTATTGTAAAAAATATATGCAATTCATTTGAAGAATAACTAGGCTTTATAACAGGATCAGTGATCACTATCCCTATAAAAAGAAATTCAAATGATATGATGGGAGTTGAAATTTGAACAATATCACTGTATCAATAGGTGTTTCAAGAATTAATTCTAAAGAATTATAAAAGACTTGTAACCGGTAGCATGTAATTGAATTCCAATATCTTGTATAATTGTATAATATTTATCTTGAAATATCCATGAAAATTGCGTTAATTAATTATTAATGATTATTAAAAATACACAAGACCTTAAGCAATTAACTAAACAAACGCTAATTGGCGCGTCACGAAACGTCCTGTGTAATAAGGCCCTTAGTGGTCTGGACCCAAATGTTAATGAGAGTATCCACTAGAAGGAAAATGGAAGACCTTACCTGAACATAGAGAATATTATTTGTACTGTAGTTTCGTCTTGATATAAATTATTCAAAGATTAGATACAGTAACAATGTAAAATGAAATCCTGCAGCTATTTCACTAAATGAATGAGGATGACCACTAACCTTTATCGGAGAGATGGAAATTAGGCATGTTCGTAGAGTCATGATTGGTTACAATAACGCAAGGGCTATTCAACCTTTTCGCCTGATGAACGAGCATATAACACCGACTGTTATCAATGTCGTTCCCAATTACTAATCCACCTGGAAATTGATTTTTCATGATTTAGAATCCATATAATTTTAAAATTCTTACTTAATTTGAGCGATTTCTGTCTTACACAATGAACTTTAATTAAAGAAACTTGAGAAATTGTCAATTCCACTTTATTTTGGTGAATATTTATAATATACAGTACCATGGTTTCATGACAATTCCCAAAATTTCTTTAATGTTGGAAAGGTTCCACAACGTACTCACTCTAAAAAATGCAATGAATTTTGATATTTTAGATTTGTTGAAATGGCGATATTTCAAATTATACCAAACAAAAATTTTTCTCACCAATGTCATAAACTAATTGTACAATATGAAAAATAATTTTACATGACATATCAATTCAAGTAATAGGAAACAAGGAGAAAAGATAAGAGGAAGCACAACATACGGAGACACATGAGGGGAAAGCTGTTGTCTCCATTCATGTAAATAAATAAACATACTTGGTACTGAATTGTCCTTTGTGTACATGGATTCAATAAGCTGTGCGGTTTTAGACCCAGGAGCTGCACACATGTCCAGAACCTGGAAGTTGAAACAAAAACTCAGACAACTTCATAATTCCAACATAAATTCCAATGCTAATAAATACAGAGTAAAATATTTTACTCATAGATTTGTCACAGAAAGTCATAGGAGCTTGGAGGTGATTCAATTTATCAATAATTAATAATGATTTGTTCATAAGTCAACAATATACTGTTATAGTTATGTAGATTTGAATGATAACAGAGAAAAGATAGATGGTAAATATCATGAATTAAGATGAAGATAAGCTATTTGATAAATCAGCATTATAAACAGGATACTTTTGGAAGAATAAGAGAAATTGACAAGCATTGAGCATTGTTAAAATACAACTGAGTTATTATATTCTAAAGGTATCTACATTAGAGATGACATAAGACAGAATAGAGATTATGCAAAATTGAATAGTAATGCAGAATGATAAAGATTGGAAAGTTGTTTGATACGTAACTCACACCTAGCGAATTCATCATTAGCTAACGAAATAGCTGCTACAATCGGCTGATTTTTTAATAAAATAACTTAATAGCCATCATAATTGAGAAGCGCAAGATTGTCACTATCACAAAAATTTACATTGGAGACATACAATTATTTCGATGTTTTAACATCATCATCAGTGTAACAATTGCATGTCTCCAATATAAATGTTCGTGATATTAACAATCTTGTGCTTCTAAATTAAATTATGTACAAATATCACATTACACCTGAAATTATGTCTTCAATTAATAGCTATCAGCCATGTTGCTAGACTTTATGGCACACACTTGTATACTACACCAATAAAACTTATTGATTGGGTTGACTGATTAGAATATCAATTTTGATCATCCAGGATCACTACTAATTGAATTCAATTAAGTGGTTCTTTCTCAAAATACTACCATTACTGAGCAGCGTACGGTGTATTAATTTGGGAAAGCACCTCTTAAGCTGGTTCGAAATACTATTTGATTCTGGTTGATGTAACCAAACATTGGCTCAATCAGTTATTGGTATTAAAATTTATGTAACAATATATCTTAATGAAGTGGAAATATTTAAATTCACCTATTTATGTCTTCACTTTATGATATTACTTTATAATCAATTGATGATATCACTTGATATGAATTTCTGATGAGAAACAAACCTTATGCTCTGGCTTCACGTCGAGTAGAAGTGGAGGAATCATGCTGACAGTTTCCTGGCGACTAATATTGCCACTGGCCGTTTCTGATATCAAGAAATTATGGAGTCGAAAATAGTTCTCTGATCGACGTATATCTTTACGAGTGATCTGCATCTGCCATCCAAGGCGTGACGGATACCTACATATTAAAAAAAAACATTCACTGTATTTACGTAAATTTATTCTACCGCCGGAGCAAAATATGCATAGTATAACTAAGAATGTGATGAAAATTAGGAGTAACTGGGTTGTCATGAAATACATAAGATAGTACCGCAGCCTAATGAAGTCGGAAGTGGTAATACCCAATACGGAAGCCAATATTATGGCTGATACAATACTGTATTGTTATGCTCGGCTCGGTTTTAGTAGTTTTCGACAATCGACTGTAAGGTTCCAAGGAGAGCACTTCTCTCATACTTATTAATTAAAAATTCAATTGTGTTTAAATTTAAATAAATCACATCTTTTTGGTTTTTGGCCATCCCAGAACCATAACTGGAATCCGAACAAATGGCAAGGCCGAATTTTCATAGTTTGAGTGGACAGTAATTATTGTATAAATGTTTCCTATATGTGACATCTAGGTACTCGCTTATATTTTCTCATTGGTACAGTTCTCATTATAGAATTGGACTGCTGGTCGTAATTCACCTCTTATTACAAGTGAAATCAATTTGGAAGATTCTTATCAATTGCTACTCAAAAACTAACTTAAAAACTTGAATTACATTTTCAACAAGAAAGAAACATTTTCAAGGATGACATTTACATTAAAATGTTCAATAGATGAATAGTAATAAAAAAGGAATTAATACACAAAATTGAACAATTTTTCAAACTTTCAGTGGATTTTGCTTTCAACTTGGAGCGATCTGACACATAAAATCCCAATTCACAGATTAAAATTGACTTACCACGGAAGACAAAACGGTTTGGCTCCAGCATCACCATCTTTTCCTACTAGAGCCTCTTCAAGCAATCCTTTGAAAAGATCACCTTCAACAATTCTTAGCAGGGCTTGAGCTTCTGATACAGAGCAAGCTGATATGCGGAATGCAGTAGGAAGATCTCGTCTTAGAGCAGCCAGAAACTGAGGGAATTCTGTCTCTGGCACGATGTTTTGTTTCTGTAAACAATAAAATCTGTAAGTTTCTATTTTAATTATGGAACGATTTTAAAATATCAAGAGTCGAATTTGATAAAATCTCAATTTTTCAAGTGCAAAATAGATGGACAATTTAAAGACACCTGTAAGGCTTGAGAGTTCACCAGTTTCAATGCTTTTCCTTTGAATTTAGAAAGCAGAGTAGTAGGTCGTTAGTTACAACTATCATTTCTCGTGTGGAATTCTGATTTCGTGCTAATTTTCATAAACAAAAAATAAGACTATCAGATGCTATGCATTTATTATTTTATACATAATATTATGGCATTTCTTATCACTGTAAAGAGTCCGACTCTTACTGATATAAGAAATAGAAGGACTTATTGACTGAGTTCGGAATCTTTGTATAAAAAACCAGTAACCTAAGCAAAAAATTCCATAATGGAAAATAACTCAAAGGCAACTTCATTTGAAGAAACACAAATAATAATGGAAATTCAACAATTTTGAGTTTACTTTTCATGAAGTTACGGTACTCTAAAGAACTAAAATAATCTTTTACCTTACACAAATATCTATCTCCATTCTATAAGACAGTTTCTTTCAATAAATTATATCTTAATTTTACTTTTTGAAAGCAAGAATATCTTTCATGTTATTGAATTGCTATTTAGCTCAATAAAACATTGAACTTACTATGTAGTACTTCTCAAAATCATCATTATTCCTTATAATATCTTCATAATGTTTACGAGGTCCTCTTGGATCTTCTCCCTCTGCGATATTCTGGAAATCACAATAAATATTGAAATGAATAGATAGTAAGATTTACAAGTATCTCCTGGTAACTTATTAAAAATGGGAAAGACAGCATTATTGGAATAAACTACAAGCGAAGCCAGGGTGATAGCCTATTCTGTGGAAAGTAACGGGTGACAAAAAAAAACGGGAATTTTTAAAGTAACACGTACGTGAATAAAGGAAATGTAATCATTAGTTTTATTGCTGAAAATGTGAAGTAGAATAGTTGCCATTTATAGTTGTAACAATAAAATGTCCTTGAGATGACGACCATTCAAACGTATGTACAGATTCCTGGAAGCGAACAGTGAGATTTTGCACAGCAAGTTGAATCACTGCAATGCGAATTTCAGCGATTTCTTCATGAATCCTTGTTTTCAACTCAATAATTGAACGAGCGTAAGCGAGTTCCTTCTTTTGACTCAAGCCAAAGTCGTTGTATATCTGTTCGTTTGTCTGTCTGTTTGTCTGTATGTTCGACAATAACTTTCGAACGCCTCAATTAATCAACTTCAAATCCATAACATAAATATTCTTCATACTCTTATACAGGTCAAATTCGTTGGACAATGAAATCGACCCACTCCTTCATCCTTTTTCAGGCGAAAAAAGGATAAGCTCTCAGCAACAATATATCTATATATACTCCCGTATATTTCAACACAATAATCACGGCTGGGAAAAAATTTCATATGGAATTAGAATAAATTATTTTTTTTGGATCCATCTAATTTCAATAAAACAGCTGATTTATTAGCGGCAAATTTGAAAGAACTATCATAAAAATAATGTTCTCGAATGAAAAGTACTTTCATGTTGAATTGAAGTCATATGTTGAATATTGATCTCAAAGTTCAAACATGTGATAGGAGTCTATTTACTTAAACAGCAGACAAGAGGCGGCAAATTTGAATTATTTCATCACAAGACATTTTTTCAGTATTTTTTTTGGTAAAGAAGGGCTTTTATTTGTTCTTGGGCAGCAAAAAAAAATGTCACAGTAAAAAATGTCATGAGATATCATTATTATGGATTTTTTAAATCATAACTATCCGGTTCAAATTTAGCAAGCAACTGATAGAAGACAAAAATTGAAAAAAATACAATACTTATCCAAGAAGCAAGAATCTGTTCAGAGCTAACAAGATTTTAAAAACAAATCTGATTGTTATTATCACACGATGTTTTCAATGTAACTGAAATTGCGGTTGGCGAATACTCAGCTCTCTCTCAGGACAGTCTGTAAGTTGTCTAAATGAACAAAACGGTTTAGTTCCGCTTGCTCTTGACTCAATAATATGTTCTTGCAGATCGCTTGCCGACTGTCTTTCCTGGTAAAGTTCCTTATCACTAATAAATATTCTTATGGCTTTTATTGGTGGGGAGACCCTTACGGGTAGTTCCACCTCGCCAATGTGTACTTGGCCAGAACCAGTCACCCATCCAAGTGCAGTCCACAGTGTTCGTGACTTAACATCACGATCACCGATAGATCACCCTCACCGAGAGACCAATTGCCAGTCCTTATCACTAACAGCTCTTCAATCGCCTTTTTCGATGGCGTCTGCTATAATCTCGTGTAACACCATTATTTACTGTATCACTCTTTAGGTAGGTTTTAGTTGATAGAACGTACCGCGGCGGGCAGTCGCGACTGTACAACAATGGTTGAGAGCATACATTTTATTCGTTTTGCTTGATGCGGCCGCGACTGGATTCGTTCAAGGAAGACAAATGCTTCAACAATAGAGCATTCAGCTAATGTTGACAATCGCGATCGACAGCAGCTGGCCGCAGTCACTTCAAAAAAATATTCTCTTATAGCTATGATCAGCTGATTATAGAAATTTAAAAATATCCTCTTATAGTTATGATCAGTTGATTATAGAAATGTTTTAGCTTCTGAGCTCTTAAGCTTGAAAAAGATTATTATTTTCTTAGCTGTATTAAAACTAATTTATTCCACGGGAATATAATTTTTTATGAAGTTTTATGAAATAACAGATTGATAAATATAAATCGCTAAAATAGAATAATATTCTTTAATAATGATTAATTCATCAATCCTGAAATTTTGTGAACCTATACTGATTGAAACATAATAGAAGGAACATTCAGTATTGTTTAAATATAGGGATTGATAAGAATTTTGATTCATATTCTACCTATTCGCGGCATCCGACGCATCAACAAACTTCATCAAGTGGACTTGACTGCAAAATTTCATCATCAAGTTATCAAAGCCATAAGTTGACTTGAAAAGTTCGTACGCGAGTTCTTCAGCCCATGGGGCTTACTAGTTATTTTTGAGCGTAAAGTGTAGGCTATGCTTTACTTTTCAAATGGCCCAACAAGAAAAAGTAAAACAGTGCTTCGACATTCCATGCTTACATGGAAATCTCACTGTTTGGCTCCAGGAATTTATACTTTTGAATGGTCGTCATCACAGAGACATTGTCCATGAATATTGGCATTTTTATTGTTACAACTATAAATGGCAACTATTCTACTTCACATTTTCAGCAATAAAACTAACTAGTAAGCCCCATGGGCTGAAGAACTTGCGTGCAAACTTTTTAAATTAACTTATGGCTTTGATAACTTGATGAAATTTAAGCAAATAGACTCCTATCACATGTTTAAACTTTGAGATCAATATTCAACATATGACTTCAATTCAACATGAAAGTACTCTTCATTTGAGAACATTATTTTTTATGATAGTTCTTTCAAATTTGCCGCTAAAAAATCAGCTGTTTTATTGAAATCAGATGGATTCAAAAAAATTATTTATTCAAATTTCATATTACATTTTTTCCCAGCCGTAATTATTGTGTTGAAATATACGGGAGTATATACAGATATGTTGTTGCTGAGAGCTTATCCTTTTTTCGCCTGAAAAAGGATGAAGGAGTCGATCGATTTCATTGTCCAACGAACTTGACCTGTATAAAAGTATGAAGAATATATGTTCTGAATTTGAGGTTGATTAATTAAGGCGTTCGAAAGTTATTGTCGAACATACAGACAAACAGACAGACAAACGAACAGACGGACAACTACTTCGAGCTTGAGTCAAATGAAGGAACTTGCTTAGCTCGTTCAATTATTACATTCCCTTTATTCACATACGTGTTACTTCAAAAGTTCCCGTTTTTTTGTGTCCCTCTGTATATTTTTTCTATTCAACTAAAAGTTGAAAAGTTATACTCAGAATGAGAAACAAAGATTGCTCAGGACCGATTAATCCATAGCGAAGGTCGCTATGTGCTCCAGGTCGGTCATACCATGTGTTCAGGTCGAACACATATGTTTTTCTTTATGTTAAAAAAGTGTTAAAAAACTTGAAGTGTCTTTTAGTGGCCCCCTTAGATGGAGTCAAGTATTCAATTGCAATCGAGTAGGCAAGTTATCCTCATGACAAATCAAAAAACGAACCGTTGAAGATTGATAGTTTAAAAAAAAACCATTTTCAAAGTAGGTATCACATGATAGCATGTAATTTGCCCCATTACTGCAGCATAGGGTATTGCATTCTCTGGATATTTTAGAAAGCTCTCGAGTATGCTTCTTGTGGAATTCAATTTTTGATAGTGTTGTGTATCCATTCTTTTTTCCACTTTTAAATTTAAACTCAATAGAAATAACTTTTAGATGGACATCCCATTCCCCATCCTCCATGTACCCTGTGCAGGACTCCTCTCTCAGAACCTAAGTGGCCATTTAGGTATTTTACCAGAAACACCCATTCCTCCTGTGGTATCGCCTGTAGCTCTGTGACTGACTGAACAGTCTGAAGATGACCACCACAACAGGTTGAAATTAGTTACTACTATGTAGGTAAAGTTTATTTTAAATATCATCTGTGCATATGTACCACAGGTGGGATGTAGTGTTGAAGAGGAAGGCGAGTTTTGGCAACAATTGGATTTAGAGCTACAGGCGATACCACAGGAGGAAGGAGTGTTTTTGGTAAAATACCTAAATGGCCACTTAGGTTCTGAGAGAGGAGTCCTGCACAGGGTACATGGAGGATGGGGAATGGGTGAACTGAATGAGGAAGGAGAAAGGATTCTAGATTTTGCTATAGCAAATGATATGGCCATAGCAAACATCTTTTTCAGAAAAGTGCCCACCAATATGTGACTTACAAGAGTGGAGGTAGAGAGAGCCAAATCGACTTTCTTGGTTGTAGAAGGAGCCACCTGGTTGAAGTGAAAGACTGTAAAGTGATCAAAGGAGAAAGTGTTTCAGGCCAAAATCGTATTGTGATTTTGGATTGCAAAATAAAAAGTGTGAAGAGGGGGAAACAGTTCAACATGCCAAGGATTCAATGGTGGAAACTGGAGGATGAACATCTAAGAGTGGGGTTTAAGGAGAAAGTTATGATGGAAGTATCTTCTAAGGAGGACACAAATTAGTGGTGGGAAGAAAATAGTAAGGTCATTAGAAAGGTGGCAGAGGGCGTGCTGGGGAAAACATCAGGAATAGGAATGCCTCATGAAAAAGATACAGGGTGGTGGAGTGAGGAAGTGCAAGTCAAGATCAGGCAAAAGAAGGAGGCAAGAAGAAAGTTTGAAACATCAGGTAGAGAAGAAGATAAAGCAGCAGCAAAATCAGCCAATAAGGAGGCAAAGAAAGCAGTAGCCCAAGCCAAAGCAAGAGTAATGAGAGAAGTCTATGAGGATCTGGAAACAGAAAAAGGACAGCAAAAGTTGTATAGGCTAGCAAAGACAAGAAATAAAGCAAAAATGGATTTCACTCACATAAAGCAGATAAAAGATGGAGAAGGAAGAGAACTCAGTGATAAGAATGAGATCAGGAATAGATGGAAGGTCTACTTTGAAGAAATATTGAATAAGGAGAATGAGAGAAGAGTATTTGGAGATGGAACCCCAATTGTGAGAGAAACGCCAGAAATAGAAAGACAAGAAGTGAAGGAGGCCTTGGAAAATATGAAAAAGGAAAAGCTACTGGACCCGATGAAGTACCAGCGGAGGTGTGGAAAAGTTTAGGTGATGATGGAGTGGATCCTCTGTGGAATCTTTTCAAGAGGATCTATGTACAAGAAAAGATGCCCAATGCATGGAAGGAGAGTGTCATTGTATCAATATATAAGGAAAAAAGAGCTGTGCAAGATTGTGGAAATTATCGAGGAATCAAACTGATGACACAATGAAAATATGGGAGAAAGTTTTGGAAAGGAGGATTAGAAATGAAACTGTGATAGGCGATCAACAGTTTGGATTTATGCCAGAATGGATGTCATCTTTGCTCTTAGGCAGATGATGCAGAAATATGGAGAAAGACAGAAAAAGTTACAAATGGTATCTATAGATTTGGAGAAAGTTTATGATAGGGTTTCAAGAGGAGAGGTTTGGAGTTGTTTGAGAGAATGGAATGTATTGGAAAAGTATGTCAGATAAGTGCATGACATGTACGAGGGGGCAGCAACACAAGTGAGATCAAGTGTGTGAATGACAGAAAAATTTCCTGTTGTAGTTGGATTACACCAAGGACCCTCTGTCAGCCCTTACATTTTTGACCTTATAATGGACGTTTTAGGCCAGAAGATTATAGAACCAGCCCCTTGGAATATGCTGTTTTCAGACGACATAGTCCTGATTGATACCACCAGAGCTGGTGGAAAGGGGTGGGAAGAGAGGTGGAAAGGAAACTGGAGGCATGGAAGAAGTAAATGGAGGACAAGGGGCTGAAGATCAGCTGTAAGAAAACGGAGTACATGGTCTTTAATGGAGATGAGGACATTGGAGAAATTTCCTTGCTGAATGAAAGGTTGATAGCTTTAATTACCTTGGTTCACATGTAACATCAGACGGTTCCAAATCTTGATTCAGAAATAAATCATAGAATTAAATCTTCGTGGAAAAATTGGTAAGACGTTTCAGGAGTGCTATGTGACAGGACATTCGGTGTAAGAGTGAAGGGTAAGGTCCATAAAACAGTTGTAAGGCCGGCAATGATCTATAGTGCGGAGACATGGCCTATTAAAAAGTCACAGGAAAGGAAACTGGATGTGGCAGAAATAAAGATGCTTAGGTGGATGTATGGAGTCACTAGCCTGGACAGGATTAGAAATGAAATTATCAGAGGGGCAACTAAGGTGGTAGAAGTGACCAAGAAGGTCCAGGAGAGGAGGCTCCAATGGTATGGCCATGTTAAAAGAAGACATGAATATCTTCATATTGCAAATCAGGACAGGAGCGAGGGTCTTGACTTGATCAAGACATCTAACAAGAATCTCTCGGTGCACTTGATGTGTAAGTTCTTTTTCATGAGCACAATAACAAAGAAGAGAACAGCAATATCTAGGAAATAGAATATCTGATATGATAGATGAGGGAGAAGAGGGTAGAAGAGGGAGAGGAAGGCTGAAGAGAATCTGGAGGGATTGTGTGGAGAGGGATTTGATAAGCAGGGGAATGGAGCTGGATGGCGGTGAATATGAGGACAGAGGCACTTGGAGGCGCCTGATCAGACACAGCGACCCTGTATAGAAACGGTAATAAGCTGAGGGAGAAGAAGAAGTAAAGTTCATTTTCATCTAAAAGTTATTTCAATTCAACGTATATTTCTCAATATAAGTAGAGTATTTTTCTAATAATAGAGGCTGTAAGACATTAGAGTTGTTTCGAGTCAGTTAGTTTTACACTACCGGTACGGTATGCTACAAGTAGGGTTTTCTTAGTCGCTTAGTGTAATCACAATAAATAAGGACATTTTAATAAAAATTTTACGAAACCGGAACTTACTTCCCAAAAGTGAGATACCAGAATTTTAGGTCAATTGATAACTTAATGATAGCTAACTTAATATAATTCACTCATTAAAATCAGTAATTGGTTGAGAAATTTATTTATTCCTTAATATTTTATACTTCTAGTAACTTGTGAAAGTTTGATTGGACATTTTATTAGCCTGCAAGTTAAGTCATAAAATTGATTAATAAATGGAATCTCTTACCTTTTTTTCTCTTCGCTTGTTCGCCATATGCCTATTACCTCTTTTGAATCTTCTTGTCCCACCACCCATCTTCGTTATACCTTTTTATCTTAAATTATATAGCCTAATCTGTGCAATTATTGACGATTCCACATCCACACTATTATAACTTTGTTATTTTTAGGTTAAACACGACATGCCGTTTGAAAAAAATATGATATAAGAAGCTCTTGAGAGACTTTAAATACAGAGTAGGAGGAATTGAATTTATATCAATCAACTATGAAGTCTGATACAATAATAAAAATAATTACAAATGTAAAATTTACTGAAAACTAGTAAAATCCAGAGATTTCGAGTGCTCTCAAAGTGATTTCAGTCGAACAAAACTCAAAACAGAACCTCAAACTTGAAACTTGTCACCCGGTCTTACTATGAGCCTAAAATTTTTAGAGTGGCCTTACTTCTAAGGTGAAGTAATTAGGTACTCTCAAATATTATTTACATCTAATAAATTATATTTTTTGATTTTTGCAATTCAAATTTTAAATTTAAACAAAATTTTATAATGAAAGTGGCTTAATTTTTTATGTGGATTGGATCATGAACAAGAACAACTCTATCAATCTTCTATCAATGTCACAACAATTGATTCCACCCCCCCTCAGAACATAAAATCAAAAATCAGAAATTCAGAAATCAGAATTGAAATAACTTATTGGTGTTGAATGTTGAATTTCTCTTAAATTTTTCGAAGTTTACTGGTGAGCTTTTCAAGTGATTTAAATTTTGTTTATTAATCTTGAATTTTTAATTGTGAGGTACAGTATTTTTTGTTTTTATAGCTTTTCAGATCTATTGAATCATTTGAATAATGTCATGCACATGAACCGCGTTTCAATGAATGTTTGAATGCATAAAAATACTTTACTCATTTTTGAATCTTCTGTGAAGGCAAGAAGCATAAATTTATTGTATTCTAGCTGTTAAGTTTTAGTTATTCTTCGAATCTGTTTGAGCCATGAAACAAAAGCCTATTTATTTTTCTTTTATGGTTCACCATGTCAGCTGAAGAATGACCAAGATTAGCCTTATGTTTCAGCTTGAATGAAGCCGGAGAGCCGGAGTAAGAATGTTTTACAATTTTAAATCTTGGAATTTCACTCATTATTTTAATAAAATAATAAATCTGAATAATTGTGAACTTATAAAGTTGAAGTAACTTGAATTGTTTTGTAAGTTGCCTCAACAGCTACAGACAGTTATCTGAGAAAGGTTCGTTATCATTATTATGGTTCAATTCAAGTAATTCATGGAATCTTGTTCATTCATGTATTTTCCTTCTTTCATTCATTAAAAGAGTTTTGATTGATCTCATGGTCTGGGCAGGAAAGATGTTGAAAGTCCCAGCCAATCTGTATATGTGTGACGAAGGTTGTGGCCATGTATATCACTGTTCTTTTGTCTCGTTGATGTACATCATTGAGCTCATTATGTACTCGCTGCAGACCGTAAGGATGTCAAGACACATAAACAGAAGACGATAGTGGTCTCTGTAGCCACCCTTAGAAGATCACCAGCCCCAGTGCTCTCTTCTGCAGTACTAGTAAATCATGAACGGCTGGAGCATGCGCCACAACTGCCCCCACAAGAGTCATCCATACATAAAGTGGCTGTGGAAGAGTGCAGGGTAAGCCATTAAAAGGTTGTTCAGTTCAACCATGTGCCTCAGCCGTCTCAAAAAAAGCATATCATTGTGGATATCTTCTGGCTCACTCGTCGCACATGATGTTTCAATCTGTCTCTTCTTTGAGCAAATAAGGATGGATGTCATTTTCCCATTGAGCTTTATATTGTTTGCCGTGAACCATTGCTTTGCATCTTCAATGAGTTCTGCTCACCCTGCCACCACCCGATCCAAAGAAGAACCCCTGGAAATTAGTGTGGTGTCGTCTGCAAGGATCCTTGCGGGACCCCATGATTCACACTTTGCAGGCTTGAAGTAGAACCACCAGATTTCTATTTTCTAGGTATTACTTCAGGACTGATATAGCAGGGTAGCCTGGTGGCTGGATGCCTATGTATCAGCTCCATCGTATTTTCAGTTGAATTATCCTCTATATTTAATAAATAGTGAGTATTTTCCATTTCAATTTACACCCTCTCTGCTATCAACTAACGTATAAATCAAATATACGTATATTGATCAAATCGCCGATTTGCCGACCGGTCTGGCCGAGTGGTCTGGGGCGTTACAACCTTCAGGCCGCTAGCGCTACCCGGTCGTAGGTTCGAATCCCACTAGAAGCATGGTCGTTGAAACATCTCATCACCCTCACCATCGCTCACGCACAAGTAAAATCGAATATTTATGTGGGCATCATCCGAAATAAAAAAAATTGACGTGACTCGAAATCGACCTTGTGTGGTTGAGCTATAAATCAGGCTACAATTTTTGCAATATCCCTAGTTTTTTTTGTATCTATGTAATGCACAATTAAATATTTTAATGTCGTTGTTGCATGCCTACTAGTACCGTTATTTCAAAATACTAACTAACTCACTTAAGTTATCTCTTATATTTCCAGATTTTTGTTAACATGGCTGCGGATCTGTGTCCGACTTTGGTTATGCGACTGACATCTCAACATAGAGCAATCTACTGTTATTTACTTCTCAGTGCATGGATATTTTTACTTCTAGGAGGTGAATATTTCCATTGTATATTTTTATAATGAGGTCTAGGCCTAATCTTGGAAATTTTCCATGTTTTTAAACTTAAAAAACCTAGTACTTAGCCTATGTTTTCAAACTTGATTATTGGAATTTTTTCAGTTGATCTATTGATTTAACTTGATAATTATTGAAAATATAATTTCACATGACTACGAAAATTTTAAAATAGATGAAAATTTATCTATGGCACGTGGTTTCTTAAATGGATTTCTACTTCTCCAAGAATACTATCAAATAATTAAGTCTGATTGGAAAAAATCTAGAATGATAACAATTTTTATATTCACCTCTTTCATTCCTTGAACGTATTGCTGGAAAGTTACTTTGAGGGTAAATAGAATATTTATAGAAAATACAACATCCATATTGATAGAATAATGTTGAAATCAGCATAATGATGATGATTATGGATGATTATGTTCAAACTGTGAAGTCTGCAACCGTCCAGTTGTAGCTTCAGAGCGATGCTCCATGCCTTGATAATAGTTCTAAATCATGCATTCGGTACAAAATCTTGACCTTATTATCTTAATTTTATATTGGACTAGCAAAAACATCTTTCTTAATAAATACAAACTGATTCTCACTAAGTTCGAAGTTTTATTGGCATTCTTTTTATACTGTAGAACAAAAGCCTCTCATATTTCAGATGAGGTTATAACTTATAACAGTTGGCAAAATTAATATTTTTTGAAACATAAATTACTTTTATAATTTCTTGATTATTGTCTTCCATCTTCCCCTATATCTGGCTATGGTGAGCTACATGTTTCCAAAGCGATGTGAGATTTCGTTATTCCATTGGTAAGGCGGACATTCCCTTCCTCTGGTGCAGCGGCACGGTATCCATTCTGTACAGATATTTGCCCACCGCTCTGCTAACATTCTTGGGATGATTAAATTTCCTGATTCTGATTCTCTAGTACAGGCGCAGACCAAGAATTCTCCTTGTCACCCTATACAATTTATTAAAATGCTATTATTCTTCATGTAAATCTAATATTACTGCCAAAAGTAATGCTTGTTCTTCAATATTTTAATTAGGTTTACATACAACTTATGTTCTCAATATTTCTTTTTTCTAAGGGCTACTGTACTTATCAAATTCTTGATAAGTTATGTTCTATCACTTTCGCTTCAATAGTAATTTGACATTAATATTTTTCCAATTCAGGTAGATTCCACTGATAATTTATCATATTGAATCATTGAAAAAATATTAAATGCATAATACAGTATCCTATTGTGCTTTAAATTGCTTCAAGTCCTCTCGTTACATACAGTAATTTACTTTTTTCAGGAATGTACAAATATATCGGAACTGAGGATGGCTCTGCTTCACTTGTAAGACATTCAACAAGTGATTTTACTACTAGAAGCTTCTCGCAGAGTATTAGACCAGACATTAAAGCAAGAAGGGTGATGAAAGTCTGCAATCCACCCCACATGATAACGGCAGGATCGGAAGGTAACTGTCTAGCTTTGGTCTCTCTTTCTACAAAATTTGTATTGTTACTGTCAAATTATAAATTAAGAAGTCGGTTTGATTCTATTTACTTTATTTTATAGCTGAAGCCAAAAAGTTTCGTCTGGTCCTTGTGCACTCCAACAGCTGATGTTGTCATTGTGAGTTGTCATTTAGCTTTGCCTAGATAATGTTTTTGAAATGGAAAGAGATAACAGCTTTACATCAGCTGTTATTATGATACATAACGTACAAGAGACAGGCGAAACCGCCTAACTTTCTGGCGTAGATCCATGTTGTCTACATCATCCTCCACTTTTAGAAATCAGCTTTAATAGAAATTTAATAACACCTCTTGTGGCTGTTGGACTAATTTCCTTCAACTGTGGTATTGAAATTCATCATGATTAAATTGTAATATCTCCTTGAACCTGACAAACTTTCTTCTATCTCTATAGAATGCTACATTCTAGTGGACTTGAAATAACTAAAAAAATATTTAATATTAAATTTTGAAATAACTTTGATGATTTACTTTTCTGAAATTCATAGGAAAATCATCTAGTTAATTTAAATTATAACATGTTTTATTTTTTAGTAGAAATTTATTGGTTCTGAATTAATTATGATGAATATTGTTGTACTGTAACTTATTGATCATTCAGCTGGTACTTCTTGATATAAATAAGGACTTTGAAGTAATTTTTTGACCAACTAAAACTATTAAACAGTGAATGATTATATCATGACCATGGTTGTAACATCATAATGTATTAGTATGATAGAATGTAAACCATTGCAACTTTTTTATATGAGAGTGTACCCAAAACAAATGAAAGGAATTATTAATTTACTATTGTAATTCTTATAAATATTTTTATATCATCATCTATTTGATAATTGAATAATATGTATATTTCTCAAATCGTTGAAAATAGTGTATCAATGATAAAATTTAATCAGATCTTGGAATATTGTAGACAATTTCATTACGTATATATCAATACAACTTATCAAACATTTTGACTGTGTTTGTTGATGATGAAACTCTTTATTTCAGGTCGTGTCAAGGGTAATTACACGCTAGAGGGAGTGTTAGTGTTGATCAGGCATGGAGACCGCGGACCGTTGACTCATGTGCGCAACATATCATCGATTGACTGCTCGTGTAGTTCAGCGCCCGAACTGATGTCCTACGAAGCCTTTCTGGATAACCTGACTGGTACGCCGATGCTGTACCAGCTGCTGGGGCCCTTCCATGGCTTTCCGCTGCTGCCGGCCGCCGAGTGCGCATTGGGTCAGCTGACGCGGGTCGGAGTAGTGCAGCTGTTGGCGACGGGACGCCTGTTGCGGCGTGCCTACGCCGAGCGACTCAATGTGAGCACAGGTGACGTGGCCGCTTACAGCACTCGCTACAGGCGCACACTGCAGAGTGCCCTCGCGCTGCTCTACTCTCTGCTTACGCCCGAACGCCTGCACACCGTCACTCTCAAGGAAAGCCAGAGCATGTCGTTCTGCTTTGACGACTGCGCTTGTCCGGCCGCCGATGTCCACAATAAGAAATTTGTCTCTGAGTTATCAGGTCGACTCAAATCGCACCCGGCCGTCGCAAAACTAGTCCGATCATCAGCCTCAGTAGTCTACGAGATGACTGACAAACACCTCTCCTCCGACCCTTACGCCCTCAAGGACGCCCTACTCACCTACGTCTGTCACAACGCCCGACTACCTTGCTCCGATCTCTACTCTCCGGCCGACATCTGTGTCAGAACTGAACATGTGACTGGCCTGTTCGCCTATATTGAATGGGAAACACGTCAGCATCCCAAGAGTGCCAACTTGAAACGTGTTTGCTTGCTTCGTGCCTACGGATTGCTAAAGAATATTGTTGTCAATATGTTGAGGATAATGTCTGAGAAGAGGCCGAAAATAGTTCTGTATTCTGGTCACGATAAGACGATCTTGTACTTGGCTACAGCTCTGGGAATAGTATCGGATACAACGTCGTCGCCTCACTATGCTTCACGTTTTATTATTGAGGTGAGATTATATAGATTTAAAATATTAGGAATATTTAAATCCTGTCATAAATTCGATTGAAAAAATAGCTATTCTATGATCTACCTTCTTGTAGACGAAAGAGACTAAACTTGGAACCAAAGCTATCTTATAATATCTATGGTGGCTATTACTATGCTTCGCCCTGAAGCTCGGATACCTCAATGTCCCAATAAATTATTTTCATATGTTTAGAAGCATATGAAGTTTATTTCTTAGACTCGAAAATATCGTTCGCCTAGAGCTATCGTTCCTAAAGCAAGGCGCACACTGCAACAATCGGACGTATGCAGACGTACGGAGGAAATATCCTTCCCAGGCTATTCAGTGTTGCAACGCACTCCGTCTATGCATTACAACATTGAATCACCTGGGACGGGTTCTCCTCTCAGGGCCGTGTTGTCATTATCTCAAAAAGCCTCATTTAAGAATAATCCGTGTACGCTGAAATCAGAATTAAACTATATACATCAGCAGAATTATAGAGTAACCAAATAGCAGTGCACGGATGGGGCACTTCATGATACTTTATCATGAAATTTTATTTTCTGTCTGAACAGACTATTAAGATTGTTAGACTACTAAGACAATTAGACTGAAAGATTATTAGACTAACATCATCGACTTACAAAAAGTCACATTTTTTAAATTAAAAAGTAGTGGAAAAAGTTGTGCCAATAAATAGTATGTTAGGTGATTCACAGTAGACTGCTAATTGGCTTCACAATCAAATGAATCTAACCAAATTCATTGTAATTAAGATTATAGCCTTGGAATTTCTAATACTGAAAAGTTGATTTATGAAGGAAATGAAATTTTATTAGTAACAAAACTCATAGGACTGATTATTTCTGCAGAAAATCGTATTTTAGTTGAACTTCACAAAGATTACACAATTTCATGTGAATTGGAAATAAGTCTTTTTCAAAGAACTAGAGAAGCTCGACTGTAAAATCAATTTACATCTGGAACGTTTCAATTGTTCTTCATGTTCTGTGTTACTCAAATTTAGTGTTACATTAGATATAACTGTTGATTGATTGCTTGATAGGGGAAATCCCTTTACTAATTTCACAGATAACATTCTACTCAACATCAAAGTTGCCAATAATTAATGTTTTTATGTTTGTACAGGTGTATAGAAACAATGACTCGAACACTATGTCAGAATCAGGGCCGATGGGGAGCGACTACTATTTTCGTGCAGTATACAACGGCAAGGACCTTACGAACAGAATTCATTTCTGTCGGGGTGCCTCTCCAAGCGGAAGTCCAGCTCCAAGCGAGAGTGCTGCCGGAAGGAAGCCCTCACAAAGCTCTACTCTCTGTCCGGTCGAATCTATTATTCGATTTCTTCACGATGATTACTTCTCTTCGTTCAACGTTACCAATTTGAAAGATGCCTGCGTAATACATGATTGACTTGCTACGTGATTTGATGAATGCTGAAAGCATTTCATTGATTTATTTGTTTGCAATCTCTGGAACGAAGTGAGTATAATATGGTGAAAGAACAAATTATTTCATCACATTAGTGATTAGAATAATTGAAATTCATGATAAATGTTGATAGTTGATTGATTTGAAAAGTTGGTAAATAAGATATTGATTGTTAATGATGAAATGTTGTGATATTTCTTCATAATGGAGAGAAAAGATAGTGGTATTGTCGAAGCCACTTATATTTAATTTTTTACATATTCACTACTCAGGTTTCAGCTGGTAGGCCTAGGCCCTTCATGGGCTGTTGTGCCATTGAGACTGCCCAGGTTTCATGATATAACCTGTCAAATTCTCAGCTCGACTCAGTCTACATCATAAGTCCAGCTAGTTTTCAATCATTATAGCAGTAGCCTGTTGTAAACTTATAAATCGAGTGTATTGTTATATTTTGGATTTTTTCAGAAAATCAAACTTTTAACTTTTTAAACACGGCCCTTGGAACCTGATCGTGCTCTTATAGTATAACAAACATTGTACCAGTTAAAATGAATTATTTATTATTTTTATTTCTTCTTCAATTCAATTCAATTTATTCAATAATAATCATATACATATAGGCGAGTGTAACAGGCAGATGCCCAAAACTGCTCCTCTACCAATTTCTACAACAATCCAAAACAAGGTTATAATAAATCATCAAACTTGATACAGTATTACAATTTCTCATTTCCAAAAAGATTTTATCACAAACAATTTTGAATTTTGATGAAAAAGCCCACTTTTGAGTTCCAGAACTAAATAAGATAAATACTCCATAGGATTTGAATAATATATTGAAATTTGATTTATAATATGATATCAGTGATAGTAGTGTTCAATGAAATGTCTTTTTCCAGGCCTTCACCTGACACATATTTGCAAATGGAGATTGTGGCTGAGACTGAAGAAAGTGATTCAGAGCAACAAGATTCGTCAAACATGAATCTTGGAGGTGGTTTTGCTGAGTTGTGATTGCTGAACGAAAAGTTCTCACATCAGAGCACTTATTACGATTGCAAGGTGAGGTGTGATCTGCTACCGTTTCGAAGGTAGGTGCTGCTACGTGTGGAAACGTATTGGTTGAAAACTCAGACCTAAACAACGACTGGGTGCAGATTCGAGGCAACAAATCAACAACATTTTGGCCAAAACAGGGCCTTGTCTCTAGTAGACGCAGGTAGAAGTTATTGGAAATTGCAGTAGAAAACGTTTTTCACTGTTGAAATGTAAAATTAATCATAAATTGATATACAGGGTGATCGTAAATTCGCGCAACCCAAAATGATAAGTCTTAGAAAGCTGTAATGTATTATTGATTTTTCTTTCAAAGTTCATGATACGAGTTTTTTTGCATCAAAAGACTATGTTCTTGCGTAAAAGACATTGCGACTCGAACTGAACAAACAGTTTTCAACAAACTGTTACAAACTGATTTTTAGCTAACTTTCGCCCGGTGGCGTGATCTAGCAGTGCTGCCCCCTGCTGTACTACTGAAAGAAAAATTCCCACATCCAAATCATACTTTACAAAATTACCTGTCATTCCTATACGGCTCCAAACATTGGGTTGCACGACTTTACGCAGCCCTGTTATATACAGCTCTGCCTAGTTGATGAGTTGAAAACACTCGAAATTCAATAGCTGCGATGATAGAATATCATGTTTTGCTCTATCTGGTGGATGAAAAGATACCTTTGTTATCAATAATTTGTAAACAGAGACTGTATAATCAAAGTGTCACAATTATAAAAGATTGGCTCAGCCAAATCCAAAATACTGCAGCCAATTCCTATAAGATTTATATTAAAAAAATTGATCATCTGTTGAAACTAGTGAACTATTTTATGTTGAACTATGCTTCCAAAGCTACAACCTTCAATTGGACGTAGTTATGCAGAAAGGAACCAATCCACAAAAATAAAAAAATCGGATTTTTCAATATTTTGGTTGATAAACCCCTAGGTAACGGTTCTGGATGAAAAAAAAACACTAGAATCAACCCTTATGTCAATTATGTGGGTTGGTTCCTTCCTGCAAAACAAATATCCTACTTTATGTGTTATGCAGAAAGGAACCAACCCACATAATTGCCATGGAATGGGAAATTTTATTATTAGGAACTAGACTAAAATGTTGGTCTTTTCAGAGAAGAATATCATAGGAGGCTAATTTTCTAACCATTGATTACTATCATACAGATAAATGTTCTACCAAAATTCCACACCCCTACCCGTCTTGCTTCCCTCCCAACACACCCTTGAAGTTTCCATTTGCAAGGATTTCTTTCATTGAATGTATCTCAGCAACCATTGAAGATAAGATATTGAAATTCTCCTCGCATTATTTAGAAAATCAAATTTCCTATCACCATTTCACTATATAGCTATACATTTCACTAATAGCTCATGTGGTTCAGGTATGATGGAAGCCCACATAGGTACAGACCTCTGCCTAAAAATTTCATTCTTTCCCTAGTAAAAGTAAACTGGGAGTTGTTTAATATGAAACATTTAGAGAATTTTAATATATCTACTTCACAAATAATAGAAATATATATTTTGAGTTAAAGCCAATTGAATTCACTGAATAATGATACAAAATTCAACTATTTATCTCTATAGAGTACCAAGACACATGTGATATATGAATTCTTGAATAAGAGGGGTAGTGTGGGGATTTCAGACAGGACACTTGCCAACATGCTATTTATAAATGGGGAGAAAATCAACTCCATATAATTTCCCCAAATGAATTATTTCAAAATTTGATGAATTAAAAGGGATATTTTAGTACTCACTTGATAGACCATAATATCAGGCTATCCGCCAAGCGCTTCTAGATATTATTATTTATTAACTGACTTACACTAACGTTAAATTTCAGAGAAATATATGTTCTATCATTCAAAATGTAGGTTTTGAAAAGTTCTTCAAGTTTCATAAGACATTTCCAGTAGAATCATCCTGTAAACTTTCATTTAGGAGATAATTAAAATTGTATGCAGAAATCTAGGGAATCCCTCCATTCTTCCATTTATATATATTTTGAACCGCAGGAGCTACAATGAAATGGTGAGACATAAAATAAAGAGAATTTAATTTACTGAAAAATGAGAAAGAGTTTGATTTCTTATTTCCAATGAGTGCTGAGATATATTCAATGTAAGAAACCCTTAAAAATGGAAACTTTGAGGGGTGCAGAGGGGGTAGCAAGATGGGTGGGGGTGGGAAATTTTGTCAGAACACTTTTCTTTATAATATTAATCCATAAGTGAAAAAATTAGCCTCATATGATTATTTTTCTCTGAAAAAACAAAAATTTTAGTCTGGTTCCTATAGCAATTATGTGGGTTGGTTCCTTTCTGCATGACACAAAAAGTAGGATATGTTTTTTGCAGAAAGGAACCAACCCACATAAATGCCATAAAATTGGAAATTAATGCTTTTTTTGTATATAAATAATCTAGTTTATGATATTAAGAGCACATATACGTTCTCAAAATCAGAATATCTTAATGGATAATAAAATGGGAGGTATTATTGCAGTTTCATCTTTGGTACGCGATATCTCAAAAGTAGCTGATTGTGGGTTGGTTCCTTTCTGCATAACTCCGTACAATTTGCCTATGCCGCTTTTTTCTTAAATAGCTTTAAACAGTACTGAAATCAGAGAGAATTTCTGAAGAATAATGAGAAATGATGGTACAATTTTTCTTGTCGAATCACATTGTTGATTAAAAGTTGGGGTTAAAGTATGATGGCAGGCGTGGAAAAATATTATCAAATACGAAAACTCGTTTAGTCCATAATTAATATGCAGAAAAAATACCTAACTTAAAAAAAATTAACTTACATGAAAAAATACCTTATAAGATGTATTATTATTTTTCTCTTTTCCATGAATGTCATGCTAATTTCATTAACTAATTATACAATCTTATAATCTGTAAACACACTTTCCTATTCTGCAAGGCTGATCATTTATTTATTTATTTATTTATTTATTCCTTGATAAAGCATTACAATAATTCACAATGTAGAAATATAACAGCAAAATGAATCAATAACAAAAATGCAATAAACATAAGGAACTACTTCCCCAAAAGAGCAAGCTCGAGCTTGGGGAAGGAGCAGCCGTACTTTGACTACTTACTTATTATCACCATATTATATATACATTACCTATATATTAACAACTGAAATCAAAACCTTTCAGTAAACAATATAAATCAGTTATGCTACAATAATCAATATATTTACGTACGATATGTGTTAGATGCAACAAAAATTATTTATTATAATATTGTTTTCACATATTGCCTAGTCTAGTGTATAACATGATATAAAATGAGTAAAAAATGAAATCTATTCAACTGGAATAATTATCATACTAATGCATTCCAGAAATTCTCGGCACTATCCCAGCCATGAGAGTTAACCAGATACTTTTTCAAATGTAATACAAAGTTTTTTTGGGCAAGTAAACCTCTCAAATTACTTGGGAGAGTATTAAAAAATAATGGTGACAAGTAGATAAAGCTACGCTGACCGGCCGCAGTCAATAATCTAGGCACAGTAACCAGACCTGACTCTTCCCGTCTTGTAATAGCACAATCCGTTCTATTGATGAAATGAAAAAGTGATCGCTTCTTATAATATAATATAATATGTTTCAAGTAGATCTGTCGGATCGGTAGAACTGAAAATTCAAAAAGCCGATCTTGTTGAATACATCCTATTCTTTTTCAGTATAATTTTTAATATTGAATTTTGTATTGTTTTTACTGGTTTTAAAACATTTGTATATGCACCACCCCAACCCACAATACCATATTGGAGCAATGACTGTGCCAGCGCATAATACACTATCTTCATGACTTTAATAGGCAAAACAGAACGCAACTTCACAAATAAATAAATAAGTTTTCTAGATCGTGTAGTAAGCTGCGACAAATGCTCATCCCACTTTAAATGCTGATCAACCATTACTCCAAGATATCTAATACTGTTAACCTTCTCTATTTTATTACAATTGTCTGAACACCCTAAATCTACATGACTAAGACAATTTGGAGAATGCAAAACAAGAAACATATTAACTGGCTGATTTTGCATATTCAAGGAAAAAGAAATGTACTTTGTTTTGGTCAAATTCAGAGTCAGTTTTCTCCTATCAAGCCATTTTTTTACTTCTCCCAGTCCCCTAGCAGCTGAGTCATATGTACTAGCCCAGTTTTCTTCATGAAAAATTAAAACTGCATCATCTGCAAATGACAATATTTTTCCATTGACTAAATTGAGGTTACAAAAGTCATTAATATAGATCAGGAAGAGACAAGGTCCAATCACTGTTCCCTGCGGAATTCCCATTTTAACAAATTTATATTCACTAAGAGTGTTATTGAGTCTGACACACTGTTGCCTATTATACAAATAACTGCAAAACCATCCCAGTTCCACATCCCCTAGGCCAAGGCTACGAAGGCAATCAAGTAGACGATTATGGCAAACTGTATCAAAGGCTTTTGCAAGATCAAGAAAAATAGCTAATTGTCTCCTCCCTGTATCCAAGTTTAAGATTGTTTCTTGAACAAAAGCAGCAATTGCTTCCTGTGTTCCCATCCCCTCTCTAAAACCAAATTGATTTTTTGACAGAATATTATTCACTTCCAAAAATCTATGTAGCTGTCTCTTCACACATTTTTCAATTATTTTAGCCAGATTAGAAAGTAAACTTATAGGTCTATAGTTAGTAATTTTCCTTTTGTCTTGTGATTTAAATATTGGTTTCACTACAGTTGTTTTAAAAGAATCTGGGAAAATTCCTTGTTCAAAACTTACATTAATAATGTGTTTGAGTGGAGAGGCAACAATACCTTTAACAGATTTTAAAACAGATACAGTAATGCCATCATGACCAGGCCCAGATGCACCCCTAAGACTCTCGATTGCCTCCACAACCTCAGTCTCTGATACATATTGGAAAGTAAAATAATCTTGCGGATTGTGGGGATTGTCTGGTCGCAAATTATCACAAGGCTCACTAGGAATATGTTGAACCATTTTCTCTCCAATAGAGATGAAAAAATCATTAAAAGCATTAGCACATATATTGGGATTGTCCCTAGCACTATAGACATTACCATCGATTTCAATTTCTTCCACACACTCCTTCCTTATTTTACAACCAGCTACCTCCCTAACTACATTCCAAGTCCGTTTCACATCATTTCCAGCCTCCTCAATTTTTCTGCTATAATACAATCGTTTAGCTTCTCTAATAAGGGCTGTCAATCTATTTCGATAACTACTAAAATAATTCCTCAAATTTAAATTGAATGGTTCCTTTTTACATTTGTTAAATACAGCTTGCTTTCTTCTAATAGAAACTACTAAACCTTGAGTAATCCATGGCTTGATTTTTTTAAACCTCGAACTAACTTTAGCCACATTTGTAGTGGATTTTCCAATATATCTTTGTAAAGTTGCTACAAAGTTATCTGTTGAAACATTAACATCCCTACAAGAAAAGACAGACTGCCAGCCTTCAGACTGGATAAGAGACAAAAGCCTATCATAATCGAGCCTGGTGGCAACAAGTGGCAACTCACACTGAGCAGCATTGTTAGTCAGGTCTATGGCACAACGAACCCTAAGAGAAGTAACATAATGATCAGTAATACAAGTCTTCAATACCATGGGTTCAATGTGCTTATTAGTGTGAACATTTCCGAAATAATGATCTAGACACGAAGGTGTTCCCTGAAATGGAACCCTTGTAAAACAATTCACATAAGATATAAGCCCATTTTCGTTCAATAAATTTAAATAAGATTCAGTGTGAATGTTATTTATATTATTCAAGATATCAATATTTATATCTCCTACAAATATAATATTTTTTCCTAAATTTAAATCTGAAAGCAGCTCAGCTAAAGAGTTAACAAAGTCCTGGCAATTATCATTAGGTGATCTGTAAGCACAAACAATAACCCACTCCTCCTCAAAAGCTTTTAGCTTTATCACGAGACAACTAGCCCCAACTAATGTGCATTCCCACACATGAACATGATCATAATTTTTTTTCAATTAAACTACAACACCCCCATTTCTATTTGTGTGATTCATTGAGTAATACTGATTAAAACCAGGTATATCACACCCTATGGGCCTAATACCTTGGTGACCCGTCTCAGATAATACAATCATGTCTATAAATGGCAATACATTAGCAAATTCTAAACAGAACTCGTCTAAATTCTTCCCAATGAATCTAATATTACTATGAATTATATCAAAATTTACCCTTGGTTGATTAGAAACAATATTGTAATAATCATTACAGTTATTCAAACATAATGTTTCAACTTCATTGAATTCGTCTAAATTTTCAAAAATGTCCATAATAAAATCAATTTACTATTCATTGTTGAACAAGTCTTTTTGTACTTACATCTTAGAAAGGTCCACATCACTTTTAATATGTATAACATTCTTACTGGTTTCGTCTTTTTTGACAAGAATATTGACTAGTACTATTCATGTCAGAAAATCTAAATCGTGTATTTTTGACAAATCTCTTATCCTTGTATTTCTTTAAATGTCGGAAATATTACATTGGTTTGATCTTGATTTGTAGTGGAGTACTAGGATCTGTAGCACCTGTTGGGTAGAGTGTGGGAAATGCTATAGCAATGTACTCAAATGTTGTAAACTCAGGCTTGGCTGATATTTGTTGTCCACAAGGATGGACTGAATTTGCTGTATTTTTTCAGCTGGATAGTTCAAATTGGTGGCATCAATGTTGATTACAAGCCCATTCAAATATTCTGTAAATTCTTTTGGAACTTCCAATTGCAATGTATTCGCAAATTCTGGTTGACCAAATATTCCATTTCCATTATCATTTTCAAATATTGTCCCATTATCAGGCAAGGATCGTAGAACATCACGATCAATTCCAATATCTCTGTAAAATCTATTATTCTCTTCCAAAAATAATAGAGCTTCATATGTTCGTTTCCTGTTTACTTTTAAGTCTACAAAGTATGCACGGTGTTTTCTTATCAATATTGATGTGAGGGAGCTGATCGATCTTTGAAGTTTCTTGGCAATCTCATTAATATCCCGAGGAAAATTTATTTCTTGACAATAATAGCCATTTTGCTGACCTCTGAACTTATAAACTGAGATGACAGCATGTACCCTTGCAATCAATCAACTACCATTGCCAGTCCACCCATCTGAGGTGGAAGCTCCCCTGGGTCCATATCATTTTGAAAAGAATATGGGTTCAGTTGGTCTCTCACTCTGTGACCCATTGACTGTTTTGAGAAGTAGAAACTTCTCATTGAACAATAAAAATTAACCCCATTCTATTGCCATTTGATATTTTTCAAACAAAGTATATCTATCATTATTAATTTCAACATTTTCATCAAGACAGTGCTCTCTGAATTGCGATGACGTATAATGCCTGAAAGCATGGGATTGTCTATCCTGTGCCTGATGATTAGTCCTCTTGGAAGGAGTTTCTTGTTGTATCCTGAACAAAGCTGCTTCTTCAATCCGCGACAATCGCTGAGATCGCTCGGGGTGAATTTTTTTGCTGTAGCCTGGATGAACTGCTTCTCTCATCTGCGATAATCGCTGAGATCGCCCGAGTGATTTTCTTCCTCGAGTGAGGAGACAGAAATTCATAACATGAGCAAGGAGCTAGAAGTGAAGAGAAATTCATGAATAGGCTATACAATAGAGGCAAAAGTTCTATTCGAAATGAATTCAAAATGAGTTGAAATACAAAAAACTTCTATTTAATTTTATCAACTTTTCTAATTTAACCTCGAATTTTTAGAGTTTTAGAAAAAAGTATGCAAAACGGATTTGTGGGAAAATTCCACTTTTTTGTTTAATAGTTGATGAAGAAAATTGAATGAAAGTACAAAAAATGGTGAATATGTTATAGGCTATCAATTAAAATTACATAATGGATTTATAATAATTACATGGTGGATGGTTTTAGCTATTATAACTCCACAGCTTCCCAACCAGTGCATTGCATCATGGGCACAGTACTGGAAGTTTGTCTTCTGGCATATCAATTATGTTACTATCAAGCCCGGTTACTTCATTGCTACAAAATTGATGTAAGTAATTCTCGCTGCATTTTATAACAAGTTACACACCTTCACATTCGATAATTTGAAATTTTATCCAGCAGATTGCATTATTATTATTATTATTTTTTCATTCTTTTACTAAATCTTTACGAATGAAGTCTCCCATTATATAAGCTAATCTTACATTATTGATGTCATCATTTAAAAGTAGAATTATCATTAAATTGCACAAACAAAAAACTTTTTGGCTAGGTACATTATCATGTATACGAGAACTCATTATAAGATTCAAGTAAACATTAACTTTTGTTGATAACAGAGAAAAAATAATCACAAACAGCAATCCCTAATATTAAACTGGGCTGAGGACAAATAATCAACTTGTAAACTCGTACATTAAGCTTAGAATCACATAATAAGCAACCATTTTCTACTTTTTAATGAATATATTCTTCTAAAGAATCCATCACTCCACTCCTAAGGAATGAGAAGAAAAGAGAAAAACAAAGAAACACAAGTCAAATTTCAAATTTGTATAATTACTTTGTTTAGGCCTTCTATTGAACCTAATATTTTACTTATGACAACCAATAAATAACACTGTACTTTTATTCAATACATTTTTACTTCTTATTGTTAGCATTACATGGAAAATGACAATAAAAATATTATGGAATTCTTAGTTCTATTCCATTGTATGGAATATTCTTATAGATCTGTGAGTTACATATGTGTTGAGCAATAAGACTGTCAAAATGAAGGTGATTTGAAAAATTGGGCTCATTTTAAAATTGACCAATACCTGCACAAAATTAATTGTAAAATAGGAAATACAGGTATTTCTTAACTAATACATCAAAATTAGTTTTGTAATTCAATGCAAAAATGTTGTATATGAATAATTAACGCATTGAACTCAAGAGAAGTGATCGAATTACCTCATCGTCCTACATTCAGTTTTAACTGATATAGATTGTATACATAATTATCTTCTTATAAAATCTGTATCACTTAAAACTGAATGTAGACTGATGAAATAATTTGATCAGATTTGAGCTGAATATGCTAAGTATTTATGTATAACGAAGTAGACTTTATAGTTATTAAGTTTAATACCTATAGGAGTTAATATTATTATTTATTACTTCTGTATAACGAAGTAGACTTTATAGTTATTCAGTTTAATACCCATAGGAGTTTTTATTATTATTTATTACTTCTATTTTACTTTCATCCTTAACTTCAAATTACAACGGATATTTGGCAATTTAAATCTATTTTCAATATTCGAATCACACATTTTCATTATTGTTGTTAAAATATTTTCTTGAGCAAGATATAACTAATGAAGTCACAAGATACACAACCAAGTTATTCATCTATCTTCTTGATTGATAGTTAAGACTAAAAAAAAAGACAATTCAATAATTGTGAGTATAAGATGACCCAGGTCATTGGCTACATTGGAACTTTTTCTATTGAATCAATAGTGTTGGATCTATTGATTCTATAGAAAAAGTTCAATTTGACTTCTACTTGTTAAAGATAAATAAAATAATAATAATGATAGGGAAAATAAGATGAAAATGAAATTTTTTGCAGAAATTACTAGTTAATTGATAAATTGAGATGATAAAAAAAAAAAAATGAAAGAATCACAATAAAAGGAAAAAGCTGATGACCATCTCAAAGTTGGAAGACTAATTTCAGTGAAATATTTTAATTAGTGAGACTAGTGAGAAGACAACTTTTCGATTTTTTTTGAAACAGATGAGTAAAACTCTAAAAGATACAATTAAAGTAATGTAAAACAACTTATTGAATTGCTGACAGTGTATTACTTAATAGTTGACTCATATAAACAGTATAGACAAAGGAAAAATTCCATAATTGAATCGAATTCAATGCAAAACTTTCTATATATGATGCTATTTCTAAATTTCTATAATTATATTTCTAAATATCATTGATACTTGCATTTCTCCATTATCAAATAAAGACATGGATAGAGTTCCAGTTCAAATGGAATGGAAAGGAACCCTTCGGAATGTTGTGTCTGAATCAACTACAACTGATTCACCATTCACTTTCACTTTTCAGTTGACAGCTTGTAGTGGCATCGATGTTTTCTCTGGAACTTGAGCTTTTTGAAGTTCTTGCCCACAGGACTGTTCATATTTTTCTGTCCAATATCATATGCTTCTGACGGTTTATTTCATCCCCTCCAAATCCGGTGCTTATTCACATGATTCCATTTCCATTGGGAATGTATTGTGAGAGTCTAACCAGTTCTAGAATTTCTGAACATCTACATTGTCCCTGTTCATTTAAGAATTCGTGGTATCCTCTTGTTGGTCAGATGCTTTGAATAAAACACCACAAAATTCCTTAACTTGATGAGAAATATCCAATGCTGTTGGCATTCCAGCAATCTATTTACTCACGAGTTCTATCACTGATACCTTGCCTGTGCAATAAACCTGCACAAGATGATATGGCCCTCATCAGCACTTGTTATATTGTCATATCTGATTATACTCCTGACCAGTATTTATCTGATCCAGGGGTCTGAGTCTTTTTTGAATTTTCATCATGTCCTGCAAATACAGCTGGCTTGCTTTGCTTTACTTGCCATAGAAAAACATGTTCGAATAACTACACTATTTGTGAATCATCACAAAAATACAGATATTGTTGATAATTTTATTCTCTACAACCTCATCTACCTCAAGTTACTCTTCAACCCTTTAAAATGGTGAAGAATATGCTTGAAACGTAAAGAGGGTAGAATTGTTATGGTTTTCTGGGTAAAAAATAAGATTTTTCCATTGTGATTGAAAATATATTGAATTAAAAAATGCTTTTTAATGTGAACAGTTTGAATGCTAGATGATGAATGTAAAAACGAATAAATAATCAGCATTGATATCAGTGTTGCCAGGGCATACAGATCTGTCCATTTGTGCAGACACGACCTTCTCCCCTCCTAATGTTTTGAGAATTAGAAACTTCTCATTAAACAATAAACATGAACTCCATTCTATTGCCATTTTATATTTTTCAAATAAAGTATATCTATCATTATCAATTTCAATGTTTTCATCAAGAAAATGCTCTCTGAATTGCGATGACCTGGAATGCCTGAAAGCATGGGATTGTCTATCCTGTGCCTGATGATCAGTCCTCTCAAAATGAGTTTCTTGTAGCCTGAACAAAGCTGCTTCTCTCATCTGTGATAATTGCTGAAATCGCTTGGGTGAACTATCTTGTTGTAGCCTGGATGAAGCTGCTTCTCTCACCTGCGATAATCGCTGAGAACGCGAAGGTGAGGTTTAATTCTGAGTTGCAATATAAGAAAAAGTAGAATTGAGGACAGAGTGAGAAGACGGAAATTCATAACATGAGCGATCAGCTAGAAGTGAAAAGAAATTCATGAATATAAAATAATTGTATTCGAAATGAATTTAAAATTAGTTGAAAGACGAGAAATTTCTCTTTCATTTCATCGACTTTTCCAAATTCTCCCTCCCCTATAAACTCGAATTTTTAGAGTTTTGGAAAAAGTATGCAAAACAGATTGTGGTGAAACTCCACTCATTTGCAAATTATTTTTTGTTTAATAGTTATGAAGAAAATTGAATGAAAGTACAAAAAATATTGAATATTTTACATCAATTAAAATTACATAATGGATTTATAATAATTACATGGTGGATGGTTTTAGTTATTATAACTCCACAGCTTCCCAACCAGTGCATTACATCATGGGCACAGTACTGGAAGTTTGTATTCAGGCATGTCAATTATTTTGCCATCAAGCCCGTTTACTTGATGGCAACGAAATTGATGTATGTAATGCTCGGTGCATTTTATACCGAGTTATACACCGCTGTCATTGTTTGTGGGTAGAACTGCACTCAATAATTTGAAAATTTCTCCAGATTGCTTTGCTAAAGTGAGAAGGTAAACTTCTGGTCTCATATTCTCAGATGGGATTGTAACCACAGATGGCTGTAAGCTGTGAGGTCCCATCTATGGTTTCCCACTTGCAATCTATTGCGTTCTGAATTTTTCGTTTCAACTTTCTTGTTGTGAATTCATTGCTTTTCTAGCAAATAGCTCAGAAGCTATGAACTTGCCAAACAAATTGAATTCATCTTCATTTGCTGATGTAGTTTTGAGATTAGCAATCTTTATTATTTCTCTGATTACAGAAGATGCTTGAAATAATAAACCATCCATATTCTCTGTCTTTCTCTCTCTGTCTCAACACTAGTAACTTACTTAACTTTTGTATACATGATTATGAATTTCCGGAATAGCTTTTTGGGCTTTTCCAGAGCTCTACTCCCGCATATATTTCTGTTTTTTATTAATTATTCACAAATCCTCTGTTTTTAATGCAACGGATGCGTTCACTTCCCACATAATCAATAAGAAAATGTAATTTAAAAGCATCAGCCAAGTCGGAGAGCATCCCAGTGAATACCATACATTAACGGACCTTTCTCATATTCTCATGTTAAATATGAGTAAAATATAGATTTACTCTATAAGGTCATGTAAGACCTTTTCCTATTAAATAAATCTGAATTTTATAAATGGAAAATAATATGTGTGATTTTTTGACATGGATAGGGAAATGTATGTTAAACTATTGACTAGTGGAACTCAGTGATGTCAATATCATAGCTTTTCCGACCAGTTGCTTCCACTCTGACCCACCTCAAGCGGGCTTGGGAAAAGATTTTGTGCAGTAATTACTTATTTTCATTATCCACACATTGCAAATTTTTTCGGAATTTGGATCCACATGGTCCATGTATAATAAGATCCAAAACAAGTGCTCTCAAACGATCTCCAGCTTCATTTTGGTCTGGAATTGTGGCCCTTATGTACTCATCAATTTCATGAGCTTGTTTGGTTCCAGCATTTCCAGCCAATTTGAATACAATGTGGCCATGGGGTAAACCTTGCATTTGATACTCAACTAAATGGACCATGCAGTCAATTTTCCCAAATAAAATAAATGCCACTCTGAATATCTTATAAAAGTATCTTATAAAACACCCTATTGAAGATATGAGCCTCATGTCTACTACATGGATTGATTGATTGTTTAATGTCTTGCCACTGGCCATTTGCCAAAAAGTCAAGAAAAAGATAGGTCCACCATAACATGCTGCAAGAGCCATAGCTTTCATCTAGCTTGTTCTCATGTAGCGAGGACCTCCTGTAAAAGATTGGGGAAGATACATTTCACCTGGGACAATATTACTTTCATCTTGAATAGTATCATCTTTTACAATTGCTCTTGATACTTTATCCTTGGGCGCAATATGCAATCCTCCTTGCCCTATCTGAGTCTTTTGAACATATTGCAAATAACTCAATCTGAGGTACTCAATTCTAGTGTATGAATCTATCAGCCATGATTCTGATAGTCGCCCAAACATAGAGAATCTTTCTTCAGAGAGGGGGAGACATCTTGTGTACTTTAAAAGTGTCAATTCTTTTTGCTTCACCTCTTTATTTTGCAGTTGGATTTTCTAGTAAACCTTTTTATAGTCTGTCCAAGCAAAGAAGACCCTCTGGCAAGATGAGAAAATGACTCCAGCTCGGTCAATATTGTTTAAAAAATTATTGATTTCGTCTCAATTGTAGGAAAAATTCTGATCTACTATTTTTGACCAAATCAATATTTTTTGAAGCAATATTGACCGAGCTGGAGTCATTTTCTCATCTTGCCAGAGGGTCTTTGCTTGGACAGACTATACCAACCAGGCTGACCTTCAGGATATAGAGCAAAGGGTATTGAAATGGCTCTATAAGGGCATTATTTGCATCTAGAATTTTGGACTCTGCAGATTCATGTTTCCAGATGCAGAATCTGTGCTCTGGAGGATTACTAACCTCCATACACACACAAGACTGCTGACATTTTATCCAAGGCTGGTTTTTCACCCATGGGTACGTCTTGATATGACTTCAAATTTTAGATATGCTTTGTTGAAAGCCTCATTATGCAGTCTTCTGATTACAGATATGTAGGGATTGCAGTCTGTCAAGATACAGATGATTAACATCATTGATAATCTGGGATTCCAATGCTTTCTGCTGCCAGTCATTCAACATTGGCTCCCCATCATCCATGACATTGTTCCTGAGCCCCATACAGTCATCATAATATGTATGGAAGACTCTGCCCAGTATTTTCATGAAAGTTATTCCTGACTTGGAGTGATGAAATCCACGAGGAACAGAAATAGCACAGAATGAAAAAAGTTATTATATTTTAATGATTGAGCTTGGAATGCCTTATCAATGTTGAAAGGTGCAGTCAAGGGCAACAAAGTAAGAACATTATTCCTGCCTTTACCACAACACCACTGTGCCCTACCCCTTTCTTTGTCAAACAATCTTGCCTCACAGAATTGACATTTGTAAGTGTTTTCTACACGCAGTGATGGATTCTTCAATTTATATAATATTAATTCAATATTATTCAATTTCTTACCACCTATAAATACCTATAGGGCCATCTTTCCTCAACTCAATTGGTACATTTCTTCCAGTTATTTTATCATTATATGTGTACCTCAGAGCCAGACTGGCCTAAGTCACATTTTTAAAATTTCACAGCTGAGCGAAAAAACGGAAGATTTTCTTCGATTTTGGTCGCGAAACAATCTCCGAGCCAGACTGGCCTAAGTCCACAAAAATTTTGTCAGCGAACTAACTGATTTCAACTATTTGTAAGAACACCGTATTGATTCAATGTTATTCATATTTTGTTCTTTTTAGACATTTTCTCTAAAATAAGATACTTTAGATAAGATATCCTATTCTCTCTTATTATATTTCAGAATACTTTATAAAGTATTATAAGACGCTGATTCGAAATATGATAATCCTTCTCTTTCAAAATAACAAATTTTCAAGATAACGGTTATAAAGTAAGTGCCTATTCTAAAAAAACTTTGAAAAGTGGTAACATTATTCTATTATTATTGGGGTTTTAATTGAGTGATAGAACTTTTTAAAATATTTTGGAGCCAAGTTCTAATAAAATATTTTAATAAGCACTACTTTCTCAGGAATCCGATTTATATGAGATTTCAGGATCCAATTAGATTAACATTTTCTGAGAATACTACTTCAGGACCAAATTATTTTACAATTCCACATCAATTACTTTTTCCATTCGGTACATATTCCCAATATTAAGAATTAACTTTTGGTTGGCCTTCTAGGCCTACTCATGATTTGGAAAAAGGATTATGATTTCTTAGGAACCAAATAAAAATATTGATAGGCCTACGCATCAAGGCAAAAGCAACTCATAGATGAGAACTACAAATTCAATTGTGAAAATAATAGAAAAGTAAAATTGAATCGGATTTGATTGAAAAGAAATATATTTAAACGAATAATAATCAAGGTCAGACATTATCATTACAGGTATATTTCAAGCTATGTGTACTGCATTACTGCAAAAAGGAGTAAAATTTTCTCTTTGAGGCATGAATGATTGGATTACGTTTTCACTGATTACTTGTTTACTGATAGATGAAAAAATATTTCTGTTTAATTTCTAGATTGCAATAGTTGTAAGTATGACACTTATCATACTTCTTAATGAAATACTGTACAAGTTTGGTTTTGAGTAAAATTGAACTTCCACGTAACTCACAAACTTGAAATTTTGCACAATGATTTTGATTATACTGAGGATTGTTTTTACATAAGCTAATTTTGTTAAGAAATTTTACCTATTCCATACGGATAAATTTTTGTCAAACAACCAGATTTCATAAGTTCGTTCTTACGCCATTCATGAAAATATACAAATAACCAGCTAGTTGTTCTACAAATTTTACGAGTGAGAACTTAATAATTATGCTACGAAAATGGGTACTACATGTAAGCGCGAGAATTGTAGATATTGTATACAAACAGTTGTTATTGACAATCCTACCCAATGTGAATCACGTTATATGAATGAAAAGGCGAAGTTTATACATATAAATGTTCATTCTTGGGTGTGAAAGATATCTTTCATACCCTTTGAATGAGAGACATGTATTCTAGTTTGTAAAAAAGATATGGGCATTATTTTCTACAAAATTTTTCACAGATGAATCATTTAATTCTCCCCAGGGAAGTCATCAGCAACGCCCTCATCATGTGGAAGATTCATGAAAAATGGCCGATACTCCACTGGAATCCAACTGAGCATTTTCTGTATGTCATTGAATTTTCCAATGCTGATACTTTTTTCAGCCAATCTCAATTGAGGGAGATTCTGTGGTAGGACCAATTCACCACGTCTCCTCCTGAGGTTCACTTTTTTGAATGCTTCATCTGTGAAACAATTTTTATAGAAAATAATGCCCATATCTTCTCTACGAACTTGAATCCATACTACATTGGATAGAAGGAAGGCTTCTCCATCTGTATTTTTTTCCTTATTACAAATGGTCCATTTCTTTCTTTCAAATTCAAGAAGTTGAAAAAGTCTTCTAATTCCATTCTCCTTGTGATGAATGCATTCTTCTTCACACAAGTTGAGACGAAGTTGATCCAATCATTTGTGGTGAAAATTGTATTAGTTTTCACTTTTTTTGTAGCTCTCTCGATGAGGCTGTGTTTTCCATCCACCTCCATGTGAGTATGTCCGGCAAGAAGGAACTTGTGATTTACTTCTTCCAAATTGGGGTGTTTTTCCAACAACCACAAGTACATGAGAATCATATTGATGTTCCTGTTCTGGCCAGCACAGTTATCCGTCCAAACAGTTAGAGATTTGGTTTCATCACCCATGTGCTCATGCGCCCAAGTTTGCATACATGACGCCATCTCATTGCCTCCTCTTCCTCCAGTTGTTTCGTTCCACATCATGCAGTGCGTTTTGTTTGAAGTAGTATCTAGGATTGTGTAGTTGAGTGTCCACAGCTTTCTTAAATAAAAACTTTGTGAGTTGGTTAAAGCGGGGGTAGGTAGACATTTCTCTAAATCGGCCATTAAAACTTTAGAATTTTTTGAATTTTGAGCTAATAATTTGTCATCTCTTCTCAAAGCGTACCTGAGTGAAGCTTCTTCCAAATGCATTTCCTTTCTGTGCTTCAACTCTTCCATCATCTCTCTGGATTGCTCACTCTTCATCATGCAGTCAAATCTGTCACATGAATCACACGTGTCATTGTCTGGAAGATGAAATTAATAATTAAATTCTTCATTAAATATTTTTTGAAAAGCCCATTTTTTCTCTGGATTGATGTGGTTTTGTAGACAATCGTCTACATACATTTCATACATTTTGCTAATGTTAAGGTCATTCCCCAAGTATTTTCTCCTGCTCCTTTCTCGGCTATAATGACTTTCATATACCGGGTATTTTTTATATGGTCTCTTATTGTCTCCAAGGCATTATGCGGAAGTTTATTGCTTGGTGTGTGACGTCCTCTGAGGTCTTGTTCTACCATACGATTGTCAGTTATCTTATTCTTTAGAGCGTATTTGATGAAGTTTTCACTGATTGAGAGAGTGTTGCAAAAAAATGTTTTGCAAACAATTTCTTCCTTGTCTTGAACCTTGAAAAAGTAGGTATTGGTGCATTGTTTTCGGTTTCTTGCGCCATCTCTCATTCTACGCCTGGCTACAGTAGCTGATTTGATCGATGATACAACGAACTGCCTTTTCATGTCCCAGCTTCTCGAATGTTTCCAATACTGTGAATAGAGGTTTCTTCTCTCTTCTTCCGTAATGCGTTCGCCACACTTTATCCTACAATTTCTACATGCAGGTTTCATCTCTTTTCTGTCTGTTAATCTGCCTTTTGTATTCACATATGCTTCACCCGACAATTTCCTTCGTTTTCTAATACTCTTCTTCCATTCTCGTTCATTTCTCACTCTTTTTTTACCTGCTCTTCTTTCACCGTTATCATTATTGTCATCTTGATTGAATTGCTCTTGTACATTTAAATCTACACCATTGTGTATTTGAAAAATCACATTGTTGTCATTATCATGAAGAACATTCAAACCATTATCATTTAATTGTTCATTCACAACATCACCATTAAATTGTTCATTCAAATCACGATTGTTCTCATTTAATAATTGTTCATTCACAACATCACCATTAAACTGTTCATTCAAATCGCGATTGTTCTCATTTAATTGTTCATTCTCACCATAACCGTTGAATTGTTCTATCACATCGCGATCATTACGATCGAATTGTTCATTCACATCAAAATCTCTAACATTGTTTAATGCTAAATTTTCATCACTGTCATTTTCAAGGGCAATATTCACGTGATTATTGCCGCGTTGTTTAATGTCCATATCATCATCACTATAGGAATCTGAGTCGCTGTATGGAACAAGGGAGACCGGGCGATGATCAATTCGAATATTCCTTTGATCCCTTTCGTATCCTATGGGGAAATGATGTTCTTGAAAATCCTCTGCGTGCAGATCCTCTTGTGAAGTTGATGACAAGTCTTCTCGTAGTTTTGAGTCTGGAATTGAACAAAAGCTCACATAATAAATGTTCAGACAAAATAGTGCTGACTCATAGAAGATATGGAAAGAGATATTGGAGGATTTTGCCTCTAAAATCCAAGTACCCAAGTAAAACAAGTATCGGTACCTACGATGTAGTGCTTACTATCTATTGTCTTGTGTGTAATTTGTTCAATAAACTGTCATTTCTCAGCATAACCATGAGTCATCCACATCATTTGATAAAATAACAGCATATTTGAAATTTAAAATTTCTATGAGGGAATTAATAATAATAAGAATTATTAGAGTGAAAATAGGAACATTTTGATTAGCGTGAATTTAAATTAGTATTTAATGCTAATTTTTGAATAGATATACATATCAAGTTTATAAAACGGAGTTTAATAAAGTTTTATAAAACTTCGTGTCCAATTCGTTACAATTAGATAACATAATTTCACGTTGTTTAAGTGAAATTGGATATTATTACTGTATAACTGAATGCTGATTATTCTAAATCAAGTAAAATCATTATTGCCTGGCATGAATCTACTCACCTATTGCCTACTTATTCTAATTCTCATTGCCTGGCATTATTACTGCAACTGAATTTTCAACAAAGTTTATTCAATTTCAAATAGGTACTTACGTTGATCCATGATGCTTTTTATTATTCCAACAATTCAACTAAAAATAATTAATTTATTGAAGTTATCAAAATGTTAAACACTATCAAAGAAAACCTCGTGGCAAATGATGGATCGTGGCAAATGTGACTCGACGCTGCATCATTGTTGAAAGTCAATTTTGAATATCAGCTGATTTTGTCGGTGTCGATGCTAAGTAATGCTGCCGGTTTGATTGATTACTACGCTGGTTGTCCTTTAATTCAGTTGTGGTGTTGATGTTCGGGGGTTTCAATGCAAAGGTATCCTACCTGTTTCTATTGAAAAGTCAAATTTATTAAAAAAAAAACCTTTTTGAACAGAACTGTCTTATGCAAGCCAAGTATAATTTTAAACCCTATTGAACAGAATTATTGTCTCTGGTTATGTGCTTTGCTGCATGAATTCACGTGATGGAAAAAATGTGGAAATACTTGCACGATTTTCAACTCATCAAGGCATTCAGCAAATTTATGGGATTTATCTACTGGCGGCTCGTACCCACGAAACAGGTGAAGTGCCCGTATATTTTACTGTACAGCACTTCACCTGTTCGTGGGCACGAGCCGCCTGTGGATTCATCAATTCAATGTTAATTTTTCTCATGATCTAATCAACAGAAAATACTATTTTCACAGTCCAGAAAAGTTTAGGCCAAATATAGATTTTGTAGGATAACCTTGATTGTAGAAGAGTTTTTAAAGTTGCTGAATTTTGACAACTCTTTGATAAAAGGCTTGAAAGGATAGGAACAGTACAATATTTGGCCTATCGGCTTGGATCAAGCCGACTAGCGATTCTTGGGATTGATTTATTCCATTTGTTTTTTGTTTGATTTTTGTAATTTTTTGGAGAAAAGTGTTATATGCTAATGTACAATCTTTTCTAGTTCTCGGCCTACTTTACAGCCTTAGGTTTTAGAATCGAAACTAGGTTCAATATCTGGAAATGTGTAAAATGTGTAACACAAAAAGACGATGATTATAATTTTATTGAAAAAATGAGATCTATTCTGTTTGCCTTCTATGGTGCATGAGTACAAATCAGTGAAAAACTTCTATGTAGCCTATTATTATTATTATTTTACGCATATAAAATGTTTCAACATTCTAATTATTCCGTGTTTATAAAGAGAATTGAACAGTTTTCAATTATTTTCATTTGAAAGAATATTTAAAATATTTATTTATAAGTTCATCACTTTAGAAATAGATTCCGCGCCCAGAAGTAAGCAATATTTTTTTTGTATTGTTTGAAGGATATATTTGATGTATGAATGAAATATTTGAGAATTGTTTTGGTCACCATATTTTCAATTTAGTATTTTTAAATGTCTATTGTTAATTAAAATTAATCTCAAATTCCAATTCAGCGTCTTGAAATACAAAAAAAATGGAGCTGTACTTGAACCTTTCTCGTCATAGTGAGAAAATTATCATTTTTGGTCGCCATATTGAAAATATTCAATTACACAATAATTTTATCAAATCAAAAATATTTTTTTTTAGATTCAGCGTCTCAAAATACATATAAAATGATTCAAAAACAATAAATATTGGCATTCTATGGCCGCCAGTAACTACAATAATCAAGAGCTGTTAGCATTGAATCTGGACTTAGGCCAGTCTGGCCCAGAGATAAAATATTCACGTAGTTCCAAACTTCGTCCTTCGATAGAATGGGAAGGAAACGTCCTAGGACACTTTTGATGGTACCATTTGATTCAGAAAAAAATTGTCTTTCAGAATCATTGAAAACCCGAAAATTGAAAATTTTGGACTTAGGCCAGTCTGGCTCTGAGGTACAGATAGTTTTTAAGAGCACCCTTATTTACTCTCTACTCTACCCTCTGAGTGTATTCTATCATATTGAGCTACTGACTTCTGATGAGCATCTGGAACCTTTGTTTTATATTTGCCAACTGCCTTCTGATTGAATCAGGATGATTGATCGATTTGAAGCCTCATTATGTTGTTCCTCAGAAGTAAATGACAAAATTTTTGGTCGGCCAATTGTGGGTTTCTTTGGCCTGTCACCTAAATTTACTAGGTCAGTTTCATGAACTGAAGGATTGAAAGAATTATCAGGATTGACCACCTTCTTTTGCTTTTTAGCAGTATCATCAAAATCGTCAGTATCTGTTTTTGTTTTCAGCTTCTCCTTCAACACCGCCAGAGGAACATCATCATCTGATGATGACAATAGTGTTGCATCATAATGTGCCTGTCACGGCCCAGAGCAGACAAAGCCTTCAGGATCTTGATCAGAATAGGCGGCTTGTCTTGGAGGTTCTTAGCTTCTCCACGACCATCTGGGTCATACCGAACCATTCAGGGTTCGCTAGCACCAGATCCGCGGCCAAAGAGAAATAGCTGGCCTCAAAATCATCATAACTCACATATTTGTCGATATCATTTATCTCAAAGGCAGAGTAATTGTTGCTCAGAGACAAACTGATAATATTGGCTGCATAATGGTTTGATAAAGTATTCTTGAGAACTATATCCCAAATCTCTGAATTTGTATAATTCTCTCCATCCAATTTGGTCTTAGAGGAAGTAATCTTAAATATAGAGTATAGCCTCTGAAGTTCTGTGCTAATAACGCTCTCTATTATCGGCTGTTTCGGTATTAGAGAGCTCGGTACGTATGATTCTGGCATTTGCCTGAAAAGTAGTGCTAACGTGGTGAGCCTGATATTGCATATGATGGGGGATTCCCGATCCAAAGCATCATTGGAATACAAAACAGGTCCACCGTCCAAGACATCAAGGGTTGAATCCGGGAGACGAAAACCCGTCTCACCGGTTCTCCGTATGTGCTCATTGAGATTGGAGATAGAACATACATAGTTACTGCTCAGCATATTGAAGTGTGTAAGGAAACATTGTACTTCACGAGGATACATAATGTGCCTGTCATGGCCCAGAGCAGACAAAGCCTTCAGGATCTTGATCAGAATAGGCGGCTTGTCTTGGAGGTTCTTAGCTTCTCCACGACCATCTGGGTCATACCGAACCATTCAGGGTTTGCTAGCACCAGATCCGCAGCCATAGAGAAATAGCTGGCCTCAAAATTATCATAACTCACATATTTGTTGATATCGTTTATCTTGAAGGCAGAGTAATTGTTGCTCAGAGACAAACTGATAATATTGGCTGCGTAATGGTTTGATAAAGTATTCTTGAGAACTATATCCCAAATCTCTGAATTTGTATAATTCTTTCCATCCAATTTGGTCTTAGAGGAAGTAATCTTAAATATAGAGTATAGCCTCTGAAGTTCTGCGCTAATAATGCTCTCTATTATCGGCTGTTTCGGTATTAGAGAGCTCGGTACGTATGATTCTGGCATTTGCCTGAAAAGTAGTGCTAACGTGGTGAGCCTGATATCGCATATGATGGGGGATTCCCGATCCAAAGCATCATTGGAATACAAAACAGGTCCACCGTCCAAGACATTGAGGGTTGAATCCGGGAGACAAAAACCCGTCTCACCGGTTCTCCGTATGTGCTCATTGAGATTGGAGATAGAACATACATAGTTACTGCTCAGCATATTGAAGTGTGTAAGGAAACATTGTACTTCACAAGGATACATAATGTGCCTGTCATGGCCCAGAGCAGACAAAGCCTTCAGGATCTTGATCAGAATAGGTGGCTTGTCTTGGAGGTTCTTAGCTTCTCCACGACCATCTGGGTCACACTGAACCATTCAGGGTTCGCTAGCACCAGATCCGCGGCCATAGAGAAATAGCTGGCCTCAAAATCATCATAACTCACATATTTGTCAATATTGTTTATCTTGAAGGCAGAGTAATTGTTGCTCAGAGACAAACTGATAATATTGGCTGCGTAATGGTTTGATAAAGTATTCTTCAGAACTATATCCCAAATCTCTGAATTTGTATAATTCTCTCCATCCAATTTGGTCTGCTCTGGGCCGTGACAGGCACATTATGTATCCTCGTGAAGTACAATGTTTCCTTACGCACTTCAATATGCTGAGCAGTAACTATGTATGTTCTATCTCCAATCTCAATGAGCACATACGGAGAACCGGTGAGACGGGTTTTCGTCTCCCAGATTCAACCCTTGATGTCTTGGACGGTGGACCTGTTTTGTATTCCAATGATGCTTTGGATCAGGAATCCCCCATCATATGCAATATCAGGCTCACCACGTTAGCACTACTTTTCAGGCAAATGCCAGAATCATACGTACCGAGCTCTCTAATACCGAAACAGCCGATAATAGAGAGCGTTATTAGCGCAGAACTTCAGAGGCTATACTCTATATTTAAGATTACTTCCTCTAAGACCAAATTGGATGGAGAGAATTATACAAAAAGTTTGCATCAGTTGGTGGAGCTGCTGAAGTCATATTCTTAGAATCCTTCAGCATCACAAGTGACATGTCTTCATCTGAAAATGAATTGTGCCATACAGTGATGGGGCATTCCTCATTCTGCACTCTCACAGCATTGACCGTCAATCTCATAGGTACAATTGTGGGTGGAAGCTGGATTGTTTATCAAAAATCTAGCTAAATTTTGAATATTAATAAATTTTAAAACACAATTAGTAGAACCAGAATCATAATTAAGAAAGTTCTACACTAATGGGATGTGAATCAAACAAATGAAAGCTCCCGTTTCCTCAGCTACTGAATGGCCAATAAAAATGCAGCCCTTACACAGATTTTCATAAAAATATTGTTTGCAGGTTCCAGGCTAAGACATCAAACAATTCTTCAACTTGATTATGTTTGCCCTCTCTACATGGAAAATATTCTTGGAATTTATAATCTATTACTTACTAGATTATATGTGCTGCCATTCAGACAAATTGCATTTTCTACTTTGTCTACAGCAAGGTATTTTAGATTATGTGATAGTTTATCCCTTGACTTGTTGTAATAAGCATGTCCCTCAATAATCAGATTGTTGATTATTGGGGTTGAGGGGTAGCTCATTTCAGCAAACTGCATAAAAGTGCAAGCTGTGGCTAAAATGCACTTGCATTGTGATCCACAGCTTCTATTGCTGAATGTGGCATCATATTGGTCAATATCTCCATTGGCAACTATTTCAAACAAATGATTCATATCCAAGGATGTGCCAGCTTTCTCTCCTGCAAAACCCTTAGTATCATGCTTGCTCTTTTTTCCCACTACTTTTTCCACCAGCTGTCATAGCTTCTCTTACAGTAGAATTGTATCTTTTCGCCTCCCCCAAATTCAGTTTCCATCACAGATTTTTGAAACTTTGAAGGACTCTTGATTCTAGATGTTTCCACAATTACCTCAGAAAGCCTGGTGAGGGTTACCATCAGTTCTATCAGAGTGGTTACAAAGAACAGAGAATCTGTTTGATGTAACTAAAGGCTCATTTTTAGGAATACGCAATTTCACCATATTTCCATTGTAAGAGAAGCAATCCCAGCCAGAGGTGTTCTCTTCATGGAGTTGAACATAAGCATGATTATAGTGTCTCTTGCTGCCTACCAATTGCTAAGAGCCAGGAGAAATTTCAGGTGAAGCCTTTTCAAATTGCCGCTATCAGCCTTGAGGCTTGGCAACTGATTTTTTTGAAATGTGCTAGCTTCTACTGTTTGCCTTCTTCAAATCCCGATTTTTGAGGTTTATGTAAGTCTTTGGCAAAAAACATTTCAACTAAACATTATTTTTTAGAATTAGTTGTTCTAAAATTTCTATTGATCCTAAAACCACTAGAAATTGAACTATCAATTGAACTCTTCAATAAACTAGTTATTGAACAAATATTGTAGTTATATAGTTTAAAAATTTCTTGTTAGGGTGACTTCAAGTAAATATCATGGGATACCTTGTCTAGGAAAAATCTATTTGGTATGCTTAATGGTTCATTCAGAAGACTAATTCTTCAACAAGGCAATTTCACGATATTTGGAAATGTAATCAACAAGTATTCTCTAAACAATGTGAAAATGTCCATTTATACTATTTCCCAAGATCCACTTGATAATTCTCTATTGAGTAAAGATTTTTTTACTATTTCCATTTTGAGTTCCTTTATAAATGCTACTCCCTGAAATCATTAGGTCAACCAATGTAATTAGAATAGAGAAGTAACAGTCATCGTAGCCGTAGCCGAGAGAGAGATAACCGTGAGTTCTGACGTAATCGAAACCACAGTTGTTGAGCAAACCTAGCTGGCGCTATAAGTTGGGAAATTCACAGCTGTGGTTCCGATGGTTTTCTCCCGGCTACGGTTACGATGACTGTTACCTCTCTATTCTGATCACCTTGAGATCACAATATACTCATTGTTACTACTATTTTTGTACTTTTCACACAAGTCGCACATTTCTTTTTTCGGTTTGAAAAAGCTTAAATTGAAACATGTATTAAATATATGTCTGTACATTGATGATTTAACTGGACTATTCATATTTTTCTCCTTACAGTTCTCTAAATTTAAATCATACATTTTTGTGATATTGATTGATGAATCAATAGCCTATATTTTCTATTAGAGTCTTTACTGCAATAATGACTCTCAACAAATGGAAATGAATTGATGCGTTATTTGACGTGATTGATGTCCGTAGCAGGAATTTTATTGTTGCATTGAACTCTGCCTCTTCTGTCAGGTTTTACTGTGTTTATTACAGCATCTTTCTTTGCAAATGTTGTTTTCACAATCTGGTTTTATATTGATAAGGTATTCAGAAAAATGTCTGACAGACCCTCTGTTTCTCGCCTTTACTTCAACAGGGTGTCTAGCAGTCGGGAAAATCGGGAATTAGTCTGGAAATGAAGTAAGGTCGGGAAAAGTCGGGAATTGTCCTGGAATTTGAAGTTAAGTCGGGAAATCCATAGATTATAAAGTTGTTTAATTTTTTTTTATTATTAGTTGAGTTATTTTCATATTGGGCGGGCCTGAACAATTATTAAGTAGGTTATCGAAAATCGATATTTTGCAAATATTAATATTTTTGAACCGATATCCGATATTTATGACATTGATGGCCAGACACTGAAGCGAGCTTAGTTGGGAGACGGTTAAGTGTTTCCACTTTGCTTCTTCAATACTACCCTTGCTAGTGCAAAAACATATCAATTAGTACGGTGAAATTAGTTGAAAAAAGAGGCCTAACCTCAACATCCAAAGAGAAAGGATGATTCCTACGCCAAATTGTTCTATACAACCCCTTTATTGTATGGTAAATAGTATAGAGATAGCTCGATATATTCTAGCTCTATATAGCTCTATATACAGGGTGTTTCAGGAGGAATGTGCAATACTCCTCAGGCTGATTCCTTACACCAAGTAGACAAAAAAGTTCCATGGGACTAACCTCCAAAAACGCTTTTTTACCGAGATAACAATGGCGGAAAATTGAGATTTTTCAAAATATATTATTTTTTAGAGGCTCTAGTGAGGTTCTAAAATAATCAATTCCTATGTAAAATTAGCTGAGGAATTCAATGAAACTAGTTCCAAGTTTGTAACTTCAACAGTTATTCAATACTTCAACAGTTATTCTGAAGAAAAAGTTGAATGGCGGCGATTGTGTAAGTCTTACCCAAATCTCAGTAATGGCGATCAAAAATCGCAAAATCACTAAACACAAATTCATCACTTGTGCAATGTTTTGTCAATTTTGCGATTTTGGATCGCCATTTCCGAGATTTGGGTAAGATTTACACAATCGCCGCCATTTAACTTTTTCTTCAGAATCCGACTCTCTTCAACTTCCATTAATAAAAAATACAATTTTATGATTTCTTATCCAGTTATAACCCTTATTATTGAAAAAATGGCGTTTTCTAGCATATTTTTCTAATTATCTCAATAACTGTTAAAGTTACAAACTTGGAACTGGTTTCATTGAATTCCTCAGCTAATTTTACATAGGAATTGATTATTTTAGAATCTCACTAGAGCCTCTAAAAAATTAAAAAAATTAATATATTTTGAAAATTCTCAATTTTCCGCCATTGTTATCTCGGTAAAAAAGCGTTTTTGGGGGTTGGTCCCATGGAACTTTTTTGTCTACTTGGTGTAAGGAATCAGCCTGAGAAGTATTGCACATTCCTCCTGAAACACCCTGTATAACCCCTTTTAGGCGTCGGGTTTTGAGGGGAGGGGGTTGAAAGGTGCAAAATTTCAGTTTCTCGTGAATTGGTGCTGAACCAAGCGTCGGACGAAATAACTTCATGAATGTTTTTTCTAGATTAAATTAAGATTTAGAAAGAATCTGGAAAATTTGGAAAAATGAGTGAATTTATCACAAAAAGGATGACATAACCCGGTTGTGAACCTTCTTATGTCAAATTTCTCGCAATTCTTATAGTAACCATCTGAAAGAGGACGATTTTTCTACATTTCTTGATAAGTTTCAGATTTCTCGATCACAACTCCCTTATTGGGAGCATTAAAATGTGAAAAATTGGAATTTCTAATGTGCAGGTATTATTATAATTCAAGAGTATCATTTAAATCTGAATTTTGGAGGTTTTCACCGAATTCGGATTATAATATATGAATTTATAATGCCGTAATAAGTTGAAAATTATGAGCTATTTCTATATATAAAAGCGAAATGGCACTGATTCATTCATTCATTCATCACCAGAACTAAAAATCCATTGAACCGAATGCGTTCAAAGTTGGACGTTTAGACGCGCACTAAGAACGGATTTCAAAAACTTTTCAGGGATACGCTAAATATTTGAGTTTTTTCTGTAGTTTCTCGGCGTTTTCTCAATTTTTTCGAGAACCAATCGGTAGAAAATGTCTATATTCGGTGGGCAGGTTCAGATGAGGTCTAGAAATTTTGTGTTAAAATATTTTTGAAATCCGTTCAAGATTACGCCAGTAATCAGGTTTTCAAAATTGTAGATGTATTGCGGGTTGCATATCTTCCGCTTCGATACGACCAATCCTTAGTGTAAATTCAATGGTTCAGTGAGATTATAGATGGAGTAATTCAGAAGATATTGAATCAAGTTTCAAACTATGTCCGATATACTTCCCAAGGTTAAGCTCAATCTTAGCGTTCTACTATTTTTGGCATTTCCGGAGTTTTTCTTAGATTTTCCGAGAACAAATTGGCAGAAAATGTTGAAATTTGGTAAACAGGTCCAGATTAGGTCAAGAAATGCTGTGTTTATTTCTGGAATAAATTTCGAATCCCTTCTGAACGGAATTTGCAGGCGAGCGAAGCGAGAGTAGTAGTTTGACTCACTTACACTGCCGATACTGGCGGGGGTCCAGGGGGCGGAGCCCCCAAGCTAGACGGAGAAGGCGAGCGAAGCGAGCCTGCCGGCTAGTTGAACGATATAGTCCGACGCACCGTTAAAAAGTAATAAGGGAATATAAATGGTTAATAATAATAAAAGGATGCTTTTGACCAATGACAATGTACAATGCAATCGACCAATCCCCATAAATTATAATATGATAATAATATTATTATTGGTCGTGCGAACAATATTTGTGACACTCTAGGGTTCAAGAGAGAAATCTAGATGTATTGGCTCAATCCTAATATTTTTAGTATGTTTTTCGTATTATAAAATGTATTTTTTTTTTTTTTTTGTTTTTGGGGGTGTAAGGGTTTTCTAAAATCCCTGTAGCACATGAATCACCGAACATAGAAGAGTGAATTTGGTCTCAAATTGAAGAGAAATGAATTTCGCCTAGTGGGATTTTGAAATACGGATGCAAGTGTTACCAATTAAAAGTTACAAACTTTTAAAGAAACTTAATAATTCCTTTGAAAAATATGGAGTTTTCAAGAAATAGTTATTTGAAAACGGTTGATGATACAGAGTTGTAATTGGTCTCAATCTCATCCAAATTTTATTCTCTAGAAGAAACATCCATGAAATTTTTCGTCCGACGCTCGGCTCGACATCAACTCACGAAAAACTGAAATTTTGCACCTTTCAATTCCCCTTCCCCCGAAACCCGACGCTCAAAAGGGTGTAACGTTTTACCGAACCATAAAGGGGTTGTTCAGAACAAGTTGGCGTAGGAATCGTCCTTTCTCTTTGGATGTTGAGGTTCGGTCTTTTTTTGAACTAATTGCACCGTAGTTGCAATTACTAGTTGTTAAAAAGTAATTAACAACTAGTTGTTAATTACAGTCAATTACAGTTACTAGTTGTTGAATCGAATTACATAGAGGTTCGAGTCTAATTGCACTGTACTATATGTAAACATAAAATAATGTTAATAGTATGTTTTAAAATATACCCTATTTTAAAACATAGGGTGGTATTTTTTAGACTTAAAATCATATCATATCACGTTGAAAAACGTTGAAAAACGCATAGAGAAACTCCAACTTTGTCTTGAAAAAAGTCGGGAAAAAGTCTTGAATTTCAATCATGCAAATTGCTAGACACCCTGTTCAAAGGAATGGTATTACAAAAAATTTCTTCTGGACTTTTAAGTTTTTGTGTTGAGCCATTGTCATTGTTGTCACTTCCATCTTGTTCTCTCATATCAGTTATACCTGTTAGAATTAAAGACTGATTGAAGAATTGATTTAATTGATTGAATTGATTGACTGATTGAAGATTACTTTGTAGAATTGAAGACTGATTGGTTGCACTTATTCTTGACCGCGCAAATGGTTCTTGATCAATGCTTCTCAATACGAAGAACCGTTGCCTATTGATATCTCCAAACGAAGAATTTAATGTTGCAGTAGTAATTGACTATATCAAAGATTAAATAATTATTAAACGTTTGTATGGACGTATTTATTAATGTGACGTATTTCATGCTAATCATTATTCAAACCATCTTTCAATGCTTTTATGCTTTACTGAATAATGCTTCTCTGGTCGTTAGCTGTTTCTACACCTTCTTCTGGTTCTCTCTCCTGCAATATTACAGCAACTTCACTTTTTTGAGGTAGATTTTCATCTTTCAAGAAAAGGAGGGAGTTGATATTAATGGTTGTTGAAAGAGAATTAGATTCATCGGTTTCTTCATTAATAATTGTTTGTGTTGGGGAGTTCAAAAATGGTGAGGAAGATGAAGATGCTTTAGAAAAGGTAGCAGGAGTTGAAGTTTGTTGAGATCTACGCCCATTAAATAGTTTGAGCAATTGTAGTACTTTAATTTGAAACTCCAATTTGTCTGATTCTTCTAATCGCTTCATCTTTGATAACAAGAATATTGAAAAACTTTTGTCGCGATCATCTTCCTGCCTATTGCCTTCCACGTGTCGGCAGTTGTAGCTGGCAGAAGAAAATTTGGTGGCACAAAAATTAATTATGACGTAATTTTCATCAAATTCTGAACAAAACTATTTGTGTAAGTTTACGGTATTGTTATCATTTCATTAGTCTACAATATTGGCCAAAGTAAGATTTTATGCACATACTTGTACACATAAATGTCAAGTTGCTTTTATAAAATTATCTATGACAAAATTCGCAAATTTTTTCTTCACTACATGTTCACGGCGGTAGTGAGAAAGAAATCGATGGCTCGAATGACTTGATCTATCAACAGCTGAATGACTCGCACTCGTGCCTATAGTCTGGGTGCCAAATGCGAAAAAAGCGGGTAACCTATTTTTGTGGTATGTCGTTGATTTTTTGATCGATTATGATAGATTTTGATGTTTAGATTCCGAATCCGAGTGATGCCACGCTGTAAAAGTTGAGCATTTTTTGTAATTCAAGATGGCGGCCAAAGTTTAGGTTCCATTTCTAGTCTACCACGATTTCCGTCAAAATGAAGCGTCGGACGAAAAAAATCATTCTTATCTTTTTTTTAGTAGATTAAATTTCCAAGAGAATGGTATTAAACTCATGTCTCTATCCTTATAAGGAACGGAGTTATGGTTTTTCAAAAAAGAGGCTAATTTTCAAGAAAAATGAGAATTTGAGTATTTTTAGTTTTTGCTTGCCTAGATCTTCTGACGTATTCATTTGAATCGAGTGAATCAAAATCCCTCTGGGGATAATTTTGTCCTCTACAATTTGAGACCAAGTAGACCTCTCTATCTTGTATAGTTTTTGAACGAGGGCAGTAAAAAGATATCCTTGTATCTCAAAAAAACACTATTTATGGGGAAAATGGTCTCCAAAAAAATTTATACGTGCTTGTATTGAGATTTTATTTGGTAATAATATATTCTAGATCAATGTTCAGCAGAAAAGCCACCTACCGACCTAAATTTTGGTCATGTTCAATAGTAAGGACCCTTCAAGGATCTCAATATAAGGATACCTCTAACTATTGTTAAAGTCATCGGATCTCAACAATTCATAGCTCATTCTTCTCAGCCCATCAAGCCGGTCTAAATTCATATATCATATGTTGAATTTGTTAAAAATTGACGAAAATAATTGCTGAGGCCAAATTGAATTTTTCATCATATACCAAAAAAATGTCAATTTCTGCTCACAAATGAGTATATCTACCAAGTCCTTTGAAATAAAAAATTGAAATTATCATGAAAATGTAGGGAAATTCTTCCTCTTTAATCTCCTATGAATAACTTTCATGGCATCACTCATATAAGATTGTTACATCAACTTAAATGAATACTAGAATTCCATACATTCATTTTTTTAATGGCTTGTCAGGCAATCAATAAATTGTAAACAAATTTTGGAATAAGATATTAACACGTTTTTAGGCTCAAATTGTAAGCAATGATTAGTTCTAAATGTTCAATACTGTCAGGAACCTTTTCAACATGAACCAAACTTGATTTGGAGACCATTGATTACCAGACAAACCATTGAAAAATGAATGTATGGAATATCAGTATTTTTTTGAGTCAATGTAACTTTCTTAAACACGTGATGCCATAAAAGTTATTTATAGGAGACTAAAGAGAAAGAATTTTCCCAAGGTGTATAGAAGAGTAGAGGTGGGGCGGAGTGAAGCAGCTGGCTGTGAAAGTTATAATTTTGACGTCACGGAGTTCCTCTAGTCAAAAATTTAATATTGATTTCCCTATCCTAGACAAAAAATTGCGCACTTTTTCTCAATTTACATATTATAGAATTGTTTAATAGGTAAAATTCTTATATGAGCTTGTAGAGAATTTCAAGACCTACATTTTGAGTGATTTAAATCTATATTTTACTCAAATTAAACATGAGAAAAAGTCTGTTAACGATTTGCAAGAGTGCTCTGCAGCTGGGCTAATACAATATTATGAATAGCAGTGCTATTGATTGTAATGCTATTATGAAAGATTCCTTTCAATAGTTTATCAAGCAAGTCTTGTCATTCAATTCGAGCGCAATGTTATAATATGATAAAAAGGATCTTCCAATATAATAAAATGTATCAATTATGCCTCAAAAACGCGTATACTTACTCCCAGTGTTTTAAATTCTAAATTGTTCAACACAGCTTGTATAACAACACAAACTATAAATCAAATAGTTACAAATTTTATTTCCATAGCAGTGTCGTTTAGAAGGTAACATTTTTAGAGAATCTTATTGTTTGTTTGGTACAGATACAGTACCGTATATCTATCTATACCATGAACTATGTAAGATTTTTTTAAAGATCCCTATCACACTTTATCCAGGCTTTGGACTGGCTGAAGGATTAATAGCAAATACATTATGATCCTTCAGGCTTTTTCAAAATCTATGTACATATTTATATTTTTACACTTATTTGCACATATTTACACGAGTATATTAGCTTATATATGTTTTGTGACAATTTACACATTTTCACACTCATCAACATTGAAATCTATTTACATAAAATATACACGTATTCCCACGAGTTTAATACTATATATGTATATTTTGCGACATTTATACACATTTCCACACGCATCCAAATAATTAGAATTGAAATATTTAGATTAAAACGTACTGACAGTGATTACATTCTTTCATTTTTTCTTCTCTCTCCTAATAACATGATATCATGAATGATTAAAATTGAAATATTGAGATTTGAACGTACTGACCATTTTTTGGCAATTTTTTTTTCTTTCGCAAATGCAATCACTTCTTATTCAGATATACTAGCCTCATCATTATTCTCCTTCTTACAAACAACTCAATTATTTCATCGTCAACCTCTCTAGTTTCACTTTTTATTATTTTTTTCAAGTTATCCTTCAAACCAGCCGATTTTGGTATGTCCTCTCCAACATATTTCAAGAACGAATTTTCCATCTGACATTTTCAAACTCAATCGTAGGTTCTGTCAGTCCTCCAATAGATAAGCTTTCGGACCCAAGACTCTTACTCTCGATTTCTCAAGTAAGTATATTCTCCTAAGTGTGGAATTTTTTCTTTCAATTTTCTTGCAATCCATCCACTCACTTATATAGCGAATACCATCAGAAGTGACAGATTCTTGAATGTTTGATCTTTTCAACTCTGTTTTTTGTCCATGTCCACCTATTTCTTCTCTCATCTCCTCCACATCTACCTCTGATTCTCCACACACCTCTCTATCAAGAATCTCATCTATTTTTTCTTGTTCTAGATGAACTGCATCAGACTTCCTAGTTTCAACATACAAAATGTAATGGCATCAGAACAGCCGCATAGCAATCCTCAGACAGTGCATACTGTATATACCGTATCTGTACCAGACATACAATAAGATTTTATATAAATTTTATCCCTCCCAACCGAAATCGCTATGGAAAATCAATTATAAGTTTGTGTTGTTATACAAGCTGTATTGAACAATTTAGAGTTTAAAACACTGGGAGTATACACCTTATTGAGGCATAATTGATACATTTTATTATATTGGAAGAAGCTTTCTTATAAAAATAATAATTATTATTATTATAACATTGCGCTCAAATTGAATGACAAGACTTGCTTGATAAACCATTGAAAGGAAACATTCAAAATAGCATTACAATCAATAGCATTGCTATTCATTATTGTATTAGTCCAGCTGCAGAGCATTCCTGTGAAACGTTAACAGACTTTTTCTCATGTTAACTTGCAGATATAACTCTAAGGAGAAGAGTCTTTCCAGAACCACCAGGTTCATCAAAGAAGATTATGTTCTCTTTAGAGTGATTATCCATTAATAATTTAATATGATTAAAAAGTGCAGCTTGGTCTTCTGAAAGTTTTGTTACCCATTCATCAAGAAACTCAAGTCTGTTTGTTGATGATGTGTTGTTCTTTTTCATGTTTAAAAGCTCAGTAGGCTACACTTATCTTCCACAACAGGTAGACCAGCTTCCATTAGTGAACTACCATTTCTATAAAGTAATCTTCCAATCACAATGAGACATTTTTGAGAGCACTACTCTCAGTAACATTGTCTTTTGAAAGGAAGTCTTCACAAAGTTTCAATTTAAATCTATCACACAATCGTGATGCTGGAGCCCCTAATGTGGATAGCATTACAAGAGTTGCCTCAACTGATAACATTCCATGAACTGAATAGCTTCTACCATACATTCAAAGTATTCCCTACCATCATCCGCAAGACCCAGATTCTTAGCGGCATCCTGGAGCATAACACATCCCAACCTGCCTACTTTATAAGTCTTCATAACTTCTGCATGGAAACCTACTTAGAAGTACAGTACACGCAGATAGTATTGCTAGTCTT